>LNAC01000146.1:0-182494 GCA_002007465.1 Ailurus styani
TGGTCTCCGGCCGCTCTCCGAGCTCACCCGGCCTGTGACTGAGCGTCTCTGTCTCTGGCGCAGCCCCGCTTAGAATCTCCGAACCCGGCAGGNCTGCAGCCGCTCCCACACCGCTCCTCCCGGAGGAGGAAGGTGAGTCTCTCTGGGTCTGCCACCCGTGGGGTCCCCGCTCACAGATCAGTGGCCCGGCTGTGCTTCAGATCACAGCCCAAGGTAACCCCGAGCTGAGAGACGCCTCAGCTCAGCTCCGTCTCTCCCGCCGGCTTCTCTCTGAGACCTGGGAGCTCGGTCGCGCTCAGACACCCCTGGTCTTTTTGTGTCCCCGTGGGTCCTGAGACCACACTGTCCCTGCAGGGGCTTCACCCCCCCGCTTGGTCTCTGGGGCGACGTCCCTCAGTGGAGCCGACTTCTAACAGTTCCGAGTCTGTGCTCCGCTGCTCGCTCCCTTGCCGGCAGCCGGCCCCTCCCCCCGGGGTCTCTCTTCCTGTCGCCTCAGATTCACTTCTCCGCATGTCCTACCTTCCAGAAAGTGGTCGGTTTTCTGTTCCTAGAATTGCTGTTCTTCTTCTCTTCGATCTCCGGTAGAATTTGTAGGTGTTCAGAATAGTTTGATAGCGATCTGGGTGAATTCCTGGGACCTGATGATAATCGGTCTCCTACTCCTCTGCTATCTTGCCGTAAATTTCCTCATCCTTCTAATCATTTAATGCAGGTAGGTTTTAGCTCATACGTTACCTATCCAGAAGAGGTCTGCTCTAACCATCCAATATAAATAGCTCCACCTCTCCTATTTACTGATGACTTTTTATTCTATTAACTTGATCTTATACCATTTTTTTAGATTAGAACCTACTATTATGGTTGTTCAATATAAGTTATATTATATATACATATAATATATATAAGGGCTTTATCTCATTTGCTATTATATTGCTATTATATTATATTATATATTATATTATATATTGCTTTTATATTTCCAGGGCTTACTGGAGTGACTGGGACATAGTTGACAATAAATATTCTGATAAACATTGGAAGATGGATGAAATTAGTAGGTCATAACTCAAGGATATATATACTTAATTCATAAAATTTCAGCTTAAAGAATAAAAACCACAACTCTCCTATATAATACTATGGCAGAAAATGTGTGATTTCTAGAATTTTGAAACATATTAGAGTGGTCATACTTTCAATTACAGTAGAATAGCTTGTATTAGTCTATACTTCTAGTCTATACTTCTCACAGATAGCAGTTATAACCTTAAGATGAAAATTTTTTAAAAAGCCAAACAAACACATAAATAACTATTTGAAAGCAATGGAGAGTGACAAAAACCCAGAAACTGTAGCAGGGTTGACCCTTGAAAGAAAGGCACTGAACTGGATGAGTTTGACTTTTATGTGGATTTTCACCTGAGGATATTCCCCAGTTCGAGTGTCATGGTGTGACTAAAACTCACCCTGCAAGGTACAGTCATACTAGGTTGCCGAGCCAAAGGCTAGAATTCAGGACTGCCAGAGTAGTGGAGAATGAGGGAGGAAAATCTTGGAAAAGGAGGTGATGCTAGAAGATGAAGTCCAAAATATATGTATAAACTTGGATCAAATTTTGGCTGATTCCTAAAATGTAGATGCACAGGAAGGATGTCAAGAAGATGATTGACGAAACAAACAAAAGAGCTAGAAGACTAAAAGATGACCACAGGAAGGCAGAAAATGGAATTTTAATTCGGTCAAGGTGACTGCCTCCAATAAGAAAACCAACCCTTTCAAAGGATAATGAAGCCAATCTCTACAATGTATTACCCACAACATCGAGTGTAAACTCCGTAAGAAACTGCCATACATTTCTGCCAAAGTTACTGTATCATTGAGCACTCCCAAATGATAGTTCTGTTCATTCTATTCTCTCACCAAATTCTATTTCAACTAAATTCTCACCAAAAATTGATATTGTCAGTTCTTTTCATTTTAGCCATTACAGTGTGTATGTAGAATTATCTCACTGTGGTTTCAGTGTTCATTTCTCTGAGAACTAATATGATCACTATTTCAGGTACCTGTGTCCATTCATATACCTCCTTTTTGAAAAATCCATTCAAGTCTTTTGCTTATTGTCTATTAGGTTGTCTTATAATTGTATTACAGCATTTATTATGTATTTTAGATATAAGTCCTCTTTGAAATATATGCTTAGCAAATATTTCTTCCCAGTGTACAGATTACTTATTTGCTTAAATGTGTCTTTTGATGAGTGTATATTTTTAAGTTTGATGTTCTCCTTCAAGTAGTCTACAGAATACTGACCAGTGCATGCATGCAAGGAAACTAACAAAAGCTGGAGAAAATTTTCCCAAAAGGATAAAACAGAATAATCCTCAAAGTCTGAATAAGAATGACATTAATACCTCTTCCCACTAATCTATAAGACTATAAAACCTTCATGTGGACATTAGGAAGAGTAAGATTTTGCTTCATTATTGAGAAATAATTCTAGATTCAATACTGCTCTGGTCCACCGAAGAAATTAAAGAAGTGAGAACCAAAAGAATCAGCCTGCTTCCAAGTAACTTACCCTTACCTCAGAACAAAGTTAAAGAATAGTTTTAGGAATACAAAAATATTCAGCAGTTTCTTATGGAGTTAAACAGAACTACTCTATGACTCAGCAATTTATTTTCTAGCTATTTCTCCAAAACAAATTAAGCATATTTCCAAAATAAGACTTGTACATAAATGTCCATAGCAGCTTTATTCGTAATAGCCCCAAACTGGAAATACTCCAGATATTCATTAACAGAAGAATTAAGAAACAAATTATAGTATAACCACACAACAGAATACTACTCAGGAATAAACTGTTGATATAAAATAGCACACATATGAATCTCACAGAAATACTGAGCAAAGGAAGCTAGACACAAAAGAGTGTATATTGTGCAATTCTTTTATGTGACTTTTTTTATGTGAAGTTCTAGAAGAGAAAAACTAATTCATGGTAAATAAAAGCAGAGAAGTGGTTGCTCTGGGAGTAGGAGATTGGTTTGAAAGGGGCACAAGGATCTTTCTGAAATGATGGAAACATTTTATAGATTGATAGGTATGTAGGGTTACATGAATATATGCATATGTCAAAACTCATCAAACTATACACTTAAGAGTTATGCATTTCATTATATATAGCTTTTACCTACCTCCCCCCATAAAAATACTGAACTCTGATTGGTAGGTTTCCTTTTTGCAGTGCTATGGTTTAACAATTCTGGGGCATCTGGGTGGCTCAGTCATTAAGCCTCTGCCTTCAGCTCAGGTCATGATCCCAGGGTCCTGGGATCGAGCCCTGCATCCCACTCCCTGCTCCACAGGAAGCCTGCTTCTCCCTCTCCCACTCCCCCTGCTTGTGTTCCCTCTCTCATTGTGTCTCTCTCTGTCAAATAAATAAATAAAATCTTAAAAAAAAAAAACCCAATTCTGAAACTACTCTGTGAATTCTAGGATTAAGCAAATGAGTAAGGACAATGACAGTAATAATGGCAGTCAGTTAATGTCAGATTTACAAATATTTAAAAGGGTAAGATTTGAATGTATACCGTAGTTTAGGACTGGAATTGATATAGTATGAATCCATAATTTTGAATAAATATGTACTTATAATATTTAAAAATTATATGTATATTATATGTATTCTAGCACTATCTGTGGCTGAAAGAACCTAGAAAACAACGACACAACAGTAACAATGAATACAACTAGTGCCCAAATATTGGTTGATTTATACAATTCTGCATCAACAAGAACCAGGACTTTTTGGTAAAATGACTAACTCTGGAACTGGGACATGAAGAGTACGAGAAGAACTTGGAACATCTGTGTGCCAGGAAGTGAGGGAAGGCTTAAAGAATTGTGCAGATATATTAATACATCTGGCCCATCTTGAGAAGACCCACTAGACAAACCTGAAATAATCTATGCATAAAAATCAACGCTAGCAGTAGACTATAGCTCATTAAATAAGAATACATGAGTTCAGATTTAATAAATAAATAAGTAAAAGGGGAAGAAGAGAAACCTCTTTCAGACTGTAGAATGGCAGTTCAAGAAGTTAGCAATCATCCATGGATGCTAAGACTAGTGAGGGAAAGTTTAATGAGGATCAGAATAATTATCTCCCCACAAGTATTTTTTTGTTTGCAAAGAAAAAAATAATAACTTTATGAGGAAGAAATCTAGCAGATATCATTTTATCTAAGTGATCAAAACTGGGTGTGTTCAGTATTGGAATGAATTTCATGTGCCTCCTCACCTTATACTCTAAGAAGAAATAATACCAATTCTCTTATTCCTGCTCAAGATACCCAACCTAAGCTGAATTGTGGAGAAACATCAAATAAATCACATTGAGACATATTTGACAAAAGTAACTACTTTCAAAGTAGAAAGTTTGAAGAGCTTTCCCAGATTAAAGGAGACCAAAGAAACAATAAATGCAATGTGTGATCCTGAATGGATTCTGGATCAGGAAAAATAAAGTAGTAAGGGATATTATTGAAACAATTGTTGAAAATTTAATATGGACTATGGAATAGATGATAGTACTGTATGAATGTTAAATTTCTTGATTTTGATCATTGTATTGTGGCTGTGCAAGAGAATGTATGTCCTAGTAAGAACTAGGAAATACGTACTGAAGTGTAGAGGGGCAGGGGGACATTATATCTCCAACCTACTCTGGAATGGTCCAGAATGATAGAGCAAATGGGGCAAAATAAAAACCATTGGTGAAACCAGACAAAGGGTGCATGGGAGTTCCTTATAACGTTTTTTTGGTATGTTTGATACCTAAACAAAATAAAAAGGTGCAAAAAGATTTGCAATAGCTGAATCCCCCATGTCCATCTTGACACCTGATGTAGGTTCAGGACTCCTGATTGGGAATCACTGCTCTGGTTTGTGTATGGGGTGGCTCAGGTATGTACTCTGAGCTACTTAACTTCCAATCCTATCATGTTTCTTAATGGAAATTGGCAATCTTCTTTTCTCAGGGAGATGTTGACATTAGAGAGTTTTAAGACTCCCCTGGAATGTTGAGTGTGGAGATTGTTCTTTCTGAGTTGATAGAAACACTGTATGTATATATTAATAGGGACAGGTTCTCTCTCAACTGCTTTACATGAATTGTTTCACCCCATCCTCACAATTTAGGGAGTTGAGTTTTGCCATCACTATTTTAAATATGAGACAACTGCACCTTGTTCAAAGGATGTGGCTAGTGAGCAGTAGAGTCATAATTTGAAATCTGATTTGTTTAAAGACAAAACCCAAGGCCCCCATCCAAAGGGCACATTTCTTGCCAGGTTCCATTTCCCACACTGAGTTGTAATCAGTCATCTCTTTTCCCCCTGGCGAGGGTGCCAGGGAGATGAGGATGGCTCTTACTTTCTAATTTCCTTTTCCTTTGTCTCCAGAACCCAGGACATTGCTTTACCCATGACTACTTAGTCATTACATGTAGTTTAAATAATGTTTTTGAGTCCCTCAAAGGCAAAGATCCTGTGATATTTATATTTTTGTATCACTCCTTCTACCAAGTTGTATGCTAGAAATATAGAGTCCCTAATCATATCAATGGTAAGTTAAAGAGATACTTTGTTGAAACTGATTTCACTGAGCAGGTGTAAAAGGAAGCTTTCTATTATTTATAGTTTAATTTTGCCTATTAAGGAAAATGCTGCATTTATTTCACACAGTTATTTATACATTCATTTTTAAGAATGTAAAGGGCTCCTACTGAGGAGAGGCCATTGGGTCTGCTTTATTTCCATCACTTTGGCTGCATGTTTTATTTAGACCCCTTAGCTGGTTCTTCGTCTGACTTCCTGTCATTCCTTCATGCAGGCCTTAGTGTGGTGGACAGGGTGCTGTGGACATTTCCACTCGTCTACATAGCACACACCGCTATGTTTATCACACAGTGGGCATGACTTTCTGTCCTGCTGTTAAGACTCAGTGTTGATATTCTCCCTGCGAGTCAAGACCCGTAGCACATCTGTACACAATGTGCAGAAATGCAGAGATGTCAAAACCCAGGACACATGCAGCCCAACACTTGACAAGCTGAGTGTTATTAGCATTGGTAATAAGACTACCTGGGTCTGTCTGCAGAGGTCCCTCAGCTTGGGATCATTTACATTCGCTGCACACCACATTCAAACCTAGCTCTTAAATGAGCCAGCTTCAGTGAATGCAATGGAAACCCTGACAGTAAGCTGAAAAATTTGGGTAGAAACCATTCATCCTAATTAAGAGAACCTCTCAGACCTGCCTTCTGGCAATTAACACACTTGTGTGTGGTCCTATTATTTGAACTGACAACAGCAATCTTTGGTTCCACAGGCTCAGAGAACCCTCTTTTCCTCTGAGCTCCACATTCCAGCTATGCTCTCTGTAAATAGATCCTCTTTGACTTGCAACAGCAAATACTTCGAACATTTGCATTTCACTTATTACTTGTGCTGCTACTGGCTGAGCTTGACCCTGTCATAGAAACAAATCCAGCTGAAAACCACCTAATGGCGTTGGTTATATTACTATTAGACTTCCTTGAAATATACTTCTTAGGACCAAAAGAAAGAAATGGGATATTTGCACCGGGGGATTACCTCGGTCTGGTCTCATTTTTCATTTATCTTAGCAAAATGTCTTTCTCTTTAAACCCAAACTTTAAGAACCTAGCTCTTAACCGTAGTAAGAAGTCAGTGGAAAGATTGTCAAACTTTGTATTAGAAAGCATGGTGAGAATTTACAACACTTTCTAATGTACTTTTTTCCTTTGATAATTATCATTTTGACAGATGGAGTTTGGGGGTATTTAGGAATGGCTGGCAATTAGATTTTTTTATGTGTGGGTTAAAAAAAAATCTCAAATTGAGTTTCAAGATCTCAACTGGCGCCCTTCCTTTGATCTGTCACATTGTGTTACCTTCCATCACATTATTGCACAACTCCTCAAATTTAAAGGAGCAGGCTTTTCTTTTTCCAGGTCAGATACTAATTTAGAAATTTGGTGTGAAGTAATGATGAATAATGGATGAACCAGCTTTCTGAATTGGAGCCCCAGATTCTGAGGAACTTGGGAAATCTTCAAAGCCAGCTGAAATGTGTGAACTTGATGCCAGGAAGAGACCCACCTGAAGAACCTATTAGCTTCTTCTCCACCTGCCTAGTCTTCTACTCGCTGCCAGCTGGAGTTTGTTTCTCTTGGTTTTGAGAACAAATTGTCACATGTGAAAATGGTGAAATACTTGGTTCTAAATTCTGTTTTTATCTAGAAATCTTGCTTTCATTACCTGCTTATTCACAGAAATCCTGGCATAGGTTTGGAAGGCGTACCTATTGATTTCAGGAGTCTTTGGTTTGCTGGTAATGTTAACTGCAATCCATTTCTGCTTTCCATGATTCTTGTTTAAGAAGGTTTCACTTTTTTTTTAAAGAAAAATTTGTCTACTTCTTTGATGAACAAGTGATAACTGCATTGAGATTTTTTTCCTTCAAAAGACTTGCAGTAGTGCAAGGGAGTTGAATAAATACTAAATACATATCTTCAGAAGAGGATTATTGAAGTTTGAGTTTTTAAAAGTTCTGCCTTAGAGGAAATTAGGTGATTTAGAAATTCCCACCCAATCATAATTTTTTTCTGGTTTTCTAAATTTTCTATAGCTGTATTTCTTCTGGAAAAGGGATTCCTTGGTAGCCTCCGAGACATGATGGAGAAATAGAGATGAATGTTGGTACATTTAGAAGATTTGAAACTGGTTATATTACCCACAAAAGATAACAATCCATGACTCCAAGTTATTCTTCTGTGGGACTTCTAGTAATTTTCTTAAGCCTTGTCCATTCCAGATTGGTATGTGGCAGGTTTAATAAATGAGGGAACTTACATACCAAGATTGTCTTGGGCAAGATGAGTAGATCTCCATATGTGCCTGCCAGAATCTTAAAAGTTTACACAGAGGTCTTATGAGATTCGGTCCAGATGGTGTCAACAACACATTGCTTTCTCAAGGCTATGTCCTTGAAAACGGTGTAGCTGTGGGAATGGTGGGCCGAATGTACATTCCAAGGACAGGGAAGCTGGTGAAGAGCCCTCAACTGCCTGGGTCCAGCTAGTGCATTGACCAGCGGTCATGTCCTCTCAACGACCTCCCCAAACAGCACTCCTGGGATGTTATTGTGTTTTCACAATTTTAGCACAAAAATAAACTAGGGTGTGATAAGCAGCAGGCAACATCATGTAAGGGAAAGAAGTAAGTCTACTAGAGAAATTTAACCAGGAGATTAGAAGCTTCAAATTGAACTAATGGGTGTATTTGTAAGAAATGGCAAATGGAAGAAGAATCAGGCTTTGTCAGGATAACTTCAGGGAGTTGAACTAGGAGCAACAGGTAAAAGTTACAGGGAGACAGACTTGTTCAACTTCAAACAAGAAAGGTGGAAGTGGCAAAGATGCACAGCCTGCCTTGCTGAAAACGTCCAAGCCAAAGCTAAATGATGGTTTTGAAGAAATCTTGTAGAAAGAATTCAGATGCACAGTTAGATTTGATAGCTGGTTTTAGCTCTTTTTTCCCTGAAATTCCCCACTGTCAAATTTATAATGAACAAATGAACAAATCTAGTTAATTTTGAATTTTGGTAAGAGATTGCATATCCATTAAAAAATAAGAAAAAGTTATGAAATAAAGGGGGTCGGACAATAAGCCCAGACAGTCCTTGGCTTTGGAAATCTTTAGGAGAGACAATTACAATTACTGTTTTGACTTAGAGACTTTCACGGGTACAGACTTGCATGTGAAGCAGGTAGTTTCTTGAGCTATCTATTTGTGCCCCAGAAATCTGTATTCTCTCCTTAAAATTGTTGTTGGTCAGACTTTTTCTACAAAACTTTAAGCTCAATTGACCATGCATAATTTCACTTTATGACATGGAATGGGCTTTTTGACCTTCTGACTCATGCTAAGCAGAGGGAAAAACATGATCTGTAATTATTTGTCTTCTCCCCATGGGTTGCTTCTCATTCCCTCTTATCTCAAATGGTTTGAAGGATGTAAGTTAAAACATATCATTTGATATTTAATAATATTATGCATTATATCCATTAGAAAAAGGGCCTCATAACTCTAATATTAAAATTCTTTGACCTTACACCATAAGAGGAAAATAGTGATATAATTATTTCTATAGCATAGATAACAAATTTAAATTAAAGTGATATGCTTTTGGTTCCCTCAACTTGATATGCACATGTTAGGAGAAGGGACAGTAGGATACAGCATCAAGGTTAAAAAAAGTTCACAGAAATATTTGGTGGCAGCTCAAATTTACTGATCATCAAAATTACTTGGAAATTAAAAATTCTCTGGGAAATTTTCTAATTGAGTAGCTTTGTAATGGGGCTGAGGAAGCTGTTCTGGGGGTTCTTATGATCAGACGAAGAGAATGCTGTTCTAGACAATTTCAAGCAAAGTGAAAACTACAGATAGGCAGGAAGCTGTAATAGGCAGTGCTAGTATAAGAACTAAAAAGGTGTTGCTGTTTTTCAACAAAGATGTCACAGAACTGATATGCTTATCTGTGAAAATGGTGCTTCCTAAAAACATTATGTTTAAGTTTGCATGTTTTTAAAGATTCATTTATTTATTTTAGAGACGGGGTGGGGGTGGGAAGAGAAGCAGAGGGAGAGGGAAAGAGAGAATCTTAAGCCGGCTCCATGGTCAGTGTGGAGCCTGACACAGGGCTCGACCCCACGACCCTGAGATGATGACCTGAGCCGAAATCAAGAGTCAGGCACTTAACCCACTGAGATACCCAGCTACTCCTATGTTTAAGCTTTTAAATCATGAATTATTGAATTGGCTTATGTGTTCTACCTCTGCCAGAATATTCCTTTCCACGTGCATTTTGGAAAGAGTCTCAGGTAAACCATTTGTCTTGCCTGAATCCATCTTGTTACTTTCAACACAAACAAGTTTTCTTTTTCTGAAGGAACAACCAGGCCACCGGTAGATGATGTAATGAGCAAAATGTGCCTTTTCCTTGTGGAAGAAGACAGGGCATCATCAGCTGCATAACCGTGATGTGTGGGAAGAGATTCAGTCAATAATTTCTTCTCTGCTCTTACCAACTACTTCTCAGGTCCTTGCTCCTCTATTTCCCCTATTTTTCATAGACCGGCCATGTGGTGCTACTCCATTAATTCAGCTCTATCCATATGGACACAGTTAAAACATTCAACTGTGCTTGATGTGCTGCTAGTCCTTTTCCCCTTTAGATAAAATTTGAAACAAAAATCTGAAACTTGGTAGGATACACTAAAAAACATTTCAATTAATGCAAATGATCTTCCTACCATGGTTTTTCTCACCAAAATATCCGTGAGATTTATTAAGCCGACTTTGCCTTAAGTATCTTTTTTTTTATCCATAGGTGGGATTTCCAGGGCAAGTAGAACTGTTATAAACTCTGGATGACTGTGAACTTTCCATCAACAATTGTTTAATTCTCATGAGTCCTTGCTATTCAGTCAATGAAGGAACTCAAGGACTACTGTAATTTCAAGGGTTGACAGTAGATGAGGGATCATACATGGATACTAATTTCCTCCTTTTCCCCTACTTTTAAGGAGGAAATATTCAAAAGAATAAGCTGAAGCAATTATGAGATTAAAGAGGGTGGTTCATATTGAGAAACGATACAAAGATGAATCAGGGGGCTATTTCAGTTAATTTCCCTAGTATTTGAATTGAGGTTCATATCACTTAAGGAGGCATGGAGGTTCTAGAGGACTTCTCTGTACTTTTCCTGGTTGTGATACTGCATGCATAAGGCATTTATTATTTTTCTCTTATTTTCTACATGGGTATTCCTTGTATTTGAGGACACAATCTGGCGATGTCCTTTAAGATTATTTGAAGGTGAAAAAGACCTTGAGTCTAGCTCTAGAGTTCACAATATTTTATGAAATTCTTCTATTACACTTTTATTTCTCGCCATGCAAAGATATCTTTTGAATAGTTTTCAAGCTATGTAGTGTGCAGTCATATCAAACTGAATATTTCCTTGCAAGAATTTGGTAGCATTGTTTCAAGAAGTCTTGCTTAAAACATACTATAATCCCTCAAGTAATTTCATTACTTTCTAATTATGTCTGTGAAGAATTCTTTGTATTTGACTATTGTTTTTTAAAACACCTCATTGATATAGCAAGCTTTTATATTATTTTCTTCCAGAAACTCTAATCTTTCAATTAATATTTATATTACTGTTTAATATTTAATATTCCTTTATACTTTACAAATCAAACAAATAGACATGATGCATGGAATATAATTTATTTTATGTGAAGGCAAGTTGGGTAAACAGTATACACATATATGCACACATGCAGATTAGGTAACAAATCTTATAGATGGCGACTGTCCAATGTCAAATAGTCAGGAGACAGCTCAGCTGGCTGGCATGTCCAATGCTGTCTCAGCTTTCATCATTCTGTCTAGTGGTAACTCCTGCTATTGCTTTTCTTTTTAATATAATGTGTAGCTTAACTGCATTTCCCTTTCGTAACTTTCTGGCATTTGTTTCTCTTCTCATCTCCTTTCCAAGATACCCGTGGCTTATAGAGTGAAGTAGGCAATTCCTTCAAAACCTGTACTTAACTGTATTTAGTCAGTAATCACTAAATTGGTAATTTGCCCAGGAGGTGTTTCAGGTTTGAGACTCAAAGCTCAGCTTATTTAACTGATAGCTGCTGTCCTAATTAGTGATGCCTAGTAAATCAGATGCAGATGTTTAAGAAAATTAGCCTAGGATACAAAAGAGCATAAGCCAACACACATTTTTGAAGCCCACTGAACATTTACCAATTTGGATAATACAGGGAAATTATGAATAAATTGTTAAATTTTCTGAAATATAAACCATTAATTCCCCAAACATTATAGAACGTATAGTCTGGCACGATAGTGTACATATATTAAAATAAATGGGACTCATTGTCATGTGTATGCAGTAAACTGAACTGTCAGAACTGTTGAGTGGCTACCATGACAGAGGTAATGAGGGGCAATGAAAAGAAATGGATTTTTCCTTCCAATGTTCTGGATTTGAATCTGAGCAAGTTCTGGAACACTCCAATGAAATCCACTTTTCTAGTTTTCTTCATATTTCTGAATGTAAACTCTCTTTATAAAATAATGTTAAGGGCACCTGGGTGGCTCAATCAGTTAAATTCTCCCTTCAGCGCAAGTCATGATCCCAGGGTCCTGGGATCGAGTCCCACATCTGGCTCCTTGCTCAGTGGAGAGCCTGCTTCTCCCTCTGCTCCTCCCCACTGCTCCTGCTCACTTTCTCTCTCTCTCACTCTCTCTCGCAAAAATTTTAAAAAAATTAAAATCTTTAAAAAAACAAATAAAAAATAAAATGATGTTAATACCTGCTCCATCGGGGGTTAAATGAGATATAAGTAAACTGCCCATCACAACGTCATGGGATCAATCCCTTCTCTGCCACTTCTCATTTGCTTTTCTCAGCACTGTTCTGAGATACAGCAGAGAGAAACAACAGGTTACAGGTCTGTATTAGATGCTAGTTGAAACGCACCTTTTTGATAATCTACCCTTCCATTCTTCCTTTTAGTTTTTCTCCATCTATTCATTTATCTATCATATATTTATTAAGTGTTTATGATGTGCCAGGTATTTTGATGAATGGAAGCAGTTAGAAACACAGGGCTGAATCACTGGCTGAGGTCCTAGAAGTAGTTTGTCTGACTTGAGTCTAGGCCTTTTCTTTTTAATGCACATGCTGTATAGAAGAAAAAGAAGAACCCTCCAAAGGAAATAACAATTACATAAAATAATATGTAATTAAAACCCAAACCGTTACCCATAAATACTTGAGGAATCTCAGCAAACAGTGACCAGTCAGGCTGAAGGTGCTGTACTAGGGATAGGAAAAGAGCCAGAGGGGCTTTGAGGGAAGGGAAACACAGATATTCCTTGGAGGGAAGGCATAGAGGCAGGAAATCAGATGTTCTTATCTAATGGTGAAGTGACCCAGGCTAATATATGGAAGTTCATATTTTAAAGCCACCTGCAATAATTATATTAGGTCGAGGTGAAGGTTGAGGTGAAGTTCACTTAGGGGACCTTAGAAATTAAGTAGAGAAGTTTTGTCATAATAATAATACCTAATATTTAGCTAAGAATAGTTAATATATTGCGCACTGTGCACCAGGCATTATTCTAAATGCTTTTAATATATTAACCCATTTAATGCTTGTCACAACACTATGCTATAAATATCATTATTATCCCTGTTTTACAGAGGAAGAAAATGAAGCACAGACAGTTTGAATCATTTGCCAAAGGCCTTACAGCTAAGATGTCGCAGAACTGGGGTTTGAATGCAAGCAGTCTGGCTCTAGAGCTCATGCTCTTATCACCTCTGTTAACTGATAAGGTGTGGCAGATTTCCATCAGGAGAGTGACACGATCAAAGCTACAGATAAAGTGTGTACTGGAGAAGAGTAGGAGTCAGGGAGCTCAGGTGGCATTCCAGTATGCATGAGTGGGTCTACAGCCTAGGCATGGAGAAACTGGCAACTTAGTACATGTGAGCTATAAGGAAGAATATAATTCTAAGTTGCTTCCAGATGCTACAACTGACTCGTTGGAAGGAAGATGGTGCCATCAACAAAACAAGGAAAGTTAGGGCAGGCGGCAGTTTTTCAAGAAAAACACAGTGCATTTGGCTTTGTGCACACAGCATTTGATTTGGTTTTTGAAATTCTGAGGCTAGCACTTGGAACGAATAGAGAGATAGCTACGTGAGTTTGCACGTCATCAGCAAAGAGGTGATAGTGAAAGTCACAAGAATAGATGCACTCTCTTAGGGAGAGACTGTGAAGAAGAAAGAGCAGATGGCAGAAGAAGTTAATTAGTAACACCGATTAATGGCTAACCAAGGGTTGCCAAGCAAAGTACCTGCCAGATTTGTTTAAAGAATATTTTTAAAATTGTATTTACACTAGTGATTTGCTTAGCAAACCCTGTCCTCCATGTAGTTTGTAGGGAATGGGACAACTGTGAATTAGTTTCAACAATCAAAAGTTAGAGATTTAAGAGAGCCAAATAAATGAAGTTTGTACTAAACTCACCCCACCTGCCCCCTTCCTGGTCATCACCTTCCTTTCCTAATTGAATATGTTCTCCTCATCTTCCCAAAGGGACCATGTCATTCTCCTGAAAGCCTCTTTTGCTTTTTTTTTTTTTTTTTTTTTTTTTTTTTTTTTTTACCTAAAGGACAATTAAATGAATTCAATGGCTCAGCATTTTATCCATCATGGATTTAATAGTCCTCATTTATTAAAGAGCTCACGTGTACTCTTTTTTTTTCTTTCCCCCATTAAAATATTTATAACAATCCCTTATTCGTTCTGAATTTTAAATCTGCTTTCCCTGGAAATATCAGTCCACTTCCTGAATCACTTTGTTTACCACTATTTATTCTTCATCGTCCAGTCTTAAGACAAAAAAATTTTTTTTAAAATAGGAAGTGTTTACATCCAACACAAATTTTCCTTGTACATTCTATATGTTATTTCATTCCAAGTTATAATTCTTTAAACTGTGCCTTATTTCAATTAGCATTTCTGAAGTAAGTGTATTCTACTAATTAAATCTGCATTTGCTAAATGTCACCCAAAACTGTTGCCCTCAAATTACTTATATCTTTTTTAACTATTCTTTTCTTAGATTTCTTTTTTTAGATTGCTTATATCTTCACTTATTCCTTATATTGTTGTTGAATACTACTTTTTTCCAAATGACCCTTTTTTGGTGACCCTCCACAAATCTTTGATGATGCTCAGATAATATAACATGTAGCTCAATCATTTTATTAATAAATGATAAAATAACTTAACATATTGCTATAGTTTTGAACATGATTACTGAGTAGTACACTCTACATTCTCATTCTTCTTTTCAATCTCACAGACTGACTTTTAACTCCTTTTGATAGAGGTTTAGCCAAACATCTGCCTCTTCATAATCTAATTGCTTATAGGTTCCATGGCATTCATTTCCTTTTTCATCAATTCCAGATGGTGAGTATTCCATTTTGCCAACTTTTCTTGAAGAGCTGCCTTAATTTCCCTTCGGACCTCAGATCACGGGGCTGGAAGTGCTGACAGCAAGGCCATTCTAAAGTAACGGTACTGCCATTAGCACTCCTTTGCCTGCTTCAAATCTCTGCAGACCATGAAAAGACAGATTGGGACAGAGCTTGGATATCTAACACATTAGACTTCGAAAATTTCATGGTGGATCCCAGTTAATGGTTAGAGTACTGTGGTTTATGGCCACATTTCCCAAAACATATTCCTAAATGCTATAATATTTTAAGATGTTACAAATTTTAAAAAGTATTCCATAGTCAAATATGTAAAACTCCGGGTTCATCAGTGTTGAGAAGGAATATTTGCTCTCTGGCTTCTCAGAGCCCTCAAATATAGGTGTTATGAATGTCCAAAGAGATATTGTATCTTTTGTATTCCCAACTTTTCCCTCCTACTTGGATATTATAGGGCCATTTCATCAAACTACATTTTAGGAAATGCAAGTCTAGTTATAGATTTTAATATAAACATTTTGATGGGGTTTTTTTCATTAGCTTTCCTTGGTCCCAAGATCATATTTTAACTTAGAATATTTTGTTCCAAACTTGTTTTAATTTCCATATTTCCCAGTGAAACTATAGAGCGCCAGTTTAACTTTTATCTTTGCAAACTATTTTTAAATTTCTTTAAAATTTAGAGCTTTCACAAAGTTAGTTTTACATGGACCTTTCACAAAGTTAGTTTTTTTTCCGTGATAGGAAATTATTGTGTTCAGTATTCAAAAGTTGTTTTTACTGAGATGTAACTAAATGCATTTATTTTGGAAACATTTATTAAGTGCATAAACTCGGTCATAGGATGAACAACCTTTTCAGTCTGCTGGGGTCTGAGGCAGTTCCTAAAACATGACTTTTGGTATTAAAACTGAAGAACTTCCAGACAAACTGGCACTAACATGTTACCCTCAAGAGGGATTTAGCAGGAGACAAGTTTCTCACTTTATGGAGCTCAGTGGAGATTGTGATTGACAGACAATAAACAATTAAACAGGTTAGAGAGTAGCATATTATATGGAAAAAAAAAACCCGGATGGATGTGATTATAGAGTCAGTGTGAATAATGTAGTACAGAAGGTTGTCATTGAAGCCACCTTAGAAAGATGGAAAAGAAAGGGATCTCTGGGAAGGTGACAAGTTTACTGAGACCAAAATGATGAGATTAAAGCAGCCATTAAAAACCAAGGAAAACAGAAAAACTAAACCTACAAACCACATAGCAAGGACATTCTCACTAAAGGAATCTGCATATATCAATGTCCTGAGGCAGGAACAAGTTCATTGTAGCCAAAAATAGAAGTGTTAAAGAAGGTTCTGTCAGAGAGATAGGAAGAGGCCAGGTCAAGTAAGGCATAAGTTGTGGTATGGGATTATGATTCTATCTTAGGGACAAAGGGAAGCAACTGAATGATTTTAGTAATGACATATGTTTTAAATTTAAAGAAAATCAGTGGGGTGCCTGGGTGGCTCCGTTGGTTAAGTGTCTGACTTCCACTCAGGTCATGGTCTAGGGGACTGGGATCAAACCCTGTGTTGGGCTCCCCACCCAACAGGGAGTCTGCCTATCCCTCTGCCCTTCTTTTCTCCCCCTCCCCCTACTCTAGCTCTCTCTCTCAAATTTTTTTTTTTAAAGACCATTCTGGTGAATGAGTAGAAAATAGAGTATAAGGCAAGAAGAGGCTATTATAGAAATCCAGGTGATAGTGGTGTCATAGAGAAAGGGAGTGACTATGGAGGAGGATATATTTTGGAAATATAATTGACAGGAATTGTTTATGGATGTTATCTGGTTTTTAGGTAAAATGGATGGATGGTGATATTGACATGAAGAATATCAGAGTGAGAACAGCTTTAGTAGGTAGAGTGTCTGTGGACCAGGGTTTCTGATTTGGAAATGTGAAGTTGAATTGCAGGGCAGCACTCAAATGAAAATGAGAAATTTGGATATGGAAGCCTGACTTTATTGGAGAGGTTGGACATAGTACAATATATTTGTAACCTGTCAGCATATAGATCATATTTACTATGATAGGACTACCTATGTAGAGAGCTTAAAAAGTGAGAAAAGGACCCAGGACTGAGCCTTTAGTTTCTCCAACATTTAGACATTACCTGAATTCTTGTGAGGAAAAAAAAAAATGACTCCCTCAGTCTGGGCTGAAAATAAGGATTATCTATTTGGAGCCATCCTGGAGAGAGTACCTTCAAATCCCTGGTGATCAGCTTTGGTTTTTAAACAGAAGTATCTGTTAAATGGAAGAGGTGACCCATCAAGCTAGAGTGGCTAGATGAAAATCCCCCTCCCCCAGTCTGAGATCATCCTCTTTATTTCCTCTGCCCATATTTGATGGTTACATTTTGGAAAAGGAGAACTGGTCCCAAGAATGTGATGGATCCAGAGGAGCACCTATGAAAGCATAAAGCACAACGTAACTGAGTCTGGGGAGGTCTACTCTCATTATTGATGTGTATATGTTTGACAAGTTCCAAATATAATGCATTAAAGATAAGTGCGATTAAAAATATCTGTATCATTCTCGAAGTATATGTGAAACAGAGAGAAAGAAATGTGCTTTAAAAAAGACGTAGGTTCTGTATCCAATATTGGCAAGTAGGAGTCAGGGGAGGGCTTTCGTGGAAGGGACCTTCGGGGTCTATCGCAACTATTACTGTTCTCTTGGCAGATATATCTTGGCAGAGGGAGATAATTCATCAGAATGTTATAGGCTGATGAAAAATTCCTTAAAGCCATGTAATTTCCTGTGTTTCAGTTTTGTATTCGCTAATAGCTTTGGAAATTTATTTAGTTTTCTCAAGTAGTTTTTCCCAGTGGGGAGAGAAAGCATCATTTTGCAGTATATCTCTCATAGAAAATTAATAAAGAAATTGAAATTCTTGTAGAAATGAGTCTTTGGGGCTCAGGAAACATGAGAAAATTTTCTCAGGACTGTGTAATCCTATGAGCCCAAGTCCAGGTTGTGAATCTGAGAGAAGGTAAGGAGCCATCGGTGAATGGCGGAACTCAGCCAATGAGGCTGTCTGAAATGGTTCAGGTGCCCCCCAGCTGCCTTCACCTGGTGGGCTCAGAGGAAGTCTCTTCCTTACTGGCATCTGCTTCAAAGAATGGTTTGAGGATTTGCCTCCTAAACCTGCTTTCTCTTTTTGGTCTGTGATGTGTTATGCATTTTTTTTATTCTGGCCATTCCCTTTATATTGAATTTTAGATCTGTCCTTGCTACTACAGACACCTTCTCCCCACCTTCTCATAGGCATCAAAACTGTGGCTACCCAGAGCAATTCAACAGCACTCTAGAGCTCTGTCTCCACGCTTGTCTTCCTCAGATGCCTTGAGGCTCAGCATAGAACTCCAATAATGTAGCCCCAGGAGAGGTCCCGAGACAGCCTCAGAATGGGTAGGCATTATTTCTCATAAATCTGGGAAGGGTGCAAACAGTAACTGACTGGGCAAACTGGTTAACTTGATTAGGTCCCGAGGGAAGGGCGACTGTGCCGGTGTCTATCTCATGGAAAAGTGAGTGATGGTACAGTTGCTGGTGTAAGCACATAGCAATGGCAGAGGAGACAATGTGATGATAAATCTTTCAGAGAATGCCAGAGTGGAAAGATGGCTCCCAGGGACCAGACAACTCTCCTGCCCAGATAGCTTAATGCTATGAAGTCCAGGGAAGGAGATGAAACTCCGTGGAAGAGAGTAAAGGAGGAAACCAGGAGATGATAGGGATTTCACGCCAAAGTAACTGAAATTACCTTTTACTACCTAGCAGAGTGAGGTCTCAAGATAGAAACTAAGTTCCTTTGTAGAAAAATAAAGTTACCTCCTTTTGGTCCCTCCTGAATTTATGGTCTGAAATATACATACCAACTAACCATCTTTCAGTAAACAGCAGAGTAATTAAATACCTTCTCATCTTTCCTGGGAAAAAGTAAACATCTTTTCCCAGTGAACAGCTGAGCTCCAAGATACTCTGCAAACAGGACATACCCGTACATTAGACAGTAATCCCCGAGGAGGACAGGGCCGGAGTTTCTGCCATGAATGTGTATCTGAAGTGTGTGGCATAGGATGCCCCCATAGAGGGTGTATCTGCTGAGTAATGAGTGATCGAATGTTCTTTAGCTCCAAAGGAATCCTATGGCATGGTAAAATGAAACTTACCACATAAAGGAGAACATTTAGGACAATGATAAATGAAACTAGTTATCACCATTTTCCTTCGGGCCAAAGTAGCCAAGACTCTGGAGTATTGTAAGCACCAGCTCAAGAAGTAATAAAAAGCCCTTCAACATTTCTGAGTCCTGATTGTCTCACATACATCACAGTGATAGTTTTATATCTCTCTCACTCCTCTCTAGCTACCCAGTTGTTAATGATAATATAATAATAATAACTAATATTTATGATAAGTACAAATTTGCTCAGCTCTTTATGTATTTTATCTCATTTAAGAGGCACATTTCTATGAAGTAGTAATTACTCTTATTCCCATTTCTCAGATGAGGAAAATGAGGCTGAGAGAGGATAAGTCACTCAGACACAAAACCCGGGCTTGCTTTTAGCCATTATGGTATATTGCCTCCAGATTGTGGAACTATATTTGGAAGCCATTTGTTTTTAATTTGTGATTTTTAATATGAAGTACTTAATATTCTAAAAATAACTGTAATACCCACCTGCTTCAGTAGTTGCTACCACTGCTCTTTTCCAGCCTATCGATATGGCAAAGAGGGGAAGAGTAGTTCTGCCAAGGAACTAACCTTAAACCAGAGAACTGATTGAAGCCATTGAGGGCACAGAAAAACTGCTGCAAAGAGAGGTCACTGCAATCCATCCCTGATTGTCCTCCTCCGGTGATTGCAGACCTGGGTCTTTCTGACCATATCTGGGCTGTAATGTGCTAAAGAAAGCATTCCATTCCTGCAGAACCCCTTGGGTCACACTAGTTGCTTAGGGAATGTATTGAACAAACACATCTTTTATTTTTTGCCTTTATCTCTTCCAGTGCAATTGGGGTGGCTGCTCCAGTGGGGGTCCCTGTTTCCCTTTCATACTTATCACACCTGGTTTCAGTGCTGTTAGACACTGAGTTTCTGGTTTGTAGAAATGGACAGAATATCATTTCAGCATACTACTTCATGTAATATTTATATCATCTTTTCCTCCCTAGCTCAAAATAGGACTTTAAAATTGCCTACTGCATTGTTTTCTAACTTCACCTTGTGAATTTATCTACCGCTTTCCCTACAATACATAACCCCCAGCATAGTTAGATATGCTATAGCTAGATATGAGTTTGTTGGGCATACATTTCTGAAAAACCTGCCCCTTCTAAAACAGTGTGGTTTTCTCTATTCCAAGTCCAGTCTGCTGAAAGGGCCACTTTCCTTCTGAGCCATTTCGGCCCTAACTATTCTGAAGGGATACACGCATGTTCTCAGGGTGGGGACTTTACTGCTAGAATGAAAGCCCTTTCCTGAATATGAGGCTGATGCTTTATGACTTAGCAGTTGGCAGTTGCAACCAGGCTTCAGGTTCCCCCATCTATTATAGGGCTCTGCTTCCAATGCTTGGCGCTTGATGTGTCTATTTGGGATGATTATCCTTTCCTACCTGCCCCGGCCCTTTCTTAAAGACCTCTCCTGCTTACACTATAGTGTAGACCAGGAGTCAGCAAATTATAGCCTGTGAAAGAAGTCTGGCTTAAAACTTATTTTTGTAAATAAAGTTTTATTGGAACACATCCATACCTATTCATTTATGCACTGCTTGTGGCTGTTTTTGTGCTATAACATCAGAGGTGAATAGTTCTGACTGAGAACACTTAGTTCCCAAAGCCTAAAATATTTACTCTATGGCCCTTCACAGAAAAAATTTTGCCAGCTCTTGATATGAACTATTGCCATGACCCTCCTCATGTACCACTATCATAATCCAGTGGCCAACTCTCATTGGACCACAAGAACCAATCTGGAAGCTTGTCTCCTCTAATTGGATTCTCTCCCCAGGAATTTATGATGACGTTAGTCAGGTAGTTAATTTGTAAGCAGAGTTAGGAAGCAGGTCCATGTCAAGACTGAAGAATGAATCCAATCTGTGGAGAGAAAGAGAGATGCTAGATTTTGTTTCCCTAAGAAAACAAACATGTTGGAAATAACAGCTGTGTTGGCTCCTTCTGACTTTCCTGTTCTTAGTCCTAGTTTCTCAAAGGACCAGCTGCATATTTTGACCTTGGATTTCAGAAGATAACCCTGTACGTTTCCAGTAAATTTCCCTTTTCCCTTAAGCTCATTTTGTGACCAAGTCAGTGAGTTTAGGCTTTAGGTATGCTTAGGATTTTCATTCAACTTCCTTTCTTTTATAAAGTTTGCTTCATCTTCCCTTGGCTGTACAGCTCTCCTCTTGAACAGTTAAGCCCAGGGATAGCCTATGTGACAACAACATGAATTAGACTGGCCGTTGATTCCTGTTGGGGGAAGGGAGGGTACCTGCGGGAGAATAGGCTTAGGAGATGACTGCCCTGTGATAATTTGAGCATTTAAAAATGAAAAACATTTCACTCTCTTTACTCGATGCTGTTGTGACAGTAAAGATGGAAAAATATTTTTTATTCATTTTACAATAACATGGAACTTCTTTTCCAACCTAATGTTTTTGGCCTTGCTAATCATGTGATGATTTTTTTTTGTAGTATTTGATTTTTTCAAATATATTCCCAAAACACAGAGAAGAGGAAAAATCTCTGAACTTTGGAGGGCTTCTCCCAACGTCTAAGCAGCATGGGAAACAGCTGAGAAGTGACAATGATACTTTGGTTAAAGCAGGTAGACATGGAGTCCTGTTGCCGGGCCTTCTTTTTCTTTTTCTAGCATTGATTTGATTCATAATTCACTTTGAAATTTGGGCTCATTCACTATTTTAAAAATAAGCAACATATAAACAACCAACCAGTAAGGACATTGTGAGGAGGGTCGTCAAAATTTCTCTATTAGGTTTACTCATTCTTTAAAAACCGAGTAATCTTTTGTGCCTAGGTAGAGGCAGACATCTGATGAAGATACGGCCTGCGGAAAAAATGATAGAGTTTAGGGGACATAGCACTTATTGACCTCTGGGCACTTTTACACTTTTGTAGGATTTATAGAACTTATAATTTTTCTTCTCTGTGATGGTATATGGCACTGTCCTCCCAAAATACTTTGAATACAATTAACGGTTTACTTAAAAGTTTTTAAGCAATACTTCATGGGTTGTTGGAGACATTAAACTTAACTTCAGAGAAGACACTCTGGCTATCCTAAGAATCATGAGGGTTTTTGAAGTTTATCCAATGGATTACTATATAATGCAATAGTCTATTGACTAAAAACAAAACAAAAAAACAAAAAACTATAAAATTCTTGTGTCTACATTATTTAAATTTTTCAAGAAATCTGAAATTTATTCCTTGCTACTTCATATATACCTGATAGTTTGTAAGATGTATTTGTTGTTGTTGTTGTTTGGATTTGTCTTTACTCAGTAACTTTAGGTAATATTTCAAAGGTATTTATATACCTTGTATTTATCTGCTGAATTTACTTTATTTCTTTAACAAACACATAATGCCTTCTCTGTGCTAGGCACACTACTTTAACAAAAAAACCCAGCTTATTTAATCCTCACAACCATATGAGGTAAGTGCTATTATCTCTGTGTATAGTTGAGGAAACTGAGGCACAGATTGATTAGAATAGCTTGCCCAATGTCACATAGTCAGTAAAATGGAGGATCCAGCATTTGAACCCAAACCGTCCAGCTGCAAAGTTAATGCTTTAACCACTCTTATGTGTTAACTACTTGCGTTAACTTCATTTTGGACAAAGATACAGATATTACTCCTAGGAAATTACTTCTCACAGTACTTGTCCTGTAGAGTCAGAATCAGTCTCTCTTGAAACCGATATTAACAATTCTCTTGAAACTAAAGTTTCTCTTGAAACATGTATTTTCAAGGAAAAATACATGTGTGAATCAGTGAACCCTATTGGTCAGAAGTACAAGCCATCAGCTACTTTTAACTACACCACTCTGTCCAGGGAAGAGCAAAAGAAGAAGCTGGACAATGACTTGCCGAGGTCAATGCCAATTCGAAACACTGCAATGTCAGCCCTCTTCTCTTTGGAGGCTAGATTTAGGTTAGGACAAACTGATCAGATGAGCAGTCCTCGGTTCTAGACTACTTTTCTGGACCTGATAAGGAGATTTACTTCAATCAAACGAGTTGTTTTGCATTTCCACACTAGCTTCAAATTGTCATATGAGTTAAAGGCAAATGTGCCCAAGGTCTTGAGGGAAAACTTTGTTTTAGAAGATTTTCTTTTCTTTTTTTTTAAAGACTTTATTTATTTATTTGAGACAGAAATCGAGTAAGAACATGAGAGGGGAGAAGGTCAGAGGGAGAAGCAGACTCCCTGTGGAGCTGGGAGCCCGATGTGGGACTCAATCCCGGGAATCCAGGATCAAAACCTGACCCAAAGGCAGTTGCTTAACCAACTGAGCCACCCAGACGCCCTTTAGAAGATTTTCTTTCCTGGCCAATTTTCTTTCGCTGTTTCATTAATTTATTTGATTTTTACCATTATAAATTTAAGAGAAGGTTATTGACTTAAGCCTGAGTTGAGCAGACTTATTTCCTATTTACCCTTCCCCAAGAAAAAAAATGAAGACATCAGAAAAATTTCAATGTTCTTTTATTTTTTCTCTTTTTCTCCCTCTTTCTTTTATCCCTCTTCCCCTTTCTTTCTTCTTTCGTCTTTCTCTCTGATTCTTCAACTCAGGAAATAGACCCACCCAGTCCCCTCCATGGCAGGAACTCCTTTCAACATCAGGGATAACAAGGAGATTTAGGTCATAATCCCCACTCTAAGGAGCTCAAAGTCTCATGGGAGTGACAGATGTCAAAACACAGACCTGGAAATCAATGAAATGAGCACCATGTTGGGGATAGGCCCAGAGCCTGGTATGTCAGAGATGAGTTCCTTCAAACTGTGTCAGAGGTCCTCACTAAAGAAATTAGTTAAATGTAGAAAACACTGGTAGGCAAGAAGAGGGTTGAGAGGAAAACCTTCACCAATGCTGAGTATCAAAGAAAACCCATAAGTGGAATGGAACAGTAATCATCTCCAGATCCTAAAATGATCCAAGGAAACAAGTATGAGCAGTGAAAAAAAAAAAGTGTGTGGGAGATCCATTTTAATTTTACTCGATTGAGTCTGGCTACCACAGACTCCACAAGGCTTCCACAGAGGACTTCTGTCTGCCCTACTGATGCTGGTCTGCTTTGGACACCAAAGGAACACAGAGAAGTCAATGATTTATTCTGCCTGTGGGGACTGAAGAAATGCTGCTAAAGAGAGAGTTCATTGCTTGAGCTTGGCGTCATTGATTGATAGATTGCAGTTCTCCCAGAAGAGGGTTGGGAGGTGGAAATGGAAAAATGGCAGATTATGGAGGCAAAAAAATGCAAGGTGAATTTGAAAAAGACTGACCTTCATGTCCACTGTGATTAGAATATACAGTACATATAGCAACCTGTCTTGTTTTGAGCTGCTGGCACCCCCTGTTTCTTCTACTCCCATCATGTCCTGTGATTCTGGTAGGGCTGTCGATTACAGTACTCCTGACTCTGTCATGGGGGGGACAGGTGATTCAGGCATAGCCACTTAAAAATCTCTTTTTCTCTGACCACAGTGATTCTTGTAGAGATGCTTGGATACCAGGGTCTGCCTGTTTGACTTCAGATTCTAATCTTGCCATTTCTTAACTCAGTGATCTCAAGATCACTGGAGCAACTGGTGGAGCAAGTTACTCCACCTCTCTGTGCTTTAGTCTCCCCATCTCCAAAATGGGATGATGATAGAGTTTTTGTGGGAATCCAATCACTTAATATAAAGCATGTAGCACGGTGGCGGGAACATGGTACATACTCTCCATGTGGTAGCGTTCATTTGTTTATATAGGGTGGGGGAAAGTGCTTTGTGTTTTTGGTCAAGGGATTAGAAGAAAATGAGGTAGAGGTTGATAGTAGACTTTCATTCTGCCACATAAAGCAAGTCTGTCTGCAGCAGGAATGAATGAGACCAGCACCAGGGAGCAACAGAATGGAGAGAGCTGTTCATCCATATATTTATGAGTTTATCTCTCTATTTATATTTACCTATTGTTGGACAAAAAATTCCTTGACTAGTTTGGGTTGGATCCTGTCCCTTGCTGACAAAGGCCTGAATGAGGTAGTGTTTATTGGAGGGCACTGGGGACAGTTGAAGCTGAATGGGATTAGTTAGGGATGGCTAATTTAATTTGGGTTTCATCCTTTAAGTAACTCTACATTATTAAAGTTTGCCAACATGGAATGACACAGACATGTGATCAAAAGATAACTTTGGTTACTGGATGGAGAATACAGTGGTACTCAGGTTTTTCATGTCTATAGTTCCATCTGTGCTTATTTCAAAATTATGTTTTGAAGCTCTATTTAATGGACTGTTACTATAATAAAGGGAGTTCCATCCCACATAACTCTCTACAGAGATAACTACACTTATTCTGAGTTCGATCCTCTTTAAAAGTAACGGTGATGAACTTGGGTGCATTGGGGGTAAGGTTTGACTCAAGAAGGAATTGCCTTTTACTTGCAAGCATTGAGCATTCTCATGAGAAACACTAAACATTTACACAATGTCATGCCACTGAGCTGAGCTGCTTTGGAAGAATTTGAGGGGCTTTGGGTTCTACTTTATTACTGCAATATACTTCTAACCTAACTTTAGTTTCTCCTCTGTTTAATTACTCTTCCAGATGGAGCCTCCGAAAATAGTACTCTGATCATATCACTTCCCCTACTGAGAAGTTTCAGTGGTTCTCTTATCTGTTGAATAAAATAAAAAGTTTTCAGCCTGACTTTGAGGTTATAATCTGGTTCCTATTTCAGTTGGTTAGCAAGTATTTTATTGAGTGCCTACTGTGTGCCAGGAATAGGCTAGAACACTTCCAACAGAAACCTAATGAGTCACTACATAATTTAAAATTCTTTAGTAGCTGCATTAAAAAAAGTAAAGATAAATAGGTAAACTTAATTTAAATAATACATTGACTTAATCCAACATATATAAAATGTCAAAATGTAATATTAAAATTGTTACTAATATATTTTACATTCTTTTTTTATACATTTCAGGAATCTGGTGTGTATTTTATACTGATATCACATCTTCATTCAGATAGTAAATTTTGAAAATCCTTAACAGGTATTTAGATTTCATAAGATATACAGATGGAAAGTACACCCACAGATCTAAGTTGCTCCAAACATACTTGAAATTTTTCCATAACTGAATTGAGTATCAGTTTTTAGATTTAAATTTTCATTAATTGAACTGAAATAAAATTAAAATTCATTTGCTTAGTCTCTCTAGCCACATTTCAGGACCCACATGTGTCTCACAGCTGCTATATTAAACATCACAGTTCTAGAAACACAGGCCCTACATTCATAAGGTTTACATCAAGTCACCTTTCCAGCTCTTTCTTCTACTTCTTCCCTACATATCAAACAGATTACCTCCCGACTTCTGTTCATACTTTTCCAGGTAAACTTGTTTCATCCTTCAAAAGGGGCGCTTCTCACCTGTTGACCTTCTGGCTACCTTCACAGCTTAACTCCAACATCAACCCACTGAGGGAAACCCTTCTTGGTCATCTAAGGAAGAAGTGCTCTGCTTTCTCTGAACATCTTTAGCACTTGGTTACACCTTTGTTTTGACACGGATCACACACTCCCCTGGGGTCTTGGGAGTCAATAAACCCAGGTCTGATACCTGGTCCACCACTCACTGGCTGTGTGATCTTGGGTGACTTCCTTAAACTTTTCCAAACCTCCATTCTATCCTTTGTAAAATGGAGTTGTTGGGGTGCGATAATGCTGACACATGCTTAGCTCAGCACTCAATCTACAGTAGTAGTAGTTGTATATGGTCCTTATCTCCTGAAGTATAACGATTTACAAACAATATTATTAGTAGTAATAATGATGATCATAACAATGATAATAAGTTTGTGTTAGGTACTATTCAATTGCACTACCAGTCATATTCAAACCTCCCCCCCAATTATTCTTGGCATGAAGTATTGTTAGACTCATTTTATAGATGAGAGAATTAAGCAGACAGGAATTAAGTGACTCATCTAATGTCACACAGTCAGGAAGAAATGCAGTCTGATTTAAATAACAGAAATGATGGAATATGGTTTGAATACATTTCATTAATATTTATCTCATGTACTTTGGGAGGTGATATAGAGGAGATGGCAAAGGATCTGGAATCAGACAGATCTGATTTTGAATGCTATCATTGAGCGGCGGGTTGGGAAACCCCCTTAAACCCCTGAACCTCCAATTTCTGCTCTGTAGAATGGAGATGATGGGACCCACCAAGAAGTACATAATATAGACACTAAGTACAAAGTGTCTGGCTGTTAAATTCAAGTTTCACCTTTGAAATTCCTAGCTTTCCAACAGTTAGCAAGTTACTTAATTGGTATGCATCAATTTCCTCATCTGAAAAAATGGGAAAAATTACAATACTAAATTCATAGAATTGTTTTAAAGATTTAATGATGCAATTCACATGAATACTCACAATTACATCTAGATGTAATAAGCACTCCGTAGGTATTAGTTATTACTGTTACTATTCCAAGGCAGGGCCTATCATGGATAGAGCACTAAATAAATTTAGTTAACTTTCTGTTTCTTTTCCCCTATCTTTCCTCTTTATATTTATATCCTCATATTTGTATCCTTTTCAGAATATAGTACTAAATCTTATATATGCTATGTACTCAATAGATATTTAACTGAATGAATGGAATGTCTTAACCAGCATTTTATATTATTTGTATTTTACACAAGTACATCAATATTATTTTCAGAAAGTGTAAAATAATTGCATGTGAACTAGAGATCGTAAACTGTTACTAGTACATAATATTTTATATTTCCCTTGGGCTTGCAGTGATTTTAGTTATGTTTGAAGCATTTGGAATTTCATATGCATAAAACTTCCTGTTATTCAGTCAATACAGTCTTCTGTCCAATTCTGATAATCTTAAATTAGAATATCTTTCAAATTCAACCCAGTACAAGACTGTATTGAAAATGAATTCATAAAGGAGGCAAATATTGTCATAAGCAGCGATAAAAAAGACTTGAATAATGTAAAACGTTACAGCAGAAACTGTAGAGGTGTAATGAATATTATATATATTGTGCTTTATTTCTATATCTTAGATATGACCTTCTTTCTGTCTTGAATCTTTTTTATTGTGCTCCCAATTTCACTTAGCAATTGTTATGATCTGTTCAATCTCTGAGCAGAATCATTCACCTTATTTTTAAGAACCTAGATTTCTCCTTCTGTTTCTCATCAGACTTTTATTTTGACTCAGCCTTTCCTAAATTAAAATTATGTACACTATGGCGTGTGTCTTGTTCTTATATACTGGGTTGAGGGAAGCTGTAAAAAACTCAGTAATCACTTTTTGACCATAAACTAAGTGTATAGCCCTCTGCCAGGCACTATGGATCAGGAAGAGGCCAGCCCCTGACATTTTGGAACTCATAGCCTAGTGATGGTGACATCAGTGGATATACAATGCAAAAACAAAGTGGGCAACGGTATGTTCTATTATAATAAAATCAACAAGTCATTTGGAATGTGGGGAGGTGAGATGAGTTCCATGGGCAGTGAGTAAGCAAGAAGGAGGCAGACTTCGTAGTGGAATTGAGCTATGTCTTGCTTCGCTGGTTAGACTTCCACCTGAGAGGCAGGCTAAGGGAGTGTCTTGAACAAAGACATATAAAAAGGGAAGAAAACAATAAGTAGACAGTCAATAAGATGAGGTCAATAGGTGAGGTCAGGTCACAGGTTGGGAAGAAAATCAGAATCCAGTTATGGAGAATTGTCAGGCTGTACTCCACAGTTTATTTTGATAATTTGAGATGTTTTGAAATAAAAGTCAATGTTTTAAAAACATTGAAAGATTTTAGTTTATTTCATCACAATTTACCAATCCTTAATCAAATCTATTATTTGATCCTGCATGTCACTTAATTGAAGATATTCATGCATATTTTTAAAACTGAAAATAATCTGAAACCTGTGTAAATTTAGGGACTTTTTTTTTCCCTTCCTTCTTTCCTTCCTTCCTTTCTTCCTTCCTTCCTTCCTTCCTTCCTTCCTTCCTTCCTTCCAGTTGATACATGAATTAAAGTTCTGCTGAGAAACATATTTTAATAACATGGTTCAACATAGTAAATCAAGTGATTATTTTGAAAATCTATCTTTCCCACTATTTATTATATTATAAGGTTTTTTTTCATTGAGAATGCACAAGTATTTCTGTATTATGCTAAATGATTATATTCATTTTCTATTCCTGTGTAACAAGTTATTACAAACTTAGCAGCTAAAATCAGCATTTAATATTTCAGATGTGTAGGTTAGAAGTCCCCGTACAGGACAGCTGAGGGCTCTGCTCAGGGTCCTTCTGCGAAAGGCAGAAGTCTAAGTGTCAGCCTGACCTCATTCTCATCTGGAGCTCAAAAGCCTCTCAAATCCATTCAGGTCATTAGCTGAATATAATCCCTTGTGGTTGTAAGAACAATGTTCCCATTTTCTTGCTGACTGTCAGCAGTGGGTCACTGTCATCTTCCAGAGGTCACCCTCAATTCCTGGCCATGTGGCAGGAATTGTCCCTTCTCACAACAACGACAGCACACTTCCTCCTACTCCCCAGGGAAAACCACTGCACATGCAAACTTCCAGATTTTCATCTGTGCATATGCATGCCTAAAAATATGTACAAAAATATAATCATACAATTCATTATGAACATTTTGTATGCCAATAAAAATGGATTGAATTATTTTAACGACTATATAATATTCCAACGATATAGCTATGATTTATTTAATTCATTACTTTGTTTCAATTTTCATTATTACAAATAAAGCTGGAGTCCCCCTATATATAGTAAACCAGATAGATTTTAAACTCCCTAAATGCCAAACCGGCCAATGCCGGTAGGCACCCCTGAAGATTATGGTAACTGTCACATTAAGGCAATCTCTATGTTAGTGCTGAGACAGGTTGCAATAAAACCCATAATACTTCTATACAGTTGTTCATATTATTAGGAAAATCCACAGTTTGGAATGGTGCCTGAAAGGATACAATATACTGTTAATGGTCCCACATATCTAGCATGTTTGTGATGGTTAATTTTGTGTGTCAACTTGACTAGACTACTGAGAGCCCAGATATTTGGTCAAATGTTTTTTTCTAGGTATGTTTGTGAAGGTGTTTCTGGATGCAATTAACGTTTGAATCAGGAGGCTGAATAAAGCAGAGTTCTCTCCCTAATGTGTGTGGACCTCATGAAATCTGTTGAAGGCCTAAAAAGAACAAAAAGGCTGAGTGAAAGGAAATTCCTTCCTGCCTGCCTGTCTGCTTTTGAGTTGAGACGTTAGCTTTTTCCTGCCTTCAAACTTGAACTGAAACATAGTCTCTTTCTGGGTCTAGAGCCTGCTGGCCTTCTGACTGCAACTACTCCAGCTTGTGACTACAGACTTTCAACTCATCAGCGTCCAAAATCATGTGAGTCAATTCCCTGTTCTATTTGTCTCCCTTTCTCTCTCTGCCTGTCTCTTTCTCTCTCTCCTTTTCTCTTTCTTTTTCTCTCTCACTCTATCTCCCCTGCCCCACCCCCAACCTCTCTCCATCCTATCGGTCCTGTTTCTCTGCGGCACCATACTGCAATGTGCTTTACTTGTGGGTGGAATAGGTTCTTATGTGGGAGTGTTAACCCCTGCCAACATTTAGCATTTCACAGGCAGACAGAAACACAGTATAGCACCACCAGGGGACCTTCAGTTTTCTTTATTTACAGAGAGGGTGGAAATCTCTTGTTCTATTATCTGAATAGCATGGAGTCTCAGTTTCCTCATCTGTGGTAAAAAGGCCTTAGTTGTAAGGTTTAAATGAGATACTTCCATGGACCACTGTGCATGCTAAGTGCTTCATAAAATTTAGTGTTTTCCTTGCCCCCCTTTTTTTTCAAGAATCTTAAAAAGCAGGCAGATGGTTTATTTCATATGTCCTCAGAAGATGGGCATCTAGATTCCTTGATTAGAGGTCATGTTCACTGTGTTCCAACAATTCTTGACCATGAGTTTACACTTCCTACTGTTGTTGAGTAATTTTGTAACAATATCCAATTCTCAAACACATGCGGTGGTACTGACTAAATGCCATGGAAAGAAAGGATGACTAATAGATCTTCAATAAAAGGAGAGTTTTATTGCTGTAAATATATTCTGGCTTAACCCCACCCTAAATCACTGCAGTGCATAAGTACAAGAACACCAAAGATGTATGAGTGCCAACCCTGAAGTGGGGAGTCCCTGGCATTTATGTATGATATCGGATCATAGGTCAGATCATTCATGCATTTCTATTTAAATGCATGTATATTTTCAGGCTCTCTTCCCCCAAAACAAATTGAATGGTGGAAGTCTTCATTGCATTTTCAACACAGAAAAGAAAATGACTCCTCATTTGACTGAATTAAAAAATAGTTTGTAATGTCTTTTAAAAATGGAATGAAGAATTCTTGTTAAGAGATTTAAAAGCATTTGAGTACATTTAGAATTCTATTTGTTAACTTAAAGTCCTGCAAAAAGCTCAGCTCCAGATGCTCTGCATCTCTAGAATTTTAATTTGATTTTGATATAGATTTACTTACATTGGTCCTTACCTTTTAACTATTAACACCTGTTAGAAATGTCAGATATTATGCTTGCAGCAGTTATAATGCCTTTTTTTAGAAGGATCCATTTTAATTGTATAATTCCCAGATAAATGGCTTTGTGGTTGTTGACATGTATTCAGTGATTGGTTGTTCATGAAATGTTATTTGCTTCACTTGTTTACTCTTTCAGTCATCAACCAGGCATTTCTTCCTTTCCTTGGAAGCTGGAAATATGATATGAACATTGAGTAGTAAATTTAAAAGGCCTTCCTTGGGCGCCTGGGTGGCTCAGTGGGTTAAAGCCTCTGCCTTCGGCCCAGGTTGTGTCTCGGGGTCCTGGGATCGAGGCCCGCATCGGGCTTCCTGATCGGTGGGGAGCCTGCTTCCTCCTCTCTCTCTGCCTGCCTCTCTGCCTACTTGTGATCTGATCTCTCTCTGTGTGTCAAATAAATAAATAAATAAATCTTTAAAAAAAAAAAAGGCCTTCCTTCTTTTTCATCCACCTTTGGGTTTTTGGAGTCTAAATTTGTCTTGCTTTAGTCTTCCATAGGCTACTAATAATAAAGTTTTATCTGTTGTAGCCATTAAGCTATGATAAAAGAAGTAAGCATTGGTTAAGAAAAAGAACATAGAATTGATCTAAAGAAAATTCTGGAGTCAAAATCCAAGTTCTACTTCTTTGTGGCTATATTACTTTGGGCAATCATTTACACTGTTCAACTATGTGTTCCTTTAACTATAAAATGTACTGTTATGGCTACTGTGCAGATTTTTGATGACTATAAAATTTTTTAGTATCTAAGAACAGTCTGAACTAATGGAGGATCTATTGCCCAAATGTTGTTTGAGAAGGTAAGACTAAGAGATCCAGAAGTAGCTAAAATCATCAGTGTTCCATTTTTTCCGGGAAAGACTCCATGTCCAGCCTAGACATGGTCTCCCCCAGACTTCTTCCGGGTAGTTCCCTGCCTCACCTTTCCTCTACCAAACAACCATCTTTTATACTGTTTTTTACCTCCATTCTCTCAGAAACATTCTAAATTAAATTTCAGGGCACTGCTGACAGGGCGTTCTTTGCTGATCTCTAGTCCTGCCAAGTAACTTAGGTAGAAGCCTATTTCCTTTTATGTCACTATTGATATGATTGTATTTAGGTCTGCTATCTTGCTATTTATTTTTTGACATTTCTTTTTTGCTTCCTCTGTTTCTCTTCTCTTGAATTCTTTTATGTTAAAAAATTATTTTAGTGTACTATTTTTATTCCTCTCTGGGTTTGTTTCTATATATATTTTCATCATCTCTTCCCAGTTTATGTAGGGATTATAATATATATCTTTAAATCATTATAACCTTCCAAGATTTAACATTGAAGGCTCTGGTTCTGGGTAAGATGGAATAAGTATGTTTAAGTTCTTCTTCCACTGAATGCAGCTATGAAAACCTGAGAGGAAGGAAGGGTAGCTTTCCTTGAACAGAACTCTGAAAAGTAATTATTAGCGTGTCAATTGGGAAAGAATACAGATTTTGAAGTACTACTGAGCTAGGAGAGAGTATGCCATTTCCCCCCTCCAGCATCTCCCAGTCTCAACCCAGCAGCAATCTGAAACCCTCATATGAGCACTGTGGGACATAGAAGGATCTTGGCGAAATCCTCCAGTTCTGGCTTGAGGAGTAGAAAATGGAAAGGTTAAAGTTCTGGAGAGAGTGGAGGGGGAATCCCCACTATCTTGTCTATTTGGATTTCTATAACAAAAATATCAAAGCTAGGACAGCTTATAAACAGCAGAAATCTATTTCTCACCGTGCTGGAGGCTGGGAAGCCCAAGATCAAAGCACTAGCAGATTTGGTGTCTGGCGAAGCCCTCTTCCAGGTTGCAGACTGCTGACCTCTCTTTGTGTCCTTACATGGAGGAAGAAGTAAGGGGGCTCTCTGGTGTCTCTTTTATAAGGGCACCGATCCCATTCATGAGGCTCTGCCCTCATGACCTACTCACTTCTTCAAGGTTCCTATACCATCCTCGAAATCTTCTAATACCTTGTCTTGAATGTTAGGATTTCAGTATATGAATTTTGGGGTGATACAAACATTCAGTCCATAGTGCCCATTTTTCTCCTCTCCCTTTACTTGGTTCTCAAATCCCCAGGACCAGGCTCTTGGATGGTGAGGGCAGGGGCATGCTAAGAGAAGCAACCTTCCTCTCCTTTTTGGAAGAATTAACCAACTGAGCCACCCAGGTGTCATCCTTTTGGAAGAATTGTGACTCCATGAGGACCTGGCCAAAGCCTGTTGGTTTTTTACTTTCCTGTCTCTGTAGCCTCCCTCCACGTAGGACAGGGTGTAGTACAATTATAGATGTGGGAAGTCTCTGGTCAGGGGATGGAAAAGAGGAGCCACAGGAAATCAGAAGCTACTGGAGAATGAGCAGAAAAGGGGAAGCATGAGAAGATGTACTCTTGGGCTTCTCCTTGACCTGCATTTGTAGGAGCCTGATCCTTATAAGGGCACCAATGGTTTTGAGAAGTAAGATATAAACATATAGTTATTTTTCAAATATAGTCTTCTCTTATTTGAGAAATAAGATACAGACCACCACTGGGTAACTAACATGTAGGGCAAATCCGAATAGCACTACAAATAGGATTGTTAGACTTAACAAATACAAATTCTGTATGCCAGTTGAATTTGAATTTCAGATAAACAAAGAATATACTTTTTTAGTATATGTATATCTCATGGCAATATTTGGCAGTCTGTACTTCATCTGGCAGCCCTAACTGCACAGACATTGTTAATTGAACTGACTTTGGAACTGTAGACCTTGAGGAACTTGTGGAATGAAACTAACAAAGTCAAGTGCTTACTAAAACAAAAATACCAGTATTTCCCACAAGGTTTAAACAAGATATAGATTTTTATAAGGGAGTATTCAAAACATCCAAAATACAATAAAAAAAATCTTCTCTTGAGTTCTTTAAAATACATTTGGCAGTTGAGAACAAAAAGAATAATATTGTCTGATGGGGTTTCCAGTGTATATGAATACAATATACATGACAACTATAACAGAGAGAAGGAAGAATAATAGGACCTGTATTACGGTAAGATTTCTATATTACAATTGAAATGGCAAACTAAGATGCTAAATAGAGTGTGAGAAGTTAAGTATGTGTTTTTCAATTACAAGAACAATTGCTAAAAAACCCACAAAGACAGTCAAAATTATAATAGACAAATTAAAATAAAATACTAAAAGCATTGAATTCCTTGCAGTGAAGTATTACATATATCTATAATATAGATATAGTTTTATGGCAATAATATAGGGTTATAATTTTTGTTTTTAAGTATCATATGGCTTTTAAAGAAATATAGAGAAGAAAAGAAATACATACCTATGTATAGACATACATATGTGTAGTCTTTTGTAGTGACCCATGGAAGAGGTTAAGATCCTGTGGTTTGCAAACCAAACCAGAAAAGCAAAATCAAAGAGCTTTGTAGAGGAGGGGATAAAGTCAAGAATGTATGATGATATACTTGGTGAAGCTTCCATCAGTTTAATATGAATGGGACAAATGTACTGAGTCAGGAGTGATGAGAGATAAGATAAGAGAGATGGACAGAAGCCAGAAAATGAAAGAACTTTGTGGGATTTTCCTGTCTCTTTCTTCTGGTAAGCTTTTCATCCCAGGTTTCCGTGAAGAATTTCCTTCATGTTGTAACCTGTGCAGTTAACATAGTGCCTGGCATATGAACAAATATTGATTGAATGAATAAATGAAATGAGTGTTCTGAATGAGGGTATCTCTCCCATTCTGACCTTCTACTCATCTCCTCATATGATGCTATATAAATTTTTCCTTTTTTCACAATCCTTTTTTCTTCCCTATATCCTTAGTCAGTGACCTGTAAGGAGGCATACAGTCTCAGCTTCTACTCCAGTGGGGAGATGTGGCCCTATGTGGCAAGGCATGCTCTTGGGAGCAATGTATGGGCTACCATTTTTTAGAGATCCTGTTGAGACTTGATAACTTTCTTTTGGGGTTAGGGTCGACAATGGTTGATACTCCTATTTTTCAATAAACTCTTAAGCTCTAATGCTCCTTCTGCTTGCCCCCAACTAACACACACACACACACACACACACACACACACACACACACACACACACACACTCTATTAAACCAGCTTTCTTTAAACTTCAGAGTAGCTGACCAGGAAGAGAGAAAGACAGAAAAAGAGAATCTAGAAAATAGGAGTCAGAGAGAATAATTTTAAACAAAGTTATAAAACAATGTTTTCCCAAACCTTTCTCCTCGCATGGTTGACTGCAACAAACAAGTTCTACAAAACTCCTTCAAATCTTGTGCCTATACTTATCAGGCTTCAGTATTTTTCAGGGATGCTAATTGTGCAAAGCAGAGGAGCTTGTCCCCTGCCAGGGCCTAGTTAATTATCAGTGACTAGCATTAAAAGTATTAATTGGATTTGAAAAGTCCTGGTTAGTTTGGGATACAATTTCCTCTAACATTGAGAAGATCTTGTTTGAATAGTTCCTGAATTTTTTAATTAATTAATTTATCATTAAAACTTCATTTGTAAAGTCATTTTCTTTTTTTTTTTTTTTTTAAGATTTTACGTATTTATTTGAGAAAGAGAGAGAGAGCATGCAAGTGGGGAGAGGAGCAGAGGGGCAAAGGGAGAGAGAGGGAGGCAGAGAGAGAGAAATCTCAAGCAGACTCTGCACCGAGCACAGAGCCTGACTCTGGGCCTGATCTCACAACCCTGAAATCACTACCTGAGCTAAAACCAAGAGTTGGATGCTTAACAGACTGAGCCACACAGGTGCCCCCCCCCGCCCCCCGCAAAGTAATTTTATCTTCTAGGGTAAGATCTTGATTTTAGATTTTTCTTCCTGTCTTTACTTTCAAGGACACTAAATAAATAAATCCTATACGATAAAAAAAACCCAGGTTCAAAGACTGTTATAAAGTCTGGTTATAGAGTAATGTGCTCTTAGTCATTTAGAAATTAGGTATACTGAACTGGGAATGCAAGGCTCATTTTTACTTCTACCACCTGTTATAGAATAGTAAAAGAAAAGAAACAGAAAAATGCTAAGGCAATTTCCTTTAAATTGTAGGGTTAAAAAATAATTGAGGAAACTTAACCAAAAAATCAGTTCCCTTAAATGTGGTTTATTGCAATTTTAATATTTTATGGTTACATTTTAACTTTTATCTCATAAATTAAATATTAACAGTTATGCCTAAGCTGGGATATATTTTATCCACTTATGAAAATGCATTGACTAACGCTAATTAAATTTGCTTAATCAAGCTTAACAATGCTGCATGCTGTTACCAGAAAGTGAGTACCATACACATTTCCCAAAGTGCTCAAGCTAGAACACCACAGACTTTTTCTACTGGGGTATCCAAGGGTACAGCCATCTGTTATTTACTCTAATTTTTAATAAAAGTTATTATTTGTCTTTATTGCTAATCATTTGTGTTGCAAACAAAACACAGTTTATGATTATTATCATTTTAACTCCACTATTGCCAAGGAGACACAAAGGAAAATGGTTTGCATTCAACAGCACAACATTAATGTTTGCAAATGGTTTAGCTTCAGTTGCAGGAAGACATAGGTATTATGCAGGTAATACCTAATATCAAATTATGCACAGTAACAGTTAATCACATAGCCCTAATACCTGCAGCACAATGAGCTTTACCCAGTGAAATAGGAAAATGTGATCACCCTTAATGCCCTGAGGGATGAGACAGTGGCTGTGTCATTCTTTATCGTGTATTGCTTTTGTTCATAGCTAATCACATTTAGACTATTTTAACCTGGGCCCTGCAGATACACAATGAATCATACCTGATAGAGCAAGACGAAAACCTGTTGATGGGATTGCCTTCAAGCTGCACCGAGCACGGAAAAAAAAAAAAAAAGCCCATGTATTGAGATAGGTGGGGTCCACTTCAGAATGAAGGGAGGTGAAGAAAGTTCTGTGAAGAGAAATTGTACGTTAGGGACACGTAATGGGACATCACAGTGCAGTGTCTCCAATGATTCTCTCCAATACCTTTGTATGGGGAAACTGACTCCAGGGTCACATTTTGAGTTGGTACCCAGGAAGGTTCACAATGGTGGCAGAGAGGGATATGATAAATGCACCTTTAGCATTAAGGGGTGAGAAGGAAAGATAATAAAGCTTAGAGTTTACTGAACGTTCACCATGTATAAGACACTGTGTTAAATGTCCGATGTGTGTCATCTTATCTTCCCATTGACCCTCTGAGGTAACTGCTTTCATACAAATGTTTTCGATAAAGGTGCAGGCTAAGAGGAGTTAAACAACATCTCCACAGTCCCATGGAATTGAGATTTATAGCCTGCAAGTCTGAGGCTGGGTTCTTCCTCACTTTGGTATTCAAGCGAGCTAACTGGGAAAATAAGTCAACAACCAACATTTTCTGAACTTATTGGAGGGAAGCAGCATGTTTCACAGATGATACTTAATGACTGTACTTCTGGAAAGTATAAAAGTTAAGGTTGAGCTTGGTAATAAGAGTCCATAGCGGGTGCGATACAGAGGTCACACCAAAGTTAGGGAATGACCTGGATTTCTGAAAATGAACAAATGTTGCAATTACTTCAATCTCTCTTGTCAAGGCTGTGGGACCAGAGACACCCCAGTTCCAGAGACAGGAATGGGTGTCCCACATGGTCACGGGAAGAAGTGGCTGGTTGAGATAGGGCTTTTACGTCTTGCTGGTGCTGGGGGTTAGCAGGGCTTATGCTCCAAACCTCCTGAGGTGTGAGATATAAAGCGTTCCTGAGAAGCGTGGATAGCATGAGGCAAACCAGCCTGACACACAGTCCGGTACCCTAAGCAGTCCAAAGGAAAAAAGTTTGGGGTGAACCAGAGTCATTAAGTTTCTTAGTGAATAGGAACGCTTTGGACATTCTTACTAGGGGTTTATCTACGCAGGCAATTCGAAAGACATGTCAGAATGCGTGATCCCACTTGACATTGTCTGCAGCCATCTCAAAAGAGACTTGAATTGACAACACCTTCTAATCTGTTCCACATAGAAACTGAAACTGGAGAAACTTCTCTGACTGGTCGAGTCAGATTTTGATACCTAGAATGGTAAAGGCCCTGTAAGTTGCTCTCATTTCTACGTGCCGTTTTAACGAATATTATTTCTGTTGGAATGTGCTCAAGCCATGACTGAGCAGAGTAAGGTGCGGGAAGGAAGGTGGGGAGAGAGGGGACCACCTCATGTGCTTTGCCTTTAGTTTGTTGGCATTGGATAAGAGATACCAAAATGCGTCTAATTGTTTCCCTGCCCTTGAGGAGCTGATAATTAGCTAGGGAGATAGGAGGTGAATAGGTTGTAAAATAAAACAAGTGTAGCATAAAGATGTCAATTATTCCCAGAACTTACTAATGGAAATTTTCAGGTCTTGCTTTATAAAAAATCACTTTCCTGGTGTTTTAGCTCTGTTAGTGGGACTTAGAGCTTCTTCCATTGTTAAGACAGTTCAGTCTGAGTTCCCGATGCCAGGAAGGCTGCTTTTCATTGTTTTTGTTGTCATTCTGGTCCAGGTCTTTCTCTTTTCCATCTTTTAGCTTTCTGGAAAACAGAGAGCTGCCAAGTAGGCCATGCCTAGCACAGATGTGCCCATGTTTAGAAACACTCATTATTGTTTCCCTTGTTCGGCACTCAAACTACAACAAGTTAATCCTCTAAAGAAAAAGTGAGCCTCTGGGTTCTGGGTTTCCCTTTCAAGGGGTTGAGCATGTAGAAGGACCTGGTGTTGGAGAGAACTCCCCACCCTCTGCCTTCCTCTAGTGGACTTGCTGGAAGCTTCCCACACTACCTGTTTCACTGAGGTCCTGAAATGGAGTTTGGGAAAACCCTGGCCTCCTTTCAGCTCAGCATAGCATGATGGCTGAAGGCTTGGGCTCAGAGCCAGCGTGTCTGGACTTGCATTCAGGCTCCATGATTTCTTACCTGTGTCCAAGTAAGTGCTCTGGGCTTCAGGGCGTTGGTTCACCAAATAAGAACCAAGAACCTTTGTTTCTCCTCCTAGGCTTGCTGTAAGCATGAAATGAGATAATGTATACAAACCAACTAACAGAAGTCATGTAAATATTCCATAAAAATGATCTTCCAGAGTTTTCATTATTATTGCAGGATATATTGCTAATTGATATGAGAACTGATAAGCCAAAATGTACATGGATCTTAACCTGTAATTCTGAGGATTTTCTGGGATTCTTCCTGGCATCTACATAGTACCCTGTGGATCTAATCCCAGACAAGTTTTTTTTTCCCAATGAACTCAATATTAAATGATGCTGGTTTTTAGGTGGACATATTAATTTTATCTTGTATTTACTTACATGGTTCATAGGACATTAATAGTAAAAAATGTGTTCTTGGCTTTTCATACACAGCAGATACAGGCCAAACCCAGTTAAAATAAGAAAAAAGAGACTTCAATATTTTCTCTTTAAAAGGTAACTGCTAGAATTTAAAAAGCTCATTCTTACTAACTATGCATACCTAAAACCATAAGGAGATGTAAAAATACAAACTTTTCCCCCCACAATCCCAGCCCTCAGTTCTTTAAAAAAATATTTGTGCCCAGAGAATCAGCATTACCAGAAGGCAATATTTATAGAAGTGGCAAGTCAGCCAGCCCAGCTGTCATTAATACTTATCATATCATCTGAGCATAACTTTCCTTAGAGCACCTGGCAGTGAGGAGAATTATAATTACATAAATACAATGAACTATATAGTTTGAAGTGTGTGTATGCCTGCATGTATTTGAGCCCTTTGATGTTGTTTGGCACCAATTATAGTTCAAAACTCAGACTTCTGAGGACCCATGCAACTAAGGTTGATGTGGGTTAAAACTAAGTTACCTAGGATGAGCGGTGGTGCAAATGGCATTTTACCAGAGTCCACTTTTTATCAGATGGTGCCTTTTATCAGGTTATGACTGAAGGCAGGATGGTGGCCACTACAGGCAGGGAGCTGTGGCCAAAGCAAGGACTGCCCAGCTTTGCCTCAACATCGTGCTCTGGAAACTTCCAATCCAGCTTTCTCCCTGATTCCTGGAGGCCCCTGATGCTATTACCACAAAATTCACAACCCCACTCTAGCTTATTCCTTTGTGCTTGCCTTTTCTGACCCTGTGACTGACACTATCTTTATCACACTCGGTTGGTGTTGGAGGCCTTTTACACTTGATCTATTGGCATTTGCTCTTTTTACAACCATGGGGCCTCCTGAATTGCCTACCAGACGTGTGCAGTCTTTACTGATGGTAACTGCCAATATGGAGCCTGAGGCCTAGGACATTTTTCTTGGTTTCCTACTCATCTACCTCCATTCGGATTGGTTCTGAGTAATACTTTTTGGGAGCTGTCCTCTCCTGAGAAGAAATAGGGATATAAAACTGGAATAGCAGAGAAGGGTTATCTGAATGAGACTGGATGAGATGATTCATGTAAAATCCCTAACCCAGAGCCGGGGACCAGGAAAGATTTCTGCAAAGCGGGCATCGTAGGTTTTAGAACAGTACATTTGGTTGTTTTCTGCTGTAATGGTGTAGTAAGTTTGCAAAATGATGAATACGTATGACAACACCTGACTTAGGCTTGTTGCAATGCAAAAAAATGCTGCTTAACAACAATTTTCAAAATTGTTGTTGGAGAATATTAAATCACATGATGTAGTCTGCTTTCACTTCATTTTCCTGTGAAACCGGTTCTCATTTGTCCTTACAGACTTTCACATATTTGCTTTTATCTCATTGAAGCCTAGCTGAAAAGACAGTGGGATTTGCCTCTTTTTGTGGACTGAATGTTTGAGTCCCCACCACCCCCAAATTCATATGTGGAAGTCCTAATGCCCAGCGTGATGGCCTTAGGACGTGGGGCCTGTGGGAGGTAATGACTTCATTAGGGTGGAGCCCTCATGAATGGACTTTGGAGCCCTAATAAGAGACACAAGATCTTGCATTCTCTCTGTCCTCTGCCATGTGAGGATGAACCAAAAGACAGCCATCTGCAAAGGAGGAAGTCAGCCCTCACCAGACACTGGATCTGCTGGTATCTTCATCTTGGACCTTCCAGCTTCTAGAACCTGAGAAATAAATGTGTGTTCTTCAAGCCACCCAGGTCTCTAGTATTCTGTTATAGTAGCCCAAAATGATCAAGATACCTATTTTGATGTGAAAGCATGTTTCTCAAATTCGAATATGCTTATGATCACCTTGGGTCTTGTTAAAATGCATATTCTGATTCAGGGATCATGAGGGTGAGGCCCATGTGTCTAACAAGTCCTCCTCCCCTAACTACACGATGCTGCAGATGTCTGGATTGCACTTTGACTAGCTAAGTTCTAGAAGATTCTAAACCATTCTAGTATATGGCAAGTGGGGCAAATGATATATATAATATCTCCGCCACGTTGGGAAATTGAACCATAGGCAAATGTCTTTGAGGATTACTTTAGGAAGTAGGACTATTAGGGTTCAAAAAGTACTTTGTATTGAGAAAACAGAGTGAATATTCTGTCTTATTTCTTTGGAGTCAAGTTTTGAATACTTTTGAGAAATGGCTCTACAGTATATTCTTAACTTCCGATGAAGCCAGATGTCCTTTCTTTAGGCATCATTTTAGGATTTAGATGATGGCCAGGATTAAAATTGTTCATACTGACTTTGGGGAAAGAAACAGAATGAGGCTATTGATAGTGAGCCCCTCCTGGTGTCACAGGATTAAATTCCAGAAGTTCTAACTTATTAACTGAAATGGAGATGGGTAAACAGCTTTTTACAGGTAGTTCAGAACAGAAGAACAATCAGGTTGCACATGGGCCCTGCAAAACAACTAAAGATGATTTCCAGCTGGTTCGATATGGTGTAACATGCTTTGCCAAGCATTTTCTTCACTGACTCAAAGCACAAAGATTTCCAAGGAATGCTTAATTCTGTGCCTCTGCTCCCTTCTTGCTTATCCCATCAAAAATATCTGTTTGCTGTAGCTGTATCCTGGAATATTAAGGTTTGAAATGACATCCACTTTTTGCTAAATATAAACCCACATTCAAATACAATTGTTGTATTTTCTTAATATGAAGAATGAGATGTTTAAAAAAGGTCAGGTATTTCTCTAAGTATATCTGCTCTAGTCATCCTTGAAAATGAAGTCTGTCAGCCCCTCCGAATGTTTGAAATTTCCTCTATGGGGATAGAGGTATGGGGTACAGGAGCTAATCCTTCCTGAGTAATCCTTCCTGAGCCCCAAAGTACCTGTGCTTGTCCCATTTGCCTCTTCTGCTTTCCCTATTCGGCCCCTCTGTCCCTCCAGGGTCTGCAAACAGGCTGTCCAAATCTGCAGGAATTTGGAGATCTGACAACCTGGACGTGGAAATCCATGACAGCCACTTAGCATAGGGGCTGATATTGTTCTTCTGCTGACCATAGCGAGCTTCCTCATATGATTCTGATGCTAATGCATGCTCTGTAAACACAGAAAGAGACAAGAGTATGCGAGGAAATCTGCTAGTGATGCAGAAAAATGGAGAGAGATGAAGAGGCCAACTATATCATCCATTTCCTTATCTCGAGATGAGGGAGGGATGCCTCTGTCAGACAGAGGAGATCACACAGATGGATATATTTGTCTTTTGATCTCAGAGAACAAAACCCATGTTTCTGTTTTTCCACAGCTTCTGGCATGATAAGGAGAAGAATCTATCTGTGTGTTGGGTAATGGGGTGGGCCCTGAATAGCTGATGTCCTTTTATTTCTTGCCTTCCAATTGGGAACAGTAATTTCTTCTTCTTTTGTTAAATTATCATATAAAATAATGTATGTGAAAAATGGGCACTTAATATGTTTATTGAAATGTTATGCATTCCTCCTTAATGAATAGTTAAATTTCATAATTTACGGAGTGGGCCTTTACAACTGAGGAAAAGGAATTAAAGATTACAACCACTCCTTTTCCCAAAGATGACCATGACCGTGAGGTCAGAGAAAATCCTATTATTGTAATGCAGGAGGACACCATTTCTACTTACTTAGCTTCTCTGCCCACATCCTGCATTGACAATGATTTTTGACTGAGTCTATTCCTATGCACTAAAACGTGTTCTGAGATTTGAGATGAAATGTTCCGTCACTCAGCCGACTGGGAGGGCAGGTGAATTGGGGCAACTTGAGGAAAGGCAAGAAAAATTATCTTTTCCTTCACAAAATGGGGGATAAGAACTTTTCTTGACTCAAACTTTCATTTATTATGTTTGTTCACTCATTCACCACTCTATTTCCGAAATGTACTTATTAAATGACACTGACACTTTTTGTGTCAGATATTGTGCTAGAGATACAGAGAAAAATGAGACATAGTTGTTACTAATTCAATGAGCTCACACTCTGGTAGAAGAGAAGACAGCCTTATTAAGAAATAATACATGGGGCGCCTGGGTGGCTCAGTCGGTTAAGCGTCTGCCTTCTGCTCAGGTCATGATCCCAGAGTCCTGGGATCGGGTCCCTCATTGGGCTCCTTGCTCAGCAGGGAGTTTGCTTCTCCCTCTGCTCTTTCCCCCTGCTTCTGATCTCTCTCTCTCACTCTCTCTCTCTCAAATAAATAAATAAATCTTTAGAAAAAAAGAAATAATGACACATTACTGTATTATTTGTATAGTATGTAGATGCAGCTATAAGATACATAGTGGAAGAGAACAGAAAACGATGCTTTTCCTGCCTGTGGGCTGGGGTCAGTAAGGAGGTGACAGAGGCCATGATGTGTGATGTGGGTCTTGAAAAATGGGTAAGGATATGAATTTAAAAACTTAAAATTATTTGTATCCTGTACAGGATCAGCAATCTTACTTCTTATATACTTAGGGTAATTTCTTAAGGAAATAACCAGGCAAATATATGTTATCACAACAGTGAATAAAAACAAAAATGCAATTTTCAGCAATAGAGCATCGAGTAAATAAATTATAGTGCATCCACAGTGGGAAATTAATGCAGCCATTAAAAATCATGTTGTAGAATATAGGAGAGAAATGATCATTACATTGTTGAATGAAAAACAGTTACTTTTAAGTTTGTGCATATTATTTTCAAGTGTGTGTATATTTGTGTGTATATATATATATATATATATTTACAAACATACATACATATGTACATAAACATGCATGTAGTGAGAAGAAATGTATGCTCCAGAATGCTAGCTCTCATTATCTTCATTTGTGTTCCCACGTTTGTTGAGATATAACTGACATGTAGCATTGTATAAGTTAATGTGTGTACTGTGTTGACTTGATACACTCCTACATTGTGAAATGACTGCCCTAGGAGCGTTGGTTAATACTTCCATTACCTCACATAATTATCATTTCTTCTTTGTGGTAAGAATATTTAAGATTTACTCCCTTAGCAACTTGCAAGAATACAATGCAGTATTGTGAACTCTAGTCCCCATGCTGTAATCAGATTCCCAGAACTTATTCATCTTATTACTGGAAGTTTGTACCCTTTGACCAGCACCTCCCTGTTCCCCCACCTTCAGCCCCTGGCAACCACCGCTCTGCTCAGTGAGTTCGGCTTTCTTAGACGTTGCATATAAATGAGATCATGCAGTATTTGTTTTTCGCCGTCTGACTTAGGTATTCAATAATCCTTTTAAAAATCAATAAAGTTTTTCATCACCCACCTTCCTCCAAGGGCAAAGTTCCTTAAGGAATTTTGATTGTGCTCTTTGTTTTCTGTAAAAAAATAATCATCTGATCTTTAGTAAGAATAAAATCATGGCAAGCTGCTCTTTCCAGGTATGGCAACTTCAAACTGTTACCAAAGGTATGGTGAGAGCAGTGGCGAAGGACACGTAAGCCGGTCGTTTCCCTAAATTTTCTCTGTTCTCTCCTTGAATCCAGACAGCCTCCAGATCAAGGGGACAAAAATGCTGTCCTCTTTACCAAACTGGGCAGCAGTGTTCTCTTTTGGGTTCACTGATGCTCCAGGAAAACGTGAAACATGTTACATTTCCTAACGGAATATTTTGAGAGGGTTGCGTCTCTCAAAAAGCCTACATGAGAAAACTCTTTCTAGGAAAAGAAAAAGTACTGGAAAAATATGTAGCTTCCCTAGGGATTGCTATTATTTCACCAATAAAAAGTGTATAACTTGCTCTTTTTTTTTTTTTTTTTTTTTTTTTTTTTTTTTTTTTTTTAAAAAGNAATCTGTAGGGGTTTTGTTGTTGTTGTTGTCATTTGTTTTTGGGGTTGTTTTTTTCAGCAGCTGTTTACATCTCATGGTGGAAGTCTGGGATCGTGAAGAAGTTTCAACCGGCAAAGCAGCCTTCATCAGTTCTCTGTGGACCTCCGGAGCACCCGCTGGGGAGCAGGTGACAGCACGCAAGCTTACAGGGAGGAGAGCTGGGGCCCATTGCTTACTCTCCCAGTAGTGAGAATGGAAGGGAGGTGGTGAACCTGTGCATTTGCGGTCATGACGTAGGGATTCTGTTCAGTTACCCTAACTTCACTTTCAACTCTATTTAATTTCCTTTGGCTCCAGTGTTTAAATTTCTTTTTTTAGCATTGTAATCCATGTAACTTTGTATCAATTTCTCCGGGCAGTTGGTGCCATGAGGTATTTTAGGGTGAATGAATCAACATTCCCCAAACTAGACAACATTTGAAATAAAGAGCAAGCTGTCTTTCCATAAAATAATATTGAGAAGTTTAATTAATAAAAATACTCTAATGTAATACTCTTTATTATAGAGGGAGAATAAACAAATACTCTAATATTATATATAATATATACTATAATATATAAGTGGTATATATCATATATATGTATATATTATTTGAAATATACCAAATGCAGGAAGACATTAATAGTACCCGGGGGTGTTCAGTCTGTAAAGTCTATTCAAATCATCACTTCATAATCAGTAACTCTTAATCTCTTTTCCTGAAGAGCATGGAGTTCTTTATCTTACCTCTTCCATCCCTCTCTCAAGTTCCTCTGGACTCATGAGTATGGGCTGACTTTTAAATTCTTTATTTCTTTTGAGAGGGAGAGTGCAAGCGGGTTTGGGGGGGCGTAAAGGGAGAAAGAGAGAGAGAGAGAGAATCTAAAGCAGATTCCACATCCAGCATGGAGCCCAATGCAGGTCTCAATCTCACCACACTGAGTCCGTGGCCTGAGCGGAAGTCAAGAGTTGGACACTTAACCAACTGAGCCACCCAGGCACTATAGGCTGACTTTTAGAGGAATTTTTTCTCAGCTTTGTCTGGGCCATACCAGTCTCCTTCTCCCCACCGTGTATTTACGGCATGCCAGGCCCTGTTCTATGTGCCAGGAATTTAGTAGCGAAGGCAGATGTCCTTTGTCCTTGCTCTCTCAGGGTTTCCAACCCAGATCCCGCCCTTTGAGCCAGATCTCTTGACATTTGTCTTTTTTTTTAATTGAATTTGTAAAGTATATCTAGGGGCCAGAGACAGCTTTTATTGTCATTTTTATCTGTCTTTTTTTCAGTGTCCTCCAACAACTACAGAATAGTGCTGGGACTAGACAGGAAGTACTTGACTTTCTGTGCCACAATTCTTCTCCTTTATTCTTACTGACTCTATTAACAAACTCATCTATACACTCTTCCTATAATACTTTATTATTTTATTTTATTTTTTTAGTGTTCCAAGATTCATTGTTTATGCACCACACCCAGTGCTCCATGCAATACGTGCCCTCCTTAATACCTACCACCAGGCTCACCCATCCCCCTCCCCTTTCCCCTCCAAAACCCTCAGTTTGTTCTTCAGAGTCCACAGTCTCTCATGCTTCATCTCCCCCTCTGATTTACCCCAATTCACTTTTCCTTTCCTTCTCCTAATGCCCTCCATGTTATTCCTTATGCTCCACAAGTAAGTGAAACCATATGATAATTAATTTTCTCTGCTTGACTTATTTCACTCAGCATAATCTCCTCCAGTCCTGTCCATGTTGATACAAAAGTTGGGTATTAGTTCTTTCTGATGGAGGCATAATATTCCATTGTATATATGGACCATGTCTTCTTTATCCATTGGTCTGTTGAAGGGCATCTTGGCTCTTTCCACAGTTTGGCGATTGTGGCCATTGCTACTATGATCATTGGGGTGCATATGGCCCTTCTTTTCACTAGATCTGTATCTTTGGGGTAAACACCCAATAGTGCAATTGCAGGGTCATAGGGTAGCTCTATTTTTAATTTTGTCTTCAGGAAGCCATCCATGATGGTGAGTAGCTCTTCCTGTTGAAGAGGGGATCATATGACACAACCACTCTTCTTAATGTCTCTGTGTTGAGAGGGCATCAATTCTCACCTTTCTTGTCTCTCATCCTTCTGGCTGTCTATTCTGACTTGGAGGAAGAATTGCTTCTTACATTCTGATCAATGGCTAACCTGTGTGCTCAAAGAACACTCTCTCTTCCTCCCCAATTTTACCCATGCATTTAATGCATTTATAGTAAGCAGTTCCATTTTTTCTTTATAATGAGGCAGTTGACAGATAATTGATATTCTAATGAAATCTTGGCATCAGAGGGGTATGTGTTTTCTACTGATACATAACATAGGCCCGTTAAATATGTGGAGATTTGCAAAGCTCCTGGAAACTGATGATTTATTTAACATAAACCTCCAATGTTTAAATCAATTCTCTTCTCTTGTCTTTGCTTTTCCTCTTCCCCTTATCTTCTGTCTGTACTCTTTCTTTCTCTTTCCCTTTCAGTACTTTCTGACATTAAGCAATATTCCCATCAATGGATTAGATTTACATTTCCCTCAACCACTGCCTGACTTGTCCTTAAAGAGAGACAAGGGTTGTTGCCCTACATGATGATGATAACTCTTGTTTGAAAATTTATAGTCAGAGTTAATTAATGCTGTTGATAGCTAGAGGCATTTCTTCTTCTGTGGCAATTATGCTGAACATGGTCAATGTGGCATCTGGTTGGATGAAGCCAGGAGGCTATTAAAAAAAAAAAACAAACTCTGGACTCATCAAAACATTTTCAGCATGAGTTTAATAAAAAAGATGCCTCAACTTCCCATACTTCTCATTAAACTTTGATATGCTATTCCCTCAGGCTTGGGGATTTGCTCTATTCTAAATCTCTGCTGAAGTGACTTCTGAAATATGTCTGATTCGACTGGGGATTATTGTTCAAGAGGGGCATCTGGTTTATACTGTCTTTAGGAGAGTTGGCTCCTAAAACATCATTTTCCTTCCTGTCTGAAATGTGTAAGAAAAACACAACGAAACATATAACTGCCTGTGAATTACTGAGACCCTCCCAAGCCTGTCCAGGTGAGTCCCATCTGCTGTGGGACATCGAACTCTGTCCAACTCCAATAGAACCAGAAAGGGAGTTGACAAAAGAAATAGCAGATCTAAGCTCTGCTGGTTGGCATCCTTAGATGAAGTCCAGATCAGCGATTTAAAATACCACCAGGAGACTCTCCAGACTGGCTCTAGTAAACTTTGCTAGAATGCTTTACGAGCCGACCATGGGTGGGGGACAGTGGGGGAAAGCCCAGTGTGCAGGGGGCTCTTTCAGTTACTAATTGTCCAAGACCAGAGCAGCAGCTGGCTCCCTCAGCTTCCTGCAGTCCAAAGTTCCACTCTGTTCCCTGTGACATTTGAAGGAAACGTCTGAGTTTGCCTCTTCCTTTCTCTTCAGTTCCTTCGCAGCTGGGAACATCAGTGAAGTTTTCAGCTGAAGGTGTAAGTTTCTCTTGTTGTAGAAGCAAAGCAAGATTCAACAGAGTGCGAGGTGACTCTAAGGTTAATGTGCCAATTTTGGAAGCCATCAGTTCTCACTAACAGCTCTGGCTCAGTACACCCTCTACCCTAATTTTCCATAGCTGTCATAACCACAGAGATGGAAAAAACCTTGAAAGACTACTTGGCTCAGGCTCCTGCCTCCAGCAAAGTCATGGTCCCTCTCTGCCAGGTCCCCAGGAGGACCATCCCAAGGAGCAGCCTCCAAAGTGTGATTTTCAGTAGGAGAACAGTCGGCTGAATAACAATGCAAAGGGAATCACATTTATCTTTGGAGCTTTTCACTTCCCTCCCAAGACCTTTTCCATCTTCTTAGCCCCCTTTCACCAATCTTAGTCCTTTGATGTCCTTTGAATGACCAGAGCAGGTCATTTGAGTGTCTACCCAGACTCTCCCTCTCTTCTTTCTATCTCTGGGGCTCTAATTTTTGAATGTTGGTGTGCATCAGAATCACCTGGAGTGGTTATTAAAGAAATTCAGAATGAGGATTACTTCTAGGGAAGATATGGGGTGGGGGATGGGAGCTATAAAAATATCAGTTGAAAATGGAAAAAAAAAACATGCACAGACATTTCGCTAAAAAGGATATATAAATGACAAGTAAGCACATGAAAGGGTGTTCAACATCATTAGCCATTAGAGAAATACAAATTAAAGTCACAGTGAGATAGTACTACATACTTACCGAAATGGCTGAAACGAAAAATAGTAACATCGAATGCTGGAAAGGATGTAGAGAAACTCAATCACTCATATGCTGTGAGTGGAAGAGTCAAATACTATAGTCTCTCTAGAAAATAGTTTGGCAGTTTCCTTCCAGACTAAAATGGACCTACTGTAAGACCTAGAAATTATATGGTGGACATTTATCCTAGAGAAATGAAGACTTTCACACAAAAACTTGTACACAAATATCTCTAGCTTCTTTTTTTATAATATTGCAGACTTGAAGTCACCCAAATGTCCTTTAATGGATCAGTGGTTAAATAAACCAGCATGTCCATATCATGGGATACCATTCAATAATAAAAAGGAAAACATTATTCATACACACAATAACTTAGAAGGTCCTCAAGAAAATTCTGCTGAATGAAAAAGGCTAATTTCAAAAGGATAAATACTTCAAGATTCCATTTATGTATTATTTGTGAAGTAGCACAATTACAGAAATGAAGAACAAACATTGTGCATAGTGGTTGGGAAGTAGGGGAAGAAGGGATGGGTAGGTCTGTGAGGGAGTATCATGAGGGGTCTTGTGATGCTACATTTGAATATCTTGATTGCGGTTGTGGTTTTGTAATGCAACACATTTGATAAAATTGTATAGAGCTATATACACACATAAGCACAAATACACACTTAATGCATGTGCCATTGGTGCAAATGAATAAGCTCTACGGATTGTATCAGTGTCAATTTTTTGGGTTAGATATTGAGCTATAGTTGTATAAGGCATTAATATTGGGGCAGGCTGGAGAGAGGTATATGGCAATGCCCTGTACATTGCTTTTCAAACTCTTATGAATCTAGAAATGTTTTTTTAAAGTAAAAAAAAATGAATTTTAAGCCCAATCCAAATGCAAGGGGAGGGTTTTTACAAGGGCGAGGAAATCAAGAATTGGAATTGATGAGAGGGTCATCTTTGAATGCTAACTACCAGACATCGCCAGCAAGTCATCTCATATAATGATCATAAAATGGCCACTTGGCCTGCAGACTTGTGAGCTGAATAAATGCTTACACTGAGTGCTCTGAGACTTAGTGGTTGTTATATAGCATTAATATGGTCATGATATAGGTAGGATCTGTTTTTATTTTAGTTTTTGTGCCCAACTAAATTAAACATTCAAAGAAGACAAAGGTGATAACTTACATTTATCTGCATTCACCATGATTTTCGATTGTATGGTCAGAATATAGTGATACTCAAGAAATATGGATTGTTTCTGAATATTGATATTTACTAAGTTCAAGATCATTTTGATAAAAATATTCCCCAGTCCTTTATCCCCTATGTCATCAGTATGTTGGAAATTTTTAATCATGAGAAAGCAGTGGATCTTGCTCTTGAGGCTTTGGAACACTTCATGTTTGAGATATATTACTAATATGATAAATTTGTTCTGGAACTAATGCCATCATCTTTTCTGATGAATTGGTAAGCTTTGTGAACATTTTTCAAAAAATGCAAATATATAAACCATCATGTTTCCATTTCTCTCTTGGCAGTCATGACACTCAGAGACAAATTTAATGTTCAGTAATATCAAATTTCATATTATTTTTATCCAAAAGCTTCGTTTCCCACTTATGCTCTTTATTTTTAGTCAGTCAACAATTTCATTGGTAACTTAATAATTTAAACTTTTCATGAGTCAATTACAATGGTGTTAGGACATATGATGCTTTGTTTTCTGTTAAAGTTTTCTGCAAAGTTCCTCATTTTAAGTAAATTTAATTGAAGTATAACGTATATACAAAAAAGGGTACAAATCATAAGTACACATCTTAATATACACAAAAAGAGCATATCAATTCAATGTTACTCCCCTCAGGAAATAGCATTGCTATCCTAGCAGAAATTCCTCTACCCTCCCCCCCCAAAAGAGACTCCCCAAAAGTTCTAACTAATTCTAATCTCACAATTAGGATAGCATGTTTTGGAACTTTCTACAAATAGACTCATACAATATGTACTTTTTTGGGACTATCTTATTTTAATCAAACTCTGTGTGTGAGATTCAGCCATGTGGTTGTGCACAGCAGCAGTTCATTTACTTTCATTATCATATGGAATTCCTTATGTAGATATGCCACCATTTTGTATTATTCTACTTTTGATGGACATTTGTAACATTGCACAGTTTAGTGTTACTATGAATAGTACTAACAAGAGCATTAATGGGCATGCCTTTGGTTAACATATTTATGAATTGACATGGGACGGATACCCAGGAGTGTAATGCCAAGGTCAACAAAGAGCATGTCGAGGTTCGGTGTTCATAGTTATCACCAAGCAGTTTTCCTAATTTACACTCCTAGCAGCAGTATGTGTGTTCACCACAGTCCATCACATTTTGCCTGACTCTTGGTATTATGAGTCTATTTAATTTTAGTCATTCTGGTTCATGTGAAGTGGGATCTCGCTGGGTTTTAATTGCTATTTTCCAGAGGACGCTGAAAAACTTTCATATGCCTAATGGCCATGTGGATATTTTCTTTGGTGGAGTGCCTCTATGGACACTCTTGGTGCTCTGCCCAGAAACCCCTGGTCCTTACTGTGTGTATGCATTTCTCCCCCAGCTTCTGCACACAGTTGCTTCTAATGGTCATACCTGAGACTGACTCTTCAGGGGAACATCTTTGGGTTCCTGGAGTTTGCTTATTCAGTGTGCTGGGTTAGATTTTTCTTTAACGTCTCTAGCAGATTTTAAAACCTAGGCTATGCTTGACTAACAAAAAGAGTTAGAAAGTGTTTCCACTTTTTCAAACTCTGGAAGAGTTTGTGTGAGGCTGTTGTTTCTAGTTTATGAAAAGGCATACTGAAAAAGTACTTTTTTTTACTACCAGTGATCATAATGCTGAAATTGGGGTCTCTGTATCTCTAAGGGGATCTCTAGAAAACACATCATATGCTCCAGGACATCCATTTACATAAAGACATAAATTTACATGTATAATAAAACAAATAGGAGTGTATTATTGAATAGGAAACAAAATTTGTGCACATTTTTAAGATAAAACTTGTTATCACTTCTGGCTAGATCTCCAGTCCACTCTGGATTGTTGCGTCTTCTTCTTTATATTAAGGGGACTTTGGGGTGGGAATTTGGAGGAACAATGAAATAATATGTCTTTCATATTGACAGGAGGGTGTCGTGATACAGTAAAAAAATGTGTCTTTTCTAATCAAAAGATATGTGGGTTCAAATCTCAAGTCTCTCTCTTTCTGGCTCTATTACCTTAAGCCAATCCTTTATTTGTTTCAATAAATTGAATAAAGATTCAATAACTGTAAATTGGATATAGCACAGGAGGATTATATTGTAATACACATATAGTGACTAGATATAAAATTTATTTCCCATTATTTTAGGGAAGTTTTGCAGAAAACAGTGGACATCTAGGTGTGGAGACTGTGTCAAGAAGGAAAATGCTACTTGGGGAAGGGACACCAGAAGAAATAGAACTGGAACCTCTGGTTGGGATGGAAATCACTGGGATAGATGCAGAGATGTGGGTAAAAGCAAGTCATGGATTCTGAGTTCAAGGCTTCTCATAGTTGCTGAGCATTCTCTGATATATGTATTGACCTGTTGGTGCTCAACTTGTAGTGTAGGTGAATGAATGTTCCATTAATTCATATCGTCTTTGAACCTCAGCAGCACCTAGTTACTTTAACTAAGCACCTGCTTACAGAATAATCTTGTTTCCAAATATAACCTTGTTTTCCCAAGGAAACTGTAAATTCCCCTGGGAAGAAGTTCTCCCCTTAGCATCTGGCACAGTATAGTCATATACCCAGTAGAGATTCAGATGGTCTTGGTGATTGCAGAATGTTTGACAATACTAAACAAATCACAACATGATATGAAGACTTAGTTTTCCTACGATGAATACGTCTTCTTTCATTGGCCAATAGTTTATTCAAAGGAAATGTGAGGCCTTTATAATAAGATAAATCTGGAATATTATTATTTTTTCTATTTTTAAAGATTTTATTTATTTATTTGCAAGAGAGAGTGCATGTGCACAAGCCGGGGAGGGGCAGAGAGAGAGAGGGAGAAGCAAACTTCCCACTGCAGGGAGCCCAATGCAGTGCTGGATGCGGGGCTCCATCCCAGTGCCCTGGAATCATGACCTGAGCTGCAGGCAGATGCTTAACCGACTGAGCCAGATGCCCCTTATCATATTTTCTTTAATTGGCATGAATGAACCGTGTCTTTCAAGTTTAGGAACTTGTCTGCATGTTGCCCTCTCTCCCCCACTGAAAACACCAATACCCTTGCAGGGAGTTTCTGCTTGTTGCAGATACACAAGAAGACCTTGTCACCAAACCTGGGCTAGGAGTAAGTCACCTGATAGCTGTTGTAATAGAAGATTTTTAATTTAATTTTTTAAATGAAATTATCCTGAGAAAGTTTCTGTTTTGTTTCTTCTGAACAAAGTGTTTGATCTGGTCTCTCATCATTAGCAGAAAGTAATTATTACGAACGTTCTTGTTACATCTCACCTATGCAGGGCTGGCCGATGGGTAGGTCTGCTTCTTATGACGAAATACCTCCTTTTCTAGTCTGCCACAATTTCCAAAATTCTGAAAGTCCTTTGGGATAATAATGTGAGTTTTCCTGTTGTACTTCAATGAAGTTATCTGAATGAGGAAAAGATCAATGTATTCGCATCTTGTATATTAATTTATCAATTTGAGTAGGTTTTGGAAACCAGGGGTTGTTTGCTTAGGGATTAGGACAATGGTCCAATAAGTTTTATATGGAATTTCAGAGTCNCAATGTATTCGCATCTTGTATATTAATTTATCAATTTGAGTAGGTTTTGGAAACCAGGGGTTTAGTTTGCTTAGGGATTAGGACAACGGTCCAATAAGTTTTATATGGAATTTCAGAGTCGGGAAAGGCCAAAAATCCAGGACCCTGGGGTCTGGGTATTTTGAGACAGAAAGGAAAACATACCTTAAGTGTATAAGCATAGAGGCTTAACATTTCATCTCTTTGACCATTTTCCCTCAAGTCTGAAAGTATCTTTAGTACCCACATTTATCTAAGAGTGTTTAAGTCTAGAACTCCGAGAAGGAGGTCTGCACATTGCTGTAGCAGGAGTCACCAGTAAGGTGACGGCACGGGCACGGGTCATGAAAGAATGGATTGGATTTGGTGAGGCCAGCGGTGAACTAGAGACTATAAACCTAATAAAATATTTCTCCATAGACCAAATTTGACTGGTAAACCAACAAGTTCCCCCTACCTGCTTTCAATAATTATTACTTCACATGGATGGATACAGTTAGAATAGGAATGGATTTTTTTTTCTTTTTCCTGAGCTGAAGGGATCTTCACAGAGTGTCCTACTATTTAAAAGTCAACATTCACAAAATTGGAGGCTAGATTAGGAAGCAGTAAATGGCTTCTTTTGTTGTTTTACTGCTTAAACCAACTTAAGACACTTTTATTAAGATCCNCACAAAATTGGAGGCTAGATTAGGAAGCAGTAAATGGCTTCTTTTGTTGTTTTACTGCTTAAGCCAACTTAAGACACTTTTATTAAGATCCTTCCACAAAGCCAGATATTTCAAACATGGTTTTAATGAGACTACAAGATAAGAACATAGGTTGCTATAATAAAGGAGAGATAATATTGTTTTAAGAACTGGTGTGTTTGGAAGTATTAGGTGTACCTAGACTTTTTAAGAAGGACACTTGACACCATCTGATATTTCATGTTCCATGAGGCTGCATTTGAATCAGGTGTGGAAATACCTTTGCTTTGTTTTCTTAGAGGCATAGCCAACCTTGTCGGTCTCTTTTTCTTTTTTTCCTTCAAGCAATCTGCAGCAGATACATGTACGTCTGAGCTGTAAATGTTTAGTAGCATAATCCAAATCCTAGTAGAGATTTTTGAAGGGAAAACTTTTTTACTGCAAATGCTTTGCTCAGGGATTCTCCATGCATTTCCCCGATTAGTCCCCCAAACCCCAAACCATTTGTTCCCAGAACAGAGAGACAATTGCATGAAATCTCTTTTAATTCCACTGCATTCTCCCTTTCTTATTTTTCTTTTTATCAAAGAGTAGTTTTTCCAAGCTCTTACTTTAATGCTACTGCTAAATCAATTGTAAACTGTCCACAAATCTTTCCTTGCAGTGGAAGATTGGATGGGCATTGCAATGGTTAGTATTGCCAATAAAGAGCCACTTAAGTATGTTTTTGAAAGAGTAATCATTGTGATTCCCTTGTGTGGTTTTTTTTTGATGTTTCAAATTCTTATGTATAAATATGGGAGACTTCACCATACTTTTTTTTTTTTATTGATGTGGTAACATCATACTTTAGTAAGTAAAGCCACAAGTGCGAGCTGTGTTGTTGAATTAAACCACCAGTTTAAGAGCATGATGAAGTCCATGCAAAATGCCTGGATTGAATTTTTGACCTTGTGTTTTAATTTTCTTATATATGAGTTTCCCCTTTCCAAGTTTCACTTTTGGTTCCAACCATTAGTAAATTCCAAGAAGTGTTCTTCAAAACTGAAGACATCTGAACAACAAATTGATTTTTTTTTTCCTAGCAAGCTGAGAAGATGGAATTTTTTTGTGTATGTGTGGTGCTATTGTATATGGAAGACTGTGGTACTGTTTGGTGCAGTAATTTTCCATGAAATCTCATGGATCTGCCAAACGTGAAATTGTGGTGGCATTAAATATCTTTAGATCCTAAGTTAACTTAGTATTGAGACTTACAATTCTGGCACTTCAAAACCCCAGATGGGCTACAGAGTCTCAAAAAGTTTAACATTTTCTGACCTTCTGTGGTTGAAAGAGAATTGGACTGGAAGCCAGAATACGTGGGTTCTAGTCTTGGCTCTGTTACTAACCAGCTGTGTAATTTTGGACAAGTTAATTTTCTTCTGTGATCCAGGCTCTATCCCATTATAAAATGAAGCAGTTAGGCTAAATGACTTCATAGGTCCCTACCGATCTAACCCTATGTTATAGAGGTGATCTCTGGGGTCAAATACTAGATATGTAGTGTGCTAGCCAAGTCTGCTAAGGTAAATGAATTTCTCTGTTCCTCAGTTTTATTAATGGTAAAATAGGTATAACCATAGTATAAGGTAAGGAACAAATGAGCTGTATATACAGCTTACCACATAGTGTTCAATAAAGAGTAGATATGATTGTTGTGGGTCTGGGCCTATCTAGAAAATTGAACACTGAATTTGAGTCAAATCACTTGTATTTGAGGCCAGCATTCTCCACTAAGCATGTGACCTTATCAGAATGTGACCTTAACAATGAATCTTGGATCACTGAAAAAATAAAATAAAATAATTTAAAAAAATAAAGAAAATAAAGAAAGTAAATGTTTCGTTAAGCCAAAAAAAAGTCACTTAATTTTTAGAGAAATAACTACACTCTTCCAACCTCCTCCACTTAAAATTAAGATAAATTAATAAAAAACCAAAAGAAACCTGAATCTTTAAGAGTCCATATGCTATATAATAAAAGAAATAACAATAGCACTACCTCTATGCCCTTAAACACTTTTCTTTGTCAGGGTTTTGACATAGAGGAATCACATCTCATTGCAGAGAAGCTTTGTGGGGGTAGTTGGAAGCATGAATGGATCTGTAGATCTTGAAAGTTTTACACTAAATGCAGAGGCACATCTAACTTCAAACTAAAATTAGCTCTGTCTTTATTAAAAATCAGAAATCCATGAAGTTTTTTTTTTTCAATGAAACAACCCAACCATGCACTTAATGTAAATCTTATAGACATTACCTAGAACTCTCAGAAAGTAATCTTGGGCACTCAATTTCTACTTTAATAGTAATTGTTTACCTGGACTTCTGTTGAATGTTTAGAGTAAATAGCCAAGGATTTACTCAAAACGTCAAGTTATGTGGCTACATAAATGCAAATAATACAGAAAATTTTATACTGTGAGAAAATAGTCCCTTCCTCTGTCCTGCAGTCCCAGCTCCACACCCCAAAGCAATTACCAACTACCATTTCTCTACTTAGTTCATCTGGTGGTTGCCTCTGTCACTCTATTAACCACACTACCAAAACTACTGCTCAATATACTAACTTTAGAAATTATTTTTAGATGTCCTTCCTTTTATGTGAAATATAAATGTTCTCACTTACCCATCTCTGGCTCCGACTTACTGCTAAATGTATATTTTACAATACTCCATTCCTTCACTTCAACTTCTATCCACATCACTTATATATTTATTTCTGATGACAACAATCATATAGAATACTTTGATCTTCATCCTGGAACATGAGGGCATAGTTCCTTTGCCTATTCTCAACACTTTTACCTAGAAACTAACAATGACCTAATCACAGTCAAGCTTGATGACTCCTGCAATTTGTCTCTAGATTGATCTTAAAACTTGTAAAAGGAAAACTGTACTTAAATCAAAATGAGAAGTAAAAATTGTTCACTATATATCCAAGTCATTTACAAAGATTACATATCTTTTTCTATAGTTCCAGTGTCACAGCCTCTGTGACTCACAAAATATACTGGTCTTGGTATCAATTTCAAGGTTTTTTCTTTTTTTTTTTAAGGGGGGTAATATATTTCACCAATCACCCACTCATGCTGCTATGTTATAGTTTTCTTTTTTATTTGGACCATGCCTTTCTTGTAGAGTTTTATTTCTTTTCCTGGAGTTCTGATTGCTTTATTTTATTCCTTTTCAGTCTTGCACTTAAAGGATTTTTCAAAGTATTTTGGATAAATATTAAAAGCCTGCTATTCTCTTGGTCAGAGCTGTGACTGTCTTTCAAATCATTATGTTTATATGGCAGTATGACCAACTGGCATCTTACTGCTCTGGTAACTGGATGGTTGAGTAAGGCCAGGGGGCCACGGCCAAAAATAGGAGACAAGAGCAATACTTGAATCCTGGGCTCCCTTTGCATCTTGTTGCCAAGACAACTGAGTATTGTCTTACTTGCTGTGGCATCACCACTCTGCCTATCAAAAATGGCTTTATAACTCTGAGCCACTTACTTCTGAGAGGTCAGAGGTGAAAATAAATTCCAGAAGACATCATTGTGAAAACTTTGGTGCTACAGCTATTATGAAAATACAAGATGCTTAAATGCTTGTTGTTTGTTCATATATGGGCATAACAGTATTTTTGTCTCTTAGGACTTCTGAACTTTAAGTATTTGGACACAATTGTGGGCAAATATTTATCTTTGATCTCTGAGTTCTTTGGTTCATCTTGAATCTTTCTAGAATGCTTAATCAAATGATCTCTGAGAAGAATGTAGTGATGGATTAGATGAAGATTACAGGTGGCTGAGGTATAATTGTCACCTGAATTCAAGGGACATTTAAACCTATTAAAGTTGCCAGGTGGTATGTGGTTCAGACTGATATGTTGTGGTAGTAGGTGGGTGGGGTCGTGGATGGGCTTGAGTGTCCTCTAAAACTTTTTACAACTTAAAAGCTGAGTCAGAATCTTATTCAACTGACCTCAGATTAAAAGATTTCACAGGTATTTTTGCTCAAATATTCCCAGTTTGTTCAATAGAAATGTGGACAGGTGAGTTCAGACACTCTTATGCACTTTCTGAGGGACAGTTCTTGTCTGACAATGTCTTCTTCACCAGGTGGTAGGCTTTGGAGGGAACATGCAGGGAGTAGTGTGAGAGAAGGCATAGCACACCTAACAGTCAAATACATTGAATTGCAAGGCTGACCTTGTAAGTATGACAAATATCAGAGCCAGATCATGCTAACATCTAATCCCTGCACATAATCCCCTTTGCCAGATTTTTAAAAATAGGATGTTAAACTGTTTCAAAGGAATTCTATCAAGCTAGGAAAGAAGATCAATAACTACTCAAGTCCCTGGAAGTAAAGCGACTCCCAATCTATGCAGGCTATGTGGATTACTAGAAGGAAATGGAAAAATGAGTCCTGATCTCACCTAGGTTGGGATAGAAAGTTTTCAAGCTGGACTTTGCTATGGCCATGGCCTTGTTATTGTCAATTCCACTATTCACCCACACATGGCTCAATTCCATGTAAAAATGTGTCCTACTTAAAAAAAAACCAACACTTAAACAGAATGAGGTTAGGTAGTCAAATGCCCTAGAGTCAATTAGCATAGAAGCAATAGAACAGACTAGAATTTTCATATAAAGGTGAAATAAATTAATAATGTTTTCCAGGCTATAGGTAATATTATTCATTCTGATTTAGCCTAGAGGACTCAGAAACTTTTTTTGCATATTTGAGGGGCTTCCTTGTGGAAAAGGGACTTGATTTATTATATGTAGCTTTAGGGAGCAAAAGTCAGACCAATGGGTAGCTGTTAGAAATCTCAGAGGCAAACTTTTGTCCCATTTTTAGCAAATGTACAAGATCAAGGACAGTCTTATATGCAAAAATTTACTTTCTGGTTTCACCTTATTTTCCTTTCATTTTCCCTGATTTTTTCACTTGCTTAATTTAAATTTTATTTTATCCTATTTAATTGTGTATATTTTCCAAAATAATGAGAGAGCATGGAATAAACAAACATATAAATAGTGAATGAATGAGACCTGCAGTGTAGCAGATTTTCTCTTGTATTAGGGGAAAGGAAAACACAAAGGAACTTAGTAGTTATGTGGCAGGCGTTGTTAGTTGCTGCACAATATACCCATGACCACAATGAGACAGGTACTGGGGCTCTACTCTTTGGGATTATTCAAAGATTTAGCAATGTCTTTTATGCTGATGCAAAGTTTTAAAGAATGTCCTATTCTCTAAAAATTCTTGGTATAATGAGAGGGAAGACAAATCTTTTGGAGTATAAAAAGAATGAAAAAAAAAGATATGCCATCAAGATTCCTTCTTGGACATATCATTACTAATTTGTGTTGCATCTGTTAAAAATGGAAGGATCAGACTGACTTTTTCAGTTGCTTCTAAACTGCTTAGCTAACAATCACAAATGATTATGCTGAGAATTTTGAAGACAGCTGTTTGATAGAGAACGTGTTTTACAACAGCTCATTTCTGTTGCAGGCAAAAAATTGAGGCAGAAAGAGTTGAAGGACTTGACCACAGTGACAGCCAATCAGTAACCAAGATGGGAAATAGATTTTCAGCTTCCTGTCATTCAGGGTAATTTGCCATTCACCAGAAACGTACTAAGGTGTGGCCAAGTTCTAGCTGGATGCATACCTAAAGTGATTATTTTGATCAGCATTTTACAAAACAAGCCAAATTCAAGGGCTGTCTACAATCGTTGCTAATGGAAGGTACGTAATCTCATTTCCAACTAGCATTCAGTGGGCACAATGTCCACAAATAGCCACGAGATTTGGTTTAAAAATAAATCCAGTCCAAGCCCTACCTTAGATTTAATCTCTATATAATCCCGATGTAATTATAATATTTTTCTGACACTCCTTTGGCAGATAGAGAACTTTCTCAGGTGTAGAACTATCCGTCATCCCATCAGGTTTTCCTTTTTCTCCATTAGTTTTGAGTTAATAATCAATATAAGAAGCTCATGGCCCCAATTTATTGAGAGAGAATTCAGTGAAAGGCAGCTGCTCTTATCTGAGGGAGGGATGCACTGCACAAGACAGAGACCAACCATGGATGGCTACTTGCATCCATGTGGTTTGGAGAGCAATCAGGGGGATGTTGTAAGAGAATCTGGGCCAAGATATAAAGGATCAAGCAATAGTGCAGTGCCTGGCTAGTTCAGTCAGTAGAGAACGCAACTCTTGATCTGAGGGTTGTGAGTTCAACTCCCATGTTGGGCATAGAGCTTACTTAAAAATAAAATAAAATAAAATAAAATAAATAAAAATAAAGGATCAAGCAATAGAAAAGAAAAAAGTAAAAAAAAAACTGAGAGAATGAAGTTTGAGAGAGTTTGAGCAATTGGATATAAAGAAAAATTTTTTTGAAAATTTGAATATTCCAGGGGCACCTGGGTGGCCCAATTGTTAAGCATCTGCCTTCAGCTCAGGTCATGATCCCGGGGTCCTGGGATTGAGTCCTGTATCTATCTCCCTGCTCAGCGGGAAGCCTGCTTCTTCCTCTCCCACCCCCCTTCTTGTGTTCCCTCTCTTGTTGTCTCTCTCTCTGTCAAATAAATAAAATAAAATCTTGAAAATTTGAATATTCCACCACTTCCCCCAAATGGAATTATAAGAATTTAATTAGAATTCAAAAAGTATTTATAATTTTGAAGTTAGAAAATAGGTAGTGGTTAATAGCTTAGGTATTCTTAATAATGAGATAAAAATTTAAGTTATCAGCTTTCCTCAAAATTTCATATGTTGGGAGGAACAACCATTCAACACAAATTATGACTACTTGATTTTTCATTTAGTTTTAGTTTTCTTTTTTGTTTTTAAGTTTTGTGTAGTTTTATTCTTGTAAGAGCTGTTTTAGGTTTACAATAAAACTGAGAGGCAGCTATAGATATTTCCCACCTCCTCTCTTTTCACACACAACTATCATCTCTCCCATATCAACATCCCCCACCACAACAGTACATTTTTACCAAGGATAAACCTACCATGACATTTCATATCACCTAAAGTCCTTTCCTAACCTTAAGCTTCACTCTTAGTGTTGTAGATTCTATGGGTTTGGACAAATGTGTAATGACATAGATCCATCATTACAGTCTCAGAGTATTTTCACTGCCTGAAGAATCCTCTGTGCTTTGCCTATTTAGCTCTCCTCCCACTTCTATCCCTGGCAACCATTGATCTTTTTACTGTTCCCATAGTTTTGCTTTTTCCAGAATGTCATGGTTGGAAGCATGCAGTATGTAGTCTTTTTTTCCCTCTCTCTATTTTTTTTTAATTTAATTTTATTTTTTCAGTGTTCCAAGATTCATTGTTTATGCACCACACCCAGTGTGTATGTAGCCTTTTAAGATTGGCTTCTTTCACTTCGTGCATTTAAGGGTCCTCCGTGTCTTTTCATGGTTTGATTGTTAATTTCTTTTGGGGGCTGAATAGTAATGCATTGTTTGGAAGTACCACCATTTATCCATTCTTCCACTGAAGGGCATCTTTGTTGCTTCCAAGTTTTGATAGTTATGAATAAAGCTCTATAAATGTGCACAGGCTTTTGTGTGAACATTAGTTTTCAACTCCTTTGGGTAAATACCGAGAAACATGATTGATGGATTATATGGTAAAAGTATGTTTAGTTGTATAAAAAACCACTAAATTTTCTTCCAAAGTGGCTGTATTATTTTGCTCCTACCAGCAATGAATGAGAGTTTTTATTTCCATTGCTCCACATCCTTGACAGCATGTGGTGTTGGATGACAGCTGGATGCAGAACATCCAGCCAATGTTCTGGATTTTGACCATTCTAGTAAGCATGTAGTGATATCTCATTGTTATTTTAATTTGTATTTCCCTGACTACATATTTTTATGGGAGCATCTTCTTATGTATATTTTTGGTCATCCTTGCATCTTCTTTGGTGATGTGTCTGTTAAAATCTATGGTCTATTTTTTAATTGGGTTGTTTGTTTTCTTAACTGTTGAGTTTTAAGGGTTCTTTGTGTACTTTGGGTAACAGTCTTTTATCAGACGTGTTTTTTGCAAATATTTTCTCCCAGTCCATGTCTTGTCTTCTCATTTTCTTGATATTGCTTTTTACAGGGCAGAGATTTTTAATTTAGTGAAGTCCAATTTATCATTTCTTCCATAGATATGTGTGAAGTGTTATACCTACAAAGTCATCATCATACCAAAGGTCAGCTCTACTTTCTCTTATGTTGTCTTCTAGGAGTTTCATCATTTTGCATTTTAAATTTACATCTGTGATACATTTTAAGTTAATTTTTGTAAAGTGTGTAAGTTCTATGTGTGCATTCATTTATTTGCTCAGTTGTCCTCCTATTGAAGAGACTCGTTGCTCCATTGTATTGCTTTTGCTCCTTTGTCAAAGATCAGTGTTTATTTCTGGATTTACTATTCTGTTCCACTGATCAACTCATCTATTTTTTTTTTCTAATACCACACTATCTTGATTACTGGAGCTTTATAGCAAGTCTTGAAGTTGAGTAGTGTCAGTCCTCCAACTTTGTTCTCCTTCCATATTGTTTTGGCTATTCTGGGTCTTTTGCCTCTCTCTATAAATTTCAGAACCATTTTATTTATAGCCATAAAATAAAATAACCCACTGGGACTTTGAGTCTGTCTGTATCAGGTCTACAGATCAAATTGGGAAGAACTGTCATCTTGACAATATTGAGCCTTCATGTCCATGAACATGGAATGTCTTTCTATTTGTTCTTTTATTTCTTTCATCAGAGTTTCATGGTTCCCCTCATACAGATCTTGTATTTATTTTGTTATATTTACACATAAGTATTTCATTTTTAGGGGTGCTAATATAAATGGTATTGTGTTTTTAATTTTAATTCCACTTGTTCATTGTTGGAATATAGGAAAGCAACTGACTTGTACACTAACTTTGTATCCTAAAACCTTGCCATAATCACTTACTAGTTCCACGATTTTTTTGGTCAATTCTCTTGAGCTTTCTACATAGACAATCTTGTCATATGTGAACAAAGTTAGTTTTATATTCCATCCCAATCTCTATGCTTTTTTTTTTCTTGCCTTAATGTATTAGCAAAGATTTCCAGCACAATGTTGAAAAGGAGTGGTAAGAGGAGACATCCTTGCTTTGTTCCTGATCTTAGTGAGAAATCTTTGAGTTTCTCACCATTAAATATGATGTTAGATGATAGGTTTTTGTAGATAGTCTATATTATATTGAGAAAGTTTTCTATTCATAGTTTACTGAGAGTGTTTGTCATGAATGGGTACTAGATTTTGTCAACTAGTTTTTCCATATTATTTATATCATCACATGATCTTCATTTCATCTTTCTCTTTCTTTCTTTCTTTCTTTCTTTCTTTCTTTCTTTCTTTCTTTCTTTCTGATTATTGATGTAATGGTTACATTGACTGATATTCAAAAGTTTAATCAGGCTTGCATACCTGAGATAAATCCTACTTGGCTGTGGTGTATTATTCTTTTGATACATTATTAGATTTGATTTGCTAATATTTTGTTGAGGATTTTTCCCATGTATGTTCATGAAAGATATTGGTCGGTAGTTGTCTTCTTTTCTTGTTTACTATTTCATAGTAAATTATGACTAGAGGAGAACTTTCTCAACTTCATATAGACTATCTTCATCTAGTGTTAGTATTAGGACAAAGCTAACAACATAGAAAGAGTAAGGAAGTATTCTCTCTGCTTCCATCACTGAAAGAGATTGTAAAAGTTGGTATAATTTTTTCCTTAAAGATACAGTTTTTTTTTAATACATTCACCCCCCCCATACTGATTTGATCATGAGAATCATCAGAAGCATGTGTTAAAATTTAGGTTTCCAGAATGTATTCTCTCTACTGATTCTCCAGGGAAGTTGTTTGGTAATCAGCAATTTTTTATTTAAAAAACATCTGATATTAAAGGTGATTTTTAAGATTTGGCAAATTTGGAAAACAGTGCATTAAAGAATATTGCATAAGAGCCAAAGTCATGGGGATAAGCTCTGTCTATGGAGGGAAATTACTTTGAGTGGATGCTTCGATCCAAGGTGACCCTCTTACTTCACTGGTTACCCAGCATAAACTACTGTTCATAATAGGTTTATCCCCAAATTCATAGAACATTAATGAAAACCAAATCGGTTCCAAAATGTACCTTCTATTGGTTCTCATTGTTTTTTGGAAGGACTGTATTAAAATGACTATCATTGTTACTACAGTCACTCTTTATAGTCCCTATTTACCTAGAAAGAGAAAGTTAAATTAACTTTACAAGCCTCATGAAAGATTTTATTTTAAGCCACCACACATGGCTAATTAACAGCATATGTTGTATGGAGTCCTGTGACTGCAGCCACAAGAGATAATTTATATAACAATGAAAAGGAGAGTCACTTTGAGGCCAATTTAATTTCTTTTCTAGGGCTAACAACAGAGGAGTAATTGATGCTATCAACTGTGAGTATCTTCATTTGTTTTTGTATCCTTTTCCACTTTATAGCAAAAGACCCTACCACCTGCAAAATCTCAATTTTTCTCTTTTTTTTTTAAACTAGGAATATGAGTGTTATAAAAGATATTGCTGCTGTCATGAAAATAGTATTGGGTCTATAAAGTAAAAACTACACCTTATTCAAATTCCTGCTTGTGCTTTCGTTTGCTGTGTCATTTGGGGCTTTTTATTAAATTTATCAGAATGCCAGACTACTCATGATTAAAATTGTGGTACTAAAATCTCCCTATATGGAGAATAAATGAGATAAACCATGAGTTGTGGATGGGATTGTCCCGCAGTCTCCATTCTCTTCTACCATGTGGTCTTGCAATGTATAAGGGTAAGTGACATATACTTCGTACTCCTTGATCTGGACTTCATCATGTGGATCATTTTGGTGGATGAAATAAGGGCAGAGGTGGCAGTGTGCCAGTGTCAAGCTAAAACCTTTAGAGATCTTGGAGCTTACTCTTTCACTGAGACCTGTCATAAAAGGAACATGCCCTGGGAAGCCATGGTCCCTCAGTCTAGGATGATCCAGAATGAATATACATGGGGAAGACTTAAAAAAATCCAGACTACCTTGAATCGGGGATGCCCAGACAACTTGCAAACCCATTGGTAGGAAAAGTAAATACTCATAAGTCACTGAGTTTGGGGTAGTTTGAAATGCAAGTTTATTATAGCAGCAAAAGCTAATTTGTTATGTAATACTTCTGAGGTAGTAGGCTCACAAAAGTATTAGATCTCCTCTTAAATCATTTAGTATTGTTTGAATTTAAAATTCAAAAGTATATAGGGAAGGTCTAAGTAGGTATAATCAATAAATGTGTATCTAGTATTATAGGATGCTGGTGAACAATACGTGAAAGTACATATGAATGCACAGGTATTAGGAGCATAGAGGAAATGCCTGGGATATTGGGGCTTTAAAAGGAGAATCTGGCATAGAATTGATGAGACTATAGAGACAAAAAAGACAAAAGACAGATAAATTTAAAAGAGGTAAAGGAAGCAATTCTTTTAACACTAGAAAATAAAATTCCGTTTGGAAAACGGTCCATCCAGTTTTACTTACTTCGCTAAGTTACCATGGCAGCATGAAGAATTTAAAGGCAGAAATTTATAGGCTCCCTGGGAAGGTAAGACCCACAGCCACATAAGCTAACACAGTGATGGTGTAGCACATAGTAAGCCCAGTAGCAAGTGAGAAACTATGTCCATACTACCTAGGCACAGAATAAATGTTCAGTACATTATGGTTGCTTTTCTACTGGCTTGACCCAGAAATGTTGATGGTTTCTCCCTAGTCAGGGTCAAAGTTCTTTTTCCCATCTGACTGTGGTTCATTAAAGGTAGGGCCAATATTTTCCTAATCTTTGTGTCCTCAGTGCTCCATGTAAGAGACAAGCATGCATAGAAAGCACCCTTTTTCTTCAGGGTAAAAGCTGAAAAGAAAGAGGTCAAAGTTCCTAAATACCTCCTGAATTAATCAGTGGCAATATTTACTGTGGAAGAAAGAAAATTCACTCTCTTAAATGATCACTAAGGGTGAATTGTGCTTTCCTATAGCTTTGTTTTTGACAACTGCAACCAACCTGCTAGAAATTTCTGGTTCCTGATAACTGTATTCCGTCTTGTCAAATTAAAAGAAAAAAAAATCTATTCATTATGGGGTAAAGTCCTTTAAATGAACACAAGATTTATTTGCTTGATTGATATACTTATTTTACCTAGACATGAAAGGAACTAATGAGTCTGGTATTCTTCAGTCTTATGCACTTTAAAATAGAAGACAAAGACCTCAGGCTTTGCCTTATGTAGGTCCTGTAAGACGTCTGACAGAACATTGATCACCATTTGCACAATACATTTCACTAAGATCTTTAGTGAAAGATCGTAAGAGGAAGAATAAGGCACCATCCCTCCTCTCAAAGAGATTACAGTCTAGGAAGGGGGATTGGCAAGATACACAAAGACCAAAACATAGGAACTGAGGTAAAGGCTATAAATGGCTTGCAAACAGAGACAGCATTTTACATTCAAAGAAAGTCTCAGAGAAACCCTGTGCCTGCAGTCAAATAAAGCCAAAGAAATAAATGAATTTACTTAAAATCGGTGCTTAGCTTAGCACTCAGAAACTTGGCCAGAGGTAAGTGTGAAAATTCAATCTTGAGTATGTACTCTCTCAATGGGGGTTCTGAAAGTCTGCACAGTAAATACAGAAGAGCATTCTCTGCATACTTTAGCAACCAAATGCATATTAACCTGATGTTTTAATGAGTTCTTCAGAAGTTCTTCAGAACATAGCTGCAGGATAGAGTTTAAAAGGCAGTCATCTCAACCGCCTCTTGTGGAGCAGAGTCTCAGGAATCTGGAGGGCTTTTATCTGATCAGGTGGTGGGACAAGAGTCCAAGGGTTTCTGGAATTGTGGGTCTGTCAGCCTGAAGGCTGCTTATTTGTGAGGAATGAGCCCTGCCTGCATCTACGTTGTGATTAGATGGAAATGAAGATATTTCAATGTTAAATACACTAAACACTTTCTCTGACTCCCTTTCAAATATCATTCATCTTCCTAAATTCAAATTGCTTATCTTTATCTTCTTCCTTTAGGATTTTTCATATTAGAGAACAACAAATAAAACCATATTTGAAGAACTATACCTATCATAGCCAAATAGATATTAAGCTTAGGACAGAATACAGATTCTTTAAATATGTCAAAACTCATTTATTTTTCATATCCACAAGGAACAGAATAAGGAAATAGAAATATATGAGATTAAGGTAAAAAAAAAAAGATTTCATAACCACATACAAGGCTGCGACTTTTCGTTCACTAAATTTAGTCTTCCGGCAGTTCCTTTCTGCGTGGGTCTGACTTCGGTATAGAGGTGGCCTTAATGACAGTTATCTGTTTCTTTAGAAACTAAAACAAAAAGAACAATCTCCCTCCAGCTGCACTTAAACAATGTATGCTGATCCCAGCTGATACAGGTTCACCCGATTTTCCAAACCAGCTGTTAATCATAATTTCATTACTTAAAATGAAATTACACAGAGTTAAAATAAAGTAAATTATACCAAAAACAGAGGTAATAAATTCTCAAGCCACATTACTTTCTAATTATTTTACTGACATCTTAGGGTCATCTACACCTTTGAGGGTGGAAATGCTATCTAATGGTGTGCTACTGCACATATTTTTCCAACCCTGAATTAATGATGTCATGTTGGTAGTTGGAGGCCAGGTGCAGCAAGAGTATTTATCCCATGGAAATCAGCAAATGCTATGATCAGGTTTGATTTATTGGTTTGTTGATTGTCTAGACTTAAGAAAGGGAGGAAGAAAATGTTAATGATGAAGACTAAAGTTAAAAGTATGTCATGTCTGGTGCCGAGGCTGAAAGAGGTCTCAATTTAATGGTTAGCATTTGTACCAAAGTGAGAATTGGCTTAATTACACATCACATATCACATCTAATGACAGTAAGGTTTTTGAGAAAACAATTCCTGGAACAGGATGCAATTCTATTTGTCCAATCACGGTTGAATTGCACTATAAGTTGGCTATGGATAAAAACTGGTGAAAATCAATGAAAGCATTCTGAGAGAACCTATCGGCTACATGGAATTCATAATAAATAGTATTTCATATGTTCTTAATTTTTGTAAATTGCGTGCCACACATCTTTTATATCATTAAAACGCACAGTAAAATTATACACACATATATATGCACATGTTTCTGTTTCCTGAGAGCTGCTTGTTAAACACTTACCAGCACACCAACTGCAGAAGATTACATGAAAGAAAAATAAAATTTCCTCCCACTCAAAATTTTGAATATTTGAATAAAACACTTCTTAACCAAGTCATTATTAAGCTGGGGAATTCTTCGGCTTTTTTGATATTGGGAAAAATAAGGCATAAAGGAAGGGGGAAAAAATCAGAGTGAATTAGAAACAGTATTTAAAGACACTGAACCAGTGACCCCTCAAGGTCGTGTTTAGTTCTTAACTAAGTGACACCAGTGGTTCACGTGTGAGTGGATTATAAATTAGATTCAGTACAAGTCTTTTTTCCCCCCAAGTACTTATTGTCTTTGTCATGAAACATGGCTTTATTTTAAAGGTTTTGAATTTTGAAACTCCCCCGGAGTTTGAGTCAAAGNCAAGTAGGCAGACAAGCAGGCAGAGAGAGAGGAGAGAGGAGGAAGCAGGCTCCCCGCTGAGCAGAGAGCCCGATGTGGGCCTCGATCCCAGGACCCTGGGATCATGACCTGAGCCGAAGGCAGCGGCTTTAACCCACTGAGCCACCCAGGTGCCCCCTAGGGGGGTCTCCCTTTCATCCACTAGAAGGATGTGGGGAAAACTGACATTTGTGTTTGAGAGAAAAAAATTTTCGCCAAAGCCAAAACATGGTGTTAAGCAACAGACTAATTCTTTTAGGCAAGGCAATCAATAAAGAACTAAAGTAACAATGTTATTTCTTTATTAATTTTTGTAAAAGTGAGGTCTAATATCTGGTCTATATCTGACATTGAACAAGAACGTTGATTGACCAGTCAACACAAACATGTCTGTTAATTTGGTAGGCTATTCCTGACATGATTAAACTTTGAAAAGCACTTTTAATCTATGGTATTTTGGTGCTAGGGCAATAAGAGCAAACCTTATTTTTGTATTAATTTAATCCATTGATTATCCATTGTTGGATAATAAATTTGTCTCAAAATGCAGTGGCACAAAACAATGCTTCCTTATGTCTTACAAGTCCATGGCCTGCTACTATTGTCTGGCATTCCTCATGCTTTTTGTTCATCTGAGGGGTCAGTTGGCCTGGAGTTGGAGGGCCTACTATATCCTTATCTATGTCTGAGATGGCTGAAGTCTGGGGCCATTCTATCCACACGATCTCTCATTATTTTGTAGTTCAATCTAAGCTAGTTTCCATAGTGCTGTGTTTGGTCTCAGGACTTAAGGTGGAAGCTTCCAGGCTGTTTGTGGCATAGGCTTGGAATCGGCAGGGCATGACTTCCGCCATATTTTATTGATCAAAGAAGCCATAAATCCAGAATAGTTACAAGGGAAGAGGAAACAGGAGCCTCCTCTTGATGGGAAGAGCTGCAAGGTTGTATAGCGAAGCTTCACAGGAAAGATTATCGGTACTTTCTGCAGGCAGTCAACCTCAGTCACATCCCCTGGAAAACCTGTACAGGTTGCTTGATAATATTATTTTATGTGACCTTCCATTCCTAGTTATATCTTAATGATTAAAATAGCTATCCTACCAATGTTGCCTGAGAGTACATTAAGTAATATAATTTTCAAACATAAAAATATACAGCATATTAAGAATGAATTGTTCTGGCTAATAGACAAGATGAAGACCCAAATGGTCACCTTGATGACGTGTAAAATGCACATCTATGTTAATTTCAAGTCCCTGGCGCTGCTGATCTGGTAAGACTGGCTCTTAGTGACTCTGTAGCTGAGCATTCAACAGACTAGAATGTCTTTTCTGCCCAAACCAGTTAGATGTTTCTACGTTTGGAATGAGCCTACCATCACTTCCTTTTCTAAAAGCCAAATTCCCTGACCTTCTAAATAAGAGGAAAGTAAAATGCAGTGTCATTGCATGGGCTTGCACATATTTTGAATATTTTCTTTTTCTTTTTCTTTATTTGACAGAGAGAGAGAGATCACAAGTAGGCAGAGAGGCAGGCAGAGAGAGAGGAGGAAGCAGGCTCCCTGCCCATCAGGGAGCACGATGTGGGGCTCCATCCCAGGACCCTGAGATCATGACCTGGGCCAAAGGCAGAGGCTTTAAACCCACTGAGCCACCCAGGCACCGCTGAATATTTTCTTAAGAAAATAAGAAAAGCAAAAGAAAAGTTTGGAAGTTGGTAGAGTTTTGCTGTGTGTGGTTGTGGTCAGAGTTGGCATGGAACTAACAGTCTCCACCCCACCCCCACCCCCAGCACTAATAAATTCCTTTTGCTGATACTCCTTTAATTCTGAGTCCTGGATCACACTCCAGGAAGATCAGGACTGCTGAGGCAGAAGGCTGTGTGCTCGTTACAGGGAGAGAGGAGAGGACTGGCTTCTTTTCTCGGAGGGAGAGGGGGGAGAATTGGAAAAGGCAGAATGGGATTCAGCTGTAGTGCCTTCTTGACTCTAACCCGAGGTGTGAAGGACATTTTAAGCACAGAAGTTTTGTTGCTGCCGTTCCCGTAATTGTACGCAGCAGGTTGTTGTTGAAGGAGTCCAGAACATAGGTTTTTGGACCAGGCAGACCTGCCTTGGAGGACTGGTTCTACCAGCTGTGCCAGGCAAGTCATTTAAGATTTCTTGGTCTAGAGATAATAAACAAAAATAATATTTACCTCAAAGCGTTACTTGAGGTTAAAGTGAGATACTGTTAGCAATTTGTAGAGCAACTTGCTCCATTGAGCTCTAAAGAGCTGGAAACTACAGTTATTATTAGTTCTAATTTGATATTAAAATTTAAAAATAATTTTTTAGAAATAAAAAGGCCAAACATAGCCCCAAATGAAACTATTAAAAGGGACTTATGAGACATTAGAGAGCATTATATTTTTGTATGTTTTTCAAATTTGTATTCATTTTGAGGGTAAATGTGTAATTTTCCAATTTGTGTTACTTAGTCGGATTAGGGTAACAAAAAGGAAAATATAAAATTAGTGTACCTACTTCAAATTCTGAATATCTCAATTACCTACCTTGAAATGCAATTTTTGTGTTGGAGAGTCCTCTGCTATAAAGGGCATGCACAGGGTGGGGTGAGGGTTACACACACCTTTTCGCTTGATTTTAGATGCCGTTTATTTCTCAGCAAGAGTTTGTTCACTTCCTGTTCTCTTATTTGAAATACTCTCTCAGCTCTTCTTAATCGCCTGTTGCAGGATCCTCTTGCTGGTGCTTTTTTTTAAAGCATAAAGAGTCTTTTCTATAAGCCCTCCCATCTCAGCTCACTAAGCGTTAGCTGGTAGCATGGGGGCTTTCTAAGTGCTAATAAAATTTCCGAATTTTCTTCTATTATACCCTGTAACTTATATAACAAAGTACATTTCTGACCAGAAAGTTTCTCTCTCCAAGATTTCTTTTATTCATATTTGTATGTCCTGGTCACTTTATTTCATGTAAAATGACATTACCACAACAGAGAAGGAGATCACAGCCTTTTAGAAGGTTTCCTTTTCAGAGGTGGTTTATAAAAAAATAGCAGGAGTAGGCTTGGGCCTGAAGTGGGATTTTGAGTCAATCTGGTTATTCCATCTGAAATTGGACCAGTTCCTCAGGCCTACCTCCAATCTCTGGGCATCTATTTACATAAGTCAAAATGCATGCAGGAGAGGAATCTGCTGGGAGGAAAGGTAGGGTTAATGTTCCTTGGGGAGAAAGAGCGAGATGAGGGAGGCAGTGTGGTGCCTGGCCAAGGAAGGTCAGCTGCTGCTTATTTAGAAGTGTCTAGAGAAGCTGACAGTCATGTTATCATGAAGGAATGTTTAGTATTTGCGCAGGCATATGCTTGGAATTTCTGTCCGAAGGTCCACACAGAGCTGAGGACGTTGATATTCTCCTCAGTTCTGTGCTGAAATACATGTGATTGTTTTAGCCATGTAGTGCTGCATAGCAAACCACCCCAAAATAGTGACTTAAAGCAATGACAGCATTTCCTGTGCTCACTTTTTTTTTGGCAATTTGGGCAGAGTTTGCAGGAATAATTCAAGGCTGCTCAACTACCTGTCAGCTGGAGCATCTCCAAAGCTAGGAGTTGGAATGGCCTACAGGTCTCTCTTTTCACACATCTAGCAACTGATGCTGGTTATAGGCTGGCAGCTTAGGTAGGGCCACTCGTGGAAACACATGGCCTCTCCATGCGGCCTGTGCTCCCTCACAACATGGCGTCTGGGTTCCAAGTACGCAGATCCCAAAGAGCCAAGAGCCAGGAGGAAGCTATGTCCTTTCTATGATCAGTCTTCAAAGACACATGGCTTCCTTGTGCCTTCTTCTATTGTTCGAAACATCTGGAAGCCACCTAGGTTCAAGAATCTATTTTTTGATGGGAGAGGGGCAAAATCATGGAAGAGCATATGGGACCAGAAGTTACACTGTGACCGGTTTTGGAAAATGCAGTCTTTCCTAAAGACTCATGGGGTTGCAGGAGTTCGTTAGGGTTACAGTTTTAAAAGAGCTGAGGAGACATTAGGCAGGTAGGTTTCTCCGGCAGCATCCAGGCACTAGGGGTGAAGTGTACTGTTCTTCCAGCTCTCAGGCAGAAGATACCACAGGTGAGCCACATAAAAACACAGGAAAGGAATGATGCTAGTCTTTTATCCAGCACCCCAAGAAACCCTGATGTTTTTGAGGCAGTTCTGCAAGTGAGGATTATTAGCCACAGAAATTCGTGTATCAGTGCAAACATGAATTCTTTGGGACCCCAGGCTGGTAAGGTCTAGAGCAGTGCAGCCTAATAATATCGAACAATCACTGAGTGACTTTCCTGCAGTATGGTTTTACATCAGAGATTTTGTTTCTCAGTATCATGGAATTCTTTCCCTTCTCCCTGAATCTATCTTTAAAGTGACTTCTTCTTCAAATTGAAACCAGAAAGTATTGGATCCTTTTAAAATCAACAAGTGATTGTCTTTGTTACTGTAATTTCATAGAAATTCATGGGTAATCTGTTAAATTTCTTATCTGGACAACTGGTTTATATTATAACTCCATTCTTATCTTACCTCTTGTCCGTTTATGTAGATAATAGATATTCTTTTAACTGGTTCACTTCTCAAAAGAGATCTCAGAGAAGTTTGACTTAATTTATGCTGGTATGACTTTCGGTATAAGTTGACCTAACAGTGCTTTCATTTCTGCTGAAATCCTGAAATGCTAAATCCATGAGATGACGTTCAAGGTTCTTGACTGATTACCATCATTGACCAATGCAGAGTCATTGGCAGATTTGGCAGTCAGAGTCTATTTCCCAACAACTCACCCTCTAGTTTCTCTTCCTTCACATTAAATATGTTGTATTGAACAATGCCAGAACCAATGCTAGACCCCTGGTGTCTAATTATTACCTTCATTCTTGGCCACAGTTGTTCATGAGAACTGCTGCTATGACTTTTCACGGCAACTCTTGACAGTATCCTGTCCTTTACCTTCTGGTGACTTCTTTCCTTTAGTAATCTGTTATAAGGAAACTTCTCAAAAAGCTTTTTGAAAAACTGATCAAATTATACCTACTGGGTCACTTATATAGTATGCTATAAGAAGATCTTATTTAAAATAGAGGGAATTTAATAGATTGGAGACAAACCTTTTTTCTTTTTTAAGAGCTGTTTCTTTGATTCTATATACTTTTACTCTAGGCATATTGGTTTGCCCCTAACCCAAGAAGGAAAATTCATTTTGTCAAGATGTGGTTTCTTAAAGTCCTTTGGAAGTTCTCATATTTTTATGATATATGCTGTATTAATGGTGGATTTCAGGCACATTGATTGTGTGTTTATATTACAAAATATATTGTATGATCTACCAGACATAAAAATTCATCATAAAGACTAGAAATACAGGTGTGAATTTATTCCCATGTACTTGCTGGCCTAAGTTGGCTCAGCTTTAGTATGTTTAAGTTTACTAGGTGTGATGGTTAATTTTATGTGTTAGCTTAACTGGGCCACAGAGGGCCCATGTATTTGATCCAAAATTATTCTGAGTGTTTCTGTGAGGATGTTTCTGGGAGAGATTAACATTGAAGTAGGTAGACTGAGTAAGGCAGTTAGCCCTCCCCAAAGTGGGTGAGCTTTACCTAATCAACTGAAAACCTGAACAGAATAAAAAGACTGACCTTCCTCTGAGCAACAGAAATCTTTTCTGCCTGACTGCCCTTGAACTAGGGCATCAGCTTTTTCCTGCTTTCAGACTTGCATTGGAACCCCATCTCTTCCTGGGCCTCGAGCCTGTGCACCTTGGGACTGGAACCCAGCCATCGTCTCTCTGGGTTACAGGCCTTTGGAGGCAGACTGGAACCACCCTGTCGTCTCTCTTGAATCTCCTGCTTGCTGACTCACTTGGCACATCTTGGGGCTCACTGGCCTCCATAATCATGTAAGCCAATTCCTTATAATAAATTAAGGAATATGATGTGTATATATACCCTACTGGTTCTGTTTTCCTGGAGAACCCTGACTTATTAGTGACATTAACACTTTAAGGGACCTCAGAGTTGGAACCACAGCTATAAACAAATCCTCATTCATTCTTCGCAGCAATGTCTTGACATATATACAGTTTAAGAGATTAAAAAAACAGGCTGAAGGAGATTAAAAGGATCTGGCAATATAGTAGCAAGAGTAAACAGTGGGCTCAGGATATAATGGAGGAAAATTTAAAAACCATGGTTCTCCCCACACAGATGGCACTGATAAGGAGAGAAAGCAGGGGAGCTTTTGTTATCAGTACTGACCGTCTGCAACCTGTCTCACCTACAGACACGAGAGGCAATCCCATGGGCTTTGCCAGGACTGGGATGGCACAGTGAGGACTGCATCATGGACCAGATCTGCTTGAATCTGAACAAGATCAGGTAATCCACACCTGACATGCTACCTGCTGTCCCAGTGCCTTTTCAAGTGTTGAGAGAGATGATACTCAATCCAACGCTGCAATAGGAAGGAAGAATTGAAGCCGGGCCTCCAGAGAGCATTATCCACAGAACCACAGGGAACGCTAGGCTTTTATGCAGCTAAGAGCAATGATTAAGCACGCCCACAGCTTCCTCAGGGTATCTCCCATTAATATAAAGGAAGGAGGAGTGGGAGGCCATATCTAGCACACAGATACCACAGTGACCAGGAAAGGGGCTCAGGGGCCATGGTATCTCTGCCATGACTTGTTCAGTGTCTGCAGGAAATAAGATCGTGCCTGGAAGTAAAAGAGATGAACTATAACCAGAACAAAAGACTAAGCAGTGAAGTCAGTAGACTAAGTCAATCACAGAAAGAACTGTGACTGATAAAACTGAGGTACTTCCCAGCTTCTGTCCCTCCATGCCACACGGGAGGGGTGGTGGGCACTGTGTCAAACCACGCCTTGGGTCTTCTGAGTCTGCCTACTCCAGCTCCTCACTGCTGGGGCCGTAGAGGGTCTCTGCTGCCATTTCTCTGAAGCTGCCCTGCTCAGGAGTGAGAGCTTCAGCCCCACCGTGCAACAGGGTTAGGATTATGTTCTATTACTAAGCATAGGTTCTGCTGATATGGAACTCAAGAGAGTCCCTGGGTTGCCAGATCTGTCCCAGATCCCTCCCGCCTCCACGATTCCCTTCCTTAGGTACTGACATCTGCCTCTGCCTCTTTTCCTCTTTCCCCTCTCCTTTCCTTTGTCACTCACTTTGAAAAACTAGACTTGGCCCTTTTTCTTTAATTCTTAACTTACTTATCAGGCGTGGCATGGCTGAAGGTCTGACGAGCCCCCGACAGTAGCTTAGGCCTCTACTTCATTTTCCATTACGTCTCCCATTTGGATTGGGTACCTTTTATTTCCATCTGACCTGCCCCTCGGTTGATTCTGAGCCAGAGGCACTGGCCTGAGCTGAGGTCTCAGGAGCTGGCCCTAGAGGAGGAAAGGGATGGGAGTCATCTCGGGCAGGAGCTGAAAGGAAGAGGATCTAATATGTGGAGAATTGGGGCTGAATTGGAAACCAGAGTAGGTTGGAGCTATGAAGTCAAGAGCTTGGCAGTAACCTGAACCAGGACGGGTTTGGTGGACAGAACCTGGCTAGATCTGTTGAAACCCAGCGTACCGGAGGCTGAAGGCCTTGTGGAGAGTAGCAGAGGGCCCCGCCTTCCGCTGAGGGTGAGCAGTGAAAACACCCCGAGGACCGTACAAGTTCAGTCTGTGCTTCCCCTCGTTCTGGCTGTGCGATCTTTGGTAAATTATGTATTTCCTCCGAGTTTCCGTTTCTTTATAAACTGACAGTCCTTGCTCACAGTCTACCGTGAGGACCGCAGATAGAGGATGCAGAGTTACTAACAGACGTGGTGTGCGTACGTGCTCATGATACGGTCACTCTGTCACTTAACTGCATGGCCTTGGGGAGCTCATTTCACACTTCTGGTCTTCCGTGTCTTGTCCAGCGAAAGAAGCGGTCAGGCTAGATAATCTCTAAGTCCCTATCCACCTCAAGCATCCTAGCCTCTACCCTAAACTCTCACTTGACAAAGGAGGCTTGCTTTCCAAGGCTGTCTTTTAGCCACCCGGAGACTCGGGCCCAAACTCACAAATTAGATTAAATCCCATTATTTTTAAAAACCTCCTTTGAAACATTAAAGCCCACATATATGTTTAAATAACCTTGTCAAATTTGCTCTCCCTGCAGAGGGCTTTTCATTATTCTTTTTCATTAAAATAAAAATCCCTCTGGTTGACTTTCTAAATGTGTTTTTGTTAGACCTTCAGCCTGTTGTTAACCATTTTCAACCTAATATTAAACTCTGTCCTCCTAAAGCTGAGAGCTCTGCTACCCCCTGAGAAGCCACCCACGATGATGATAGACTGGGCACTTAATATGCTAAATAATAATAATACAAAATCTAAATGTGTAGTGATCACTGGCTGCCCAACAGGGGTCTGTCACTCACTTCCTTTATCAGTAATTTTCACTATAAAATTCTTCACCAGAAGGGGAGGGGGAGCAACCCTGCACAGAAAAGTCTCCAGGCTACAGGCTGTGGTAAATAGGGTATCTAATATCCAGAAAATGAATATGCAGCCTCCAGAGAAACATATGCGGAGAGAGGAAATGGATTCTCAGATTAGGAAGTTTAGTACCAAGACAGAAAGGGAGCTATTTTGCAAGAGAAAAGACCCGATCTAGTCGATTTCCCTTCTACTGATAAACTGCCTTTGGTATAGTGTTCCTCTTCTTTCTTTCAAAGCTGAAGCCAAAGGTTTCTTGTTCCTTTATGTTCCATAAACCAAGTCATTCAGATAAACAGCCCGTTGCTGTATCCACTAATTATTGACTGATTTGCTTTGATCTATTATTCAGGCAGTAAATTCCAGCTTCCTCGCACTCATAATGTATAAACCCGAATGTAGTCACCGTTGCAAAAGGAGATAACATCAAGTTGTCGATTTAAAAGAGGCATTTCCTTTTCCTCAAGAAGTCTGGCATGGATGGGATACATACACTTTCCATGTCATTCAGGCAACTGGGCTCGTTGCAAACCCAGTCCACATTCAGGAGCTCTTTTTGCCAGAAAACAATGATTTATCATACTTGGGAATTGTAAGTTACATGTGACACCATCGTGCTGTTCCTGTATGTAATGATATGCTTCTGTTCTTGAATTAAGATTTTTTTTTCTTTTCCTTTTTTTTTTCTTTGAGTCTGGCTTATGGAATCAGCATTTTATAGTAAAATCTTTATATATGTTATCAGCTTCACCACAAAGTTCTTTCCTTTTTTGGCTCAGCTACATTGAGAGATATTTCTGCCTAGGTTGTGGTGTTTTTTTTCCCCCCTAATTCATCTGAACCAATTGGGCTTATAAATTAGAATTCCCTTGCAATCTATTAAATCCACATCAGTCCATATGTTGGAGGCAAGAGGACCATCTGTGATAATATAGGTCACCATGATTACTTTGACTTTAATCTTTGTGAAATCACAATTCACTATCCATTTGGCTTTAGGAAAAAAAAACAATTTTTCCCAAATCCCATGCAAACAAGAGTTTAAAGCCTTCAAATGATTCTATAAAATAAAAAATATTCTGACTATTGGCTTTTCTTTGAAATGCATTATTTTATCATCTCTCTCTTTCCCTCTCATGTTTCTCTCCCCCTTTATGTACTTGCATATGTGGACAGATGCACCATACCCTAGTCTACGCTTTCCATTAGTTCTGGGTGTAGAAGGGATCTCATAAGACATTAATTCCAAAGCACTCAGATCTTTTATAGGCATTTCTCCTCTAGTCACTGCCTGGATAGCTTTTAAGATTCTAGGCACAGAAAGAGAGCAATCGATCTTATTAGATTAGCTCTTCATTAAGAATGTTCTAACGTACATTGCTCAAGCTCTATCATTTGGCCTTAGATATAGCTGATCATCTACTCTGAATTATCTTTCTTTGTGGTTCTTAAGTAATTTACTCTCTTCCGTGTCCTTCCTCCCCACTCCAAACCGCATGTAGCAACTTTTCTTGTAAGTCTTATCTGGTTTCCTAAATATATCTGTTATTCTAGAGAAGCAAGAGTTTAGATCAGAATAAGACTGTCATTTTTCTCCTACATTATTTTACCTGGCAAGGACTTCGGAGAAAGGTGACTTTTGGCCTCCTTTTGAGAGCAAGGAGTTTGATAATAATTAACTTCCTTAATAACCAGAAAGCAGTGTGGAATTTGAAGGCCATGGTACCTGTTGTGTAAACTGGCCAGTAGCCTGGTCACTTGTTCTTTTATGAAAAGAAAGGAATGATTACATTGTATTCTGTTCTTGCCTATTGCGAAAGGGTTCCTGGTTTAGAATTGAGTTGGAAGGATCTAGCGCGGCACAAATGAAACTGGATGTTTGCGGTGGCGCATGAGTTTTCTTAGTCTTTGGGTTCTAAGAGCGGAATTATATGACTTTGCAAATAAAGAGGTAGTTGGTATTTAAGGTCAGTATCACTACCATAAAAACTAATGAGTGTTCATATTTTTATATTATGGGTAACTCCTGCTATGACAAAATCCGACCTAACTCAATTGCTTTCAAAGTTCATTGCAAAGTGCTTCCGGATTTGCCTTGCCTGTCTTCTTACTAGCAGGGATCACCCTTCTGGCTGCTTGATCCTTAACTGTCTGAATAGCTTCTTCTACAGTAAAATGGAAATAAGTATAGGTTCTCCCCATGAGGCTGTGTTAGGATTAAATGAGGTCATATGGGTGGATTTGGTGAGATAATATATGTGATCTGTTTTGGACAGTGCCTGACGTGTAGCAAGCCCTCGATACACCTCGGCCATCATACCAGCCTCATCCTTACCACCACCATTGTCATCGGAGTCAGTTAGGTCCTGAGGAGTTAATTCTGGAAAGAAATTGCTCTTCCAGACTTTAGTAATTCGAAGGTGGGAGACTTACTGGGAGTTGTACTATTAGCAACTCTGTCTGGTCCATCTAATAATGTGCTCATAGTCGAAACCACTCTTGAACCCTCCTTCTAGGTAGAAAAACTATCTTCCTTCATCCATGTCCCCAATTTTATTTTCTATTGACTTGCAGAAGGTAGCACAATGGCAGAGACTTTCCAAATCTGTTTGGCCCCCCCGTCCACCTTCTAAATTGTTAGCGTGTTCTTGGGTATTTTTATTTTCATACAATCCAAATTATCTAATTGTGCAGTTCGTGTAAGAGCTCACGGAGCACTGCCTACTGCAAAAATGCTTTTGATAGCAGCACCTGTTCTTGTCCTGTTTTGACCACGCTTTAATGTTTTCAGTGCTCAATTCAGGAATGCTTCAGTGCGTGTTGTGAGGTTTATCAGATCACAGAATATAATCTTCTACTGATAGTAAATACAGTACCTTTGAGTGGTAGAGCAGGGCTGGGATTTGTCTAGCTCTCGCCCCAAGAAGTCACATTTCCTAGTGACACTATGGTATTTTACCCTCCGCTGACTTGGTACAGAAAGAAGAGGTTACATTTATCAAGTATCTACTATGTGCAAGATACTTTAATAAACACCAATATCCACTGGGTGTTTTGCATATGTATTACATGACCTAACTTATTTAATCCTGAGATACAAAGTCTGTGAGGTCTTCTTCTTTCTGTTTCACAGAAGAGGAACTTGAAACACAGAAAAGTTACACAACTTGCTTTGGTCTCCCCAGCTAGGAAGACATAGAACTGGGACTTGAAGCCAGGAAATGGAGCTCTTGCCAGCATGCTGGTTAATTCCCACAGCAAGCCATTGTGTGGATGTCACTTTCTTCGAGAGGAGGAATTGGAACTTAGGGATGTGAAGTAACTTGTATTTGCCTTCTACCCTCTACCACATGCAGAAAAGAAGGTAATTGTCATGTCACACACATTAGTGACCAATCCTTTACTGGTTAGAGGGAAACCAAAAGCAGGTGTGGATGGGGTTATGCCTGCCTGTGGTTGTTTGCCAGAATTCGGCATGTTGTCCCAGGGAAGCAGGTCCATGAAGATGCCCAAGAAAGCTGAGGGAAGGTACAAGGAGCCAGTGAGTTCTCTGTCTGGAAACACATTTGAAAAATATGTTTGCAATCCTTCTAGTGCACCTGCTGGCTGACTCAAAAGATGAACTGAGTTTGTCCTCAGAGGCTGTAATCCCTCCTGGGCCCATCTCCAACATGCTGGCAGGAGGGGCAGGGTTAGCACTCCCCAACATCCTAAGGGGAGCCAGCTGAGGAAACTTTCTCTCCAGATGGTACTGTCAGAACAACACAAAGGTAGGACAAGGGGGTTGGGGAAGAGAACCAAAGCAGGGGAAGCAGGAAGAGGGAGAGGAGAGGACATAATGGAGAATCAAGGAAAACAGGGTAAAGGCAAGCAGTCCAGCCCTGGAGGGGAGAGTGAACCTACGAGGGACCCCAGAGTCTCCTGTTTCCCTGCTTCTGGGGAGAAAGCAGATTTCTTCACCTCAGAATCCTGCATCAGCCAAAAAAAAAAAAATTGAAAAATTAAATTATGTCTGAGGAGTAAGCACCCCCACCCCCAAAGGCCCTGGAGGTCAGAATAATCAGGATTTAAATTAATTGCTTAATGGGGAAAAAAAGCATTTCTGAGAACAATGCTGATAATGTGCTAAAACTAGGGTATGTTTGTAACTCTTTGAAATGAATCGAATTGCTGGTTACAAGAATTAATGCTTATAGAGAACTTGTGATTGAAATCCCTGAAGTTAAGTATTAATTCCTTAAAGCAATTGGTAATTAGTGAAGAATTGTGCACTTACAGTCTGTATTACATTCAGCACTTAATTATACACTGTCTCCAATTGTTTCCAGTCGTTGCATGTATGTTAGTCTTGTCTCCCTGAACCTGATCATGAACTCGGTGTGAGCCATGCCGGGATTCCTTCTTTCATTGGTGTCTCTCACCATCCCAGCACAGCCCTAAACATTGTGTGAGTATACACACAAATACTCAGAAGTGGATGGATGCTGATTGGGCTAAATCTTGGAGCTTAGAGAAAGGTGGTCTTTTGAAAGAAAATGTATTTAGTTATCCCAGCATGCCCAGAGCGGGACATATTCCACAGGAAAGCCAAAGAAGTAAACACATTAGGTAGCTTGAGATTGCATGCGTTGAATGGAATAGAGGATTTGAAAGGAGCCATCTTAGTTGAGTGAAAAGAAATTGTAGACCACTCGAGATCAGGTGCTTGCTGTGGAGCAGCTGGCTTAGGGTTTTGTTGATTTCACATTTTACAAAGACTGAAAATAGTCATTAGGCCTGGAAGGGGATCAAGAACAGAGGGCTCCAGTGCTGGAAGGCTGCCTCATAATTTTGGGGGGAGACCTCTATACTTTACAAAAGCTTTAGCTGTAATTTGTTTATTTAAAAAGCAACTGAAAAAGCATATTTGTGACACAAAGAAGCATTCACTGGGGTGCCTGGGTGGCTCAGTCAGTTGAACGTGTGCCTTCAGCTCCAGTTATGGTCCTGGGGTCCTGGGATCGAGCCCCACATCGGGCTCCCTGCTCGGCGGGGAGCTGCTTCTCCCTCTCCTCCTCGCTCATATTCTCTCTCTCTCTCACTATCTTTATCTCTCTCTCTCTCTTAAATAAATAAATAAATAAATAAATAAATAAATAAATAAATAAAATATTTTAAAAAATGAAGTATTTACCATTATGTTGACTAGGCTGAAACTGGTTTCTCCATGTAGAGGACAAATAAATAATCACTGTGCTCTTCGGAATATTCACTTGTATTTTCATATCTTTCTCAGTTAAGTCTTCTGTTTAAAAACATTTAATGAGTGTCTTAATGACAGCTTTTTTGGAAAGAATCTGAAGATTAGCTTAGTTTCATATGTGTTCACTTTAAATTTTTTATGAAAAGGGGCAGGGGTGATGGAAGGCTGGGAAAAAACAAACAACTGTATTTTACAACAATTATAAGGTAACTAAGAGATGAGGGCAGATATTACTTCCCACCAACTCCAGGTAATACTCTTACACTAAGGGAGGGCCTTCTAGAACTCGCCCGAATTTATTTCTCAAACCTCTTTCCCACTGCTCTTCATGTTACATGCTACACTCCAGTAAACTTCAAATCGCTTATGGATCCCTGCATATGACACATTATTTTAGCTCTTTGCTTGGCCTAGAATGCCCTTCCTTCTTTCCTTGCTCTGATTTATGCTTTAAGACTTCTCGGCAAAACTGCAGAATGCCCCTCTCCCTAACTACTCAGGTTGGATTGAGCTCTACTGAGAATCTATGGTGCTGAGGGTACCCTAGCATGACTCAATGCCATCACCTTCCATATTATATGAAAATCTGATTGCATGTCCCTCTGTTCCACTAACCAGCAAATCTGCATCTCTTTTTTCCTCCTTCTTCTTCTCTCCCTCCCACCCCATCTCTATGTCTTCCCTGCAATGACTAGCACAATGCCCAGCAGCACACACAAGTGCTCTATAAATTTTCGTAGTCATAGTTATCATTGTTATCAAAGGGCTGAGAACAGAGTCTTTTTGCACAGTCAAGGTAAAGAATATTTCAGCTTAGGATTTTTCCAGATTGGGGAGGGTACAAGGTCCTTTAATTCTGTCTGTGTGTGTGTGTTATTTTATCCAAGACAGACATAAGTCTTGAATATTTTCCTCTAACAGGATTTCAGAGGAAATAGTGTTATTGGAATTTGGGGCTTTGTGGATGCTAGTATTCTCAAAAATTTGAAAATATTTTTATACTTGAAACATGGAGTTTTACATTAAGTGTGACATTTTATACCTAGTGGAGCGTGGGGCTATTTAAAAGCAAGAAGCTTAATAATGACTAAAGGATTCTTTTCAAATCTCCAAAATAAAACACAGCTGTTAATTATTTCAGAAGAATAAATGAGTCAAAGAGTGTGATATAGAAGAGTGAGTCCTTACACAAGGATTGGGTGCCATAAATTTTCCTTTAATTGGCTGTGTGACTGTTCCAAGCTGCCTAACCTCTCCAAGTCCTTATTTGATTAAAACAAGAAAGATTACCAGATAGGAACTTAAATTCCACCCTGCCTGCCATGCTGATGTTATGATACTATATTAAAACATTTAAAATTATCTAGCACAAATGGACTATATGAATGCGAGGGAGGACGTACAGAAGGACAGGTTAGAATGGAGTGTGCCTCATCAAGGAAAACTGGGAAGAGGCGAGTTCGAAGGGAAGCCTTACAAACTAGGATGTAAAGAGGAGCTGAAATGTCTCTATGTTTTTCATCCTTTCATGTAGCTCTCACCTGTGGGAAATAGAGGAAGGAGAAAAAGACACCTTAAGTCAGGCTCAGATGTGCAGACCTTAGTCACCAAGGGTAGACGGTAAAGAGGAAGCTTGACCAACAGAAATGGATTTCCTGTGGAGGCAGGAGACTTATGATACTTTGGGACTCTGTGTTCTCCCCTTACATCTTTTTGAGGAAAAAAAAAAGTATACATCTGAATCCTCCTTATATAAAGTATTATTTTCCCAAGTCCATTCTTGGCCCCTCTTCCACCAATCCTTGACTGACCTAACAGCTTTGCTCTCTCTCCTCTGATCTCTCCCACTCCCTTTTTCCTTCCTGTTTCCCTTGTCTTTGGGGTGACTGGGATAACTGCAACAGAATGGGCTTAAAAATAAATGTCCACTTAAAAATGTAATTAGCTAAAAATGGCTTTCTCTTGTCTGTTCCTACATCTGTCATATTTCCTTTTATATTGTTAGGGACTTCAGTACAAACATTCAAACATATGAGGGGCTTTGATTTGAGGTTCTAGTAGCAGTAAAATATGAGACATTGTTTTAGGTTGGGGGGATAGAAAATTATTTTTTTCCTCATTGACCTGAACCATGAGGGAGAAAAAAAAAAAATCACAGGGTCTTGGCCTTACTCTATTTCTTTCATAAAAGAAATTCAACAATTTTCTCTATGTGCTTCAATCCCTTTTTAAAATAAGAACCAAAGAACATAAAATGTTACTCAATAATCACTGTAAATCTTTAAAAATTTGCATAGTGGTATTTTTTTTAAGAGAGTCAGAGACAAAGGAGATAGAAAGAAACAATGTTAACGTGGAGAGAGATATAGAGAGAGCTATCCATATACAGAAAGAGACCAGTGGGAAGGCAGGTGTGACATCGTGGCAAGAATGTGAGCTTTGTTTCCAAATCGATGTTAGTTTTCATTCCAATTTGCTACTTTTCTGCTGTGGGACAATTTACACAATCTATTCCAATATCAATTTTTTTTTGTTTATTTATGAGGAAGAAAAATACCTAATCTACTGGGTTACTAGTGAAATTAAAATGAAATATCCGTTCTTTAACTATATATCAAGTCCCTGTAATGTGTACTTGTTTCTGTTTCTAACCATTTGTTTTTGGTCCTTATCCCACTAGTAATCAATACTTTTTCTTATGGTTACTGCATTTTCCCATCTGTCATGTCATGATTCTTATCTCATGGAAATGTAGGAGACCAGAATAGGCCATCCCAAACTATGACTGGAGGGGACTAGAGCATGCCACCCAAAATATACCTTTTTGCCATAAGGACTATTTTGAGAAAGAGCAGATGCAGGAGAAACTCTGCAAATGGAGTACAAGTTACCCTGTTGTAAGACCATCTCCCATTTATAAGGATACTAAGAAGAGAAGGATGATTATAAATCACAAGACAACCTTAGAGTCAGAGAAGACACTGCTTCAATTTGCATGAACAGCCTTACTCTTGTTTGCCATACATTTTCCTGATCGCCTTTCCATAATGGTCTCCTTCTTTCTTTGATTAAGCTGAAGATGGAATTTGAGCCTGACTTCTAAGCCACTTCCTTGAGAGTCACTCATTTCCCTGGGGGTCTCCCATGTATATGTGAGATATACATGTTATTGTATTTCTGTTTGTTTTTCCCTTGTTAACTTATAGATGGGGGGGGGCGTGTTTAAAATAGCAAGATCTTTGTTAAACAGTATTTAACTAATTAACAGTAATTAAATAAACAGTATTTAAAATAAAAAGATAAATACACTCAAATGCCTGCACGGAGGGGTAGAATTCCTGCATAAAAAGGAACAAGAAAAAACAGACATGGAAGACATGCTTTGTAGATAATTACTGCATCTTTTAACACAGAATTTTGGAAGTAATATTGCATTTTAACAAGTATCATAATGACATCCTTTCCCTTCACACTGTATATGGACGTTGGGGTGGGGGCTACACTATTTAGCCAGGGCCTGCTGGTTTTCTATGCTTGCTGGACAGGGACAAGGACAGTACAGTAATAGAGACTGAATATCATTTGATCCTTCACTGGATCCTTTATCTAACCTACTGTTTCACATGCCTTCTCCAAATTAAATGTCGACATCTGGATGGGATTATTAATACAGCCAAAGTAGGTATGAGCCAATAAAAGGATCAGGAATCATTCTACATTCCATTTATTTCTATCTTTCAATTTCTAGTGATATTTTCACAATCTTTGAAGGCATTTTTATGGTAGAATGAATACCTATGCAGAAATCAAAATAACATGAGTAAATGGAAGAACATCTGGTTGATTCAATGGTATTAAAATCTGAAGTCAAAACTGGCTTATTAATATTTATGTCTTGAAAATATGTCCTTGGGTTTTGTCTAATGGTATCTAGTGTGATATCTAATGATTAAATGATTTGGCTTTTATTTAGTTATTTAAATATGGTAGTTAATTTTTTTGTTATTTGAAAATAAACAAGTACTTGAAAATTCAATCTATCACTTCTTACTTTTCCCTTTAGGATAATAAAACATCATTTACATTTACATATTTACTTAAGTTTACTTAGGGCTCAAGTGTGTGATTACAGTAAACTTGTTAGAAATCAATGTTGTTTTGCTCATGTTAATATAATACCTTTAAAATTTAAGGTGGTAGTAAGTAAAGGTGATGTACCATGCAGGTCTAGAAATTCGTAATTAGTTCCTTGGTAATTGAAGCTGAGGGTGTGAAAGTTTGTGTCTCTGCCACAACCTGTACTAGCTTCAGATGAGATCTAGAAACAGAGTTTAAAAATACATATCTTAAGAGAAGTATAAATAATAATTACCTCTAATTACCTCAAAGAGTTACCTCTATTGAGTCCTTACTTTTTAGCAGACAGAATCCCAAGGAGGTATGTGTATTATCTCATTTCTTACTCTCAGCACATCTTCAAGCTGGCTATTGGTTTTATCCCTGCTGAAGAGGTGAAGAAACTGAAGCTCACTGATTTGATACAAATCACAAAAGTCTCATAGCTACTGAGTGGAAAGGCCAGGATTTAAATCTGTATCTGTTTGACTCTAAAACTTGAGACTCCTTTGTAGTAGGTTAATTGATGTTCTGATCACTTTAACTAGACAAAAGGAATTTAGTAACTTCTTTGGCATTTGTCCATTATTGAATTAAAAATACTGTTTTAAGAAAAAAAAAAAGATACTAAAAATAAAAATTCCCGATGTGGGGCTCGATCCCAGAACCTTGGGATCATGACCTGAGCTGAAGACAGTTGCTTAACCAACTGAGCCACCCAGGCACCCTGTATCTCTTCTATATGAGAATAAATTGCTGCCACATGGCAGGTTGAAGTTTGCTTGGAATACCTGAAACTTTAGCTCAGAGGATCAACAAGATGTCTGTGACCATATCTCATGTAAAGTGTTGGGCAGGTGTTAAAGGTCTACCTCCAGTTTGCAGAACTACCCACAACACCGCCCTACTTGACTTGATTTTATATTGATCCCGTTGCTTGTCCTTCCATTTCTGACCCCTTACTTACTTATCCGACTTAACCTGGGGATCTTGGACTATACATTGGATCACTGAGATAAGCAAGCCACACATTTCATAGTTTTTGTTTTTACTTTAAGTAGTGCAGATTGCATGGGTGTAATGGTGAACAGAATTATCTGTACTATTCAAATTCTTTTTCTCACTTCCTTATCTTTTTTATTTTATTTTATTTTTTGTTATTTACTTACTTAGAGGCAAAATAAAAAATAAGCAAGTAAGGTTGAACTCTCCTGAATTAAATGATTATATAACAATACCAGATGCATATTTTTCAAATCTTGTCTCATCTAAACATAATATCTAAAAATACTGCTTCATGTATTTTTCCAAGCAGTTTCAATCAAGGTTTCTAATTTCATTTAACAAAGATAATGAGAGGAAAATCCACGGTTAAGTCTGTACCTTTGATCTGTAGTTCAGATTAGTGCTCAACTGGTAAGAATCACTTATGTTGTTGCAAACAATGTTGCAAATCTAACAAAATCTTGCAAAGACAAACCTCTAAAATGACAAATACCAGTCTTGTTATTCAATTCTGCTTCACTGAGCTTAAAATAATGATTACACATGAACTGTCACCTCTCATTCCATTTCCAATAGCTCCTCTCGTACATATCTTTATAAATACAAATCTAAGTCCTCCCTCTGTTTAGTGAGGGAAACAAGCCTTGTACATTCTGCCTGGGCACAGCAGCCCCCCACTCATACGGTGACGGGGCCAGAATTTTTTTTATATAGGTGTCTTAGGTTTGTCAACCTGTTTCCAAGGTGAACTGGGTTATTTCTTCTGAAGCCATGTTTGCCAAATTAGCACATTTTCTTTTCCTAGTTCCTGTGTTTCCTTGGGGGAACTCAAGGAATCAAACATGGGGGACTACATTTGTGACTTGCCTGGACTGAAATTCAAGTGGCCCCTCAAATCATAGGTTCCAATTCATAGAGGTCTCTTTTTCCCATCCTTGTTCTTTGTTTTGTTCTCACAACAAATATTTATTGAACACCAGACTTGTTTTAAGCATATTATAGTAAATCTGTTTCTGATTAGTTAATTGACTTCTTCGAGGTTATTTAAAACCTGAAATATGGATCAGCTTACACACTGTTCTCTCCTTTGCCAGAAGTTTCTTTGGCTTTATTTAAGTCTCTATTAACATAGATTGCAGTGCAATAATCTTTACTCTATTGAACAATAATCTTACTTTAACAGATTTAGATTTTTCACATTCAATTTCTTAGCCCATAGGAAAGGCATAACAATATAGTCTATTAAAAGGGTTGAGAGGAATAATAGTACACAGATTGATGACCAGCTGTACATCAAAACATCATGAGCACTTTATACCTCATCCCATTTAATCCTGACTCTAGGCAGGTTATTGTTGGCATCTTATCAACGAATTCACTGAAAAACAGAGAAGTTAAAAATTATAAAATGTGTATTGCCAGTATTTATTCACGATTATGCATTAAGCTTTTCCATGAAGCTAATTATACACTATCTTTTATTATTCCTTAGAAGTTTTGTGTATTTGGCTTTTTCTTTTCTCCCAATTATATTATCTTTGAGGGTAGAGACCATGTTTCAGACTTTTTCATTTCCTCACATCACTCTGTTAATTATTTTCCTTCAAAAATAATTATTAAATCAAATTATTGTATTTAGTCATAAAAATATTCCTCTAATTAGCATTTTTGCCACTTAAATAGAGTAAATCTTTACTGGATGCCATTGCTGATCATTTCCCTGGGGATCAGGAATAGCGTTCAAGATGATATGCTCTTAGATGGACCCCACACAAAGAAGGATTAGAAGTATGGGGCGCCTGGGTGACTCAGTGGGTTAAAGCCTCTGCCTTCCGCTCAGGTCATGATCTCAGGGTCCCAGGATAGAGCCCCGCATCGGACCCTCTGCTCAGCAGGGAGCCTGCTTTCTCCTCTCTCTCTGCCTGCCTTTCTGCCTACTTGTGATTTCTCTCTCTGTGTCAAATAAATAAATAAAATCTTAAAAAAAAAAAAAGAAGTAATCACTGTTCACTCCCTTACTTTACTCTTAATAGGGAAAGGCATGCATATTTCTTAATTTCTATAATCATTTTTCCAAGGCCACATGAGAAAAACATGAATTTCCTTTTTAAATTTCCCTTTCAAATTTTAGAAGAGGGCATAAATGGGAGAAACATGTTTTTGAAGGTTAGTAACTACATCACTGAGATGGGAATTAAAGGTAGCAGCTGGTCTAAAATAAAAGACAGGGCCTCTTAGCTCTATTTGCCTTAACTCTTGCAGAGAGAACACTTCTGTTTTAATAGGCTTGGGACTTTAAGGACTCAGTTGAGACCATTACAACCTGAAGATCACAGCCCTATTATTACCAAGGAGGATTTAGGGCTATGGTTATAGATAAGTATGTCCTGCTGATGAGTTAGCTAACCACAGAAGTCTCAAACTCCACAGTGTCACAGAATCCCGAAGTGCAGGTTGTCATAAGGACTCAGCACATATTTCTGAAATGATTTTATAGTTTTTTTTTCCATTGGAAGTTGTCCATATTGAGTCAGTACCTTGGTCACCCTTGGTCTGTATGACTTCCGTTCCCAGCAGGCAGCCTGGAGGGAATGTTATTTTCATTTGGGGGGATCATGACGTCATCAATTTGAGAAATTTGAAATCCTTACTCAAAAAGAGCAATGGTTTTCCTGACGAGACTCTGACTGTGGGCAATGAAGAAGAAAGCCTTGGTGAACACATACCAGTGTCTCCATTCTCTTTAAGAATTGACTATTGTTTCTACTCACCTCTTATTTGATAAGTCAAAAGAATATGTTATAGCTTTGGGCACAGAAAAAACAGCAAAGATTTTACCTTTTCGAGGTTAGGTTTTTGTAGCAGGAGAGGAAATTGTGGACATCATGTTAGAAAGTTTGGGGTGAGAAAGTATCTGAAGAACAGCACTCCTGTTTACCAAAACCCAACTCAGCTCTCTTAGTTCCTGATGTCCAGTGAAAAATCTCATGGGAGCAGAAGTAGTGAGGAAAAAAAGGGGTGGGGACAAAGGCAGCTCTGGAGATTAGAACCGGGGGTTTGACCACTGTCAGGCTTCTCTGTTGCCAGCTTTCCTCTCTGCTTTTCTCCGTTTGTGGGTCGCATATTCTCTTATGGAAAGTCAGACTTTCTCCGTCAGTCAGAGAATAGAGAATGCTCTCCAGCATAATTCCAGTTCAAGTTCCATTTCCTCCGCCCGTAGCTCCTTAAGCTGCTAGTCTAAGTAATTTCATCTTTAATCATAAAATGCCTAGGATTGCCAGTATTTTATGGATATACATATTTCTCTGTAATGAGATGATGAGTTCTATGAAGTTAGAGCCTCTCCCTTATGGTACTTTAATTCTTTTTTTCTACCTTCCATTGCCCACAGTATAGAAGTAGATGCTCAAAACAATGCTTTATAATCCAAATCAATAGATTTCTCTCCCCATTTCAATAGATATTTAAATTTATACAGCACTTCTAACTTGTAAAGAGCTCTCACATATATTTTTCATCAACACTGGTTTCCCTTTCATTCTACCTAGTGGCCTTAGTTCGTTACCCTAAAATATGTCCCCAGATGAGGGGAAGTAAAGTGTGTGGGGTGGGGTGTGGCAGCCTTTGTGAGGTGAGTTTTTTGTGAATAAGAAAAGACTCTTGGGATGGAAAGCCGAGATGGAGCTTCCAGTAGATCTAAACCCCAACGGGCGTTTGGAAGCTAACAGTTCAAATTCTAGCACCACTACACTTGTGGTGAACATAACATAAGGTACAGAGTTGTTGAATCACTCTGTTGTACACCTGAAACTAATGTAACATTATGTGTCAACTATACTCAAAAACAAACGAATAAATAAAATCCTACTGTCTATTTTTTTTAAAAAAATATGCTGTTTACCTGTTATTGCTGAGAATCGCATCAGGCAAATATGAGTAAATTTTGCGACAGAGTATGGTTGACGAGATTTTCCTCGTGAAAAGTCAGTTATGATTAAAGGTTGTGAAGACTCAGAATGAATATAATGTTTGTTGGCATCGATCCAGCCCCATTATTTAATGAAAAATCAAACTGCGCTGCAGTGACTCTTGCCTTCTCATCAGAAAGCCTCCTCCACCCACACCACTCAGAACACCTTACTCTCTGAGCTCAGGAGCTGAAGACTCCAGGGCACGGGCGGCGACAACACAACGATGGAATGTGAAGGAGGGATTCAATGTACGCAGTAAAAGGCAACTCCGATGCCAGGGATTTGATCAGTCATGACCTTGGGCAGCTCACTTACCTTCTCTGAGTCTCAGTTTACACCCTTGTAAAATGAGGGGCTTGTCGAATAGGTGCTGTTTACACGTTTTCCTGCACAGAACATCTCGTCTCAGCTTCTAACCTTAACTGCCCAGTGAGGGGAAGGATTCCCCATATGTAGTGAAAAGACCAGTGTGGATTACACAGTATCTTTTTGAAAACCCCAAATAATACAAATCCAAATATCTCATCAAGTTCAAAATAACTTGAGCTAGTATTATCACTAATTTGCTCATGTAGGATCTGTTTTCATCTTCTCTGTGCCAAGGATGATGGTAATAGAAAAAGAGACTTATTTTTGTATGATGTTCTTTATAGGTGACAAAGGCAAATTGATACTATCAAAACTCCTGAAGGGTGAGAAGTTAGAATTTCTCTTGTTCTTCCCATCTATTTCACTTTTTAGGTTCACGTCAAGTCAGTAACAAACACATATCCGAAAACAAAACTTACTGGTCGTGACATTATCACCTATGATTTGATAGCAGAATAAAGCCAGAGCTGATGTTTTCTATTAGCTGCCAGCCTTGCCACATAAATTGCAGCTGTGGATGGATCTGGGCATCGGAGCTGAATTGGCTACAGAATTACATTCTTAGCAGTACCTGTGAACTTCAAAGGGAATGTCAAACCACCTATCAATAATCCAGAAATAAGGGATTAGTCATTTACTACATGTTTTAATGGAAATGATTGCAAATAAATACACTTTAAAGTCTCCATAAACAAGGAAACAATTTGGTGAAATGTGGCTTGTTATCACAGAGGGATTTCTCGACATGTAACATACTTCATAATAATGTATATCAATGTCAAAAACCACCCTGCTTCAGTAAGTCATATATAGCTTTTGTCTCAGGAATTGGAGAATATTCCTGGCAAAGATGTTACATACCTCTTGGCAAAAATGTTTTCCAAATGTGCTCATTGGGATTCTGAATCTTGTGAAAGTAATACACATTACTGTTGTTTATTACGTGTTTCCTTTTACTGTAACTTTCATATTATCTGTGTTATACTTGATCATGAATACAGAAAAGTGCACCGAACATTATACAGTAGTAATCAACACAAAGAAATCACTTTGTAATCGTCACACAAGTCAAGAAAAATAACATTACTGGGGCACAGAGGCTCCTTTGAGTCCCCCCACCAGATCACAACCCACCCTCCCTTCTCTTCACAGATAACCGCTATCCCACTTCTGATAAAATGGCTTAGTTTTAATTGTTTTTGGAGTTATATACCATATATTATTTTATGTCTGGTTTTTTTTTGTTGTTGTTCAACACCATGAGACTCATCCTTATGGCTGAATGTGATTATATTTCATTTATTTTTTTCAGTAATAGTATTTCATTTCATGAGCATACCACAGTTTATTTATGCATTTACTGCTGATGAACATCAGAGGGGTTTTGATTTGGGGGCTATTATAAAAAATACTATGGACTCCTGCTTAGAACCAAGCTGGACTAACAGGATGAGATATATCATTCCACCTGAAATAACAACAAAACTGGACAAGATATGTAACTGTTTTCAAGATTCTGACCATAGGCAATGAAGGACCGTGATCGTGATTCCTGTTAAGACAGGAAACACACAAGGGGGCCCTATAATTTGCCTTGAGAGTTTCCAGGCCATGATGGAGGAGGGGGAACCCAGGTAGATTCATAACCTTCTAAGTACTTTAGAAGGAGCGATACCTGGTAGTCACACAGGGGAGGGCATCCTGTCTGATTGGAAAATTTGACTGGAATATTTGATGATTCACAGGGTACTGGGGTAGAGTACGTTCCTTTGGTCCCACATAACACACCTTAAAAGCAATTACATAATTTGCAGAACAGAGTACAAAATGGAAATGCCAGGTCCTACGTTCAAAATCATTATGACTTTCAAACTCGTGAGCGTAGAAGGCTAACCCAAGCCTAAGACCTCTGTAAACCCCCGGGCCCTGCGTGCTTAATCAGGTCACATGCCCATGAAGCAGCCCTGCTTAAAACCAATACCAGAAAGGATCAAACTGTTCCCAGATATCTTAATTTTATCTCTCAAGCCCTTGTAGATCATTGATTCTGTCTGCTTTTTTTTTCTTTCAGGACTCTGATTCTTCATAGGCATGATTATTTTTGATTGAGTGCTGGACAGTATATGTGAAAAATTGTAGAAATAATGTGCAAACTAGAATAATGATATCTACATCCATAAAGGATATACATATTTTTTGGCCATCTATTGGGACAAAAGAAAGCTAAAATTCCCTTAACCTATTTTCAGAGGTTGAGTTAATTCAGTGATGGGCTTTAGTTACAGCAAGGGCTGATCTACTTCTGGTTCATTCCTACTTAATGGGCAGTCTTTCGTTGTTCCAACCTGAAGCTTGCAGCTTTTAAGAGATCGTCACTTGTGCAGGCCCTGGAGTCCAATCTTTTATTTTTGTCCCTTTGGTCCTGTAGTTCTGATCAGCTTATTAGCCTTTAGCTCTCTCCTCCTGAATTAACACTTGCCCCTAGGGAAAACTCGGCCCCTCAGCACTACCCAAGGATGATTTTAGAAATTAGGGAAGTGGGATATAAGCGTTAGCTTAATTTTTAAGAAGAAATGGTAGAAAAAATTTCATTGTTTCCACTGTATTAGATGCTTTATGAATCTCATTTTAATATGTTATTTAATGTTTAAGATGTAATGTCAATATTTTTTAACAGCTTTATCAGGTAGGGAGTAGTATCCCCATTTCAGAGAGCTGGGTGCCTTTCTCAGATAGGTTAAAGAAGGTACGCGATGCCACGCAGTTGGTACGTGGTGGGGTTACCATCGAACCTCAGTCTTGCTAACTTCAAAGCCTGTCATCTTTAAACTACATTCTCTCACTTAACATAATGTAGATTGCAGATTTTTACCAGTAATATTTATAGTGTTAGGAGACTGCTAGAACTAAATTTAAAAAGTGCATTTAAATGAGTAAAATAGCTGACAGTGTCAATTATGGTCTTCTATGATGACACTCTATTTAAGAACTGTTTTTAAAATCTATTCCAGTCCCTCGATTAGACAATAAAGATTTCTGCCCCTGTATGGAGGTAGTTTGAAGACTCCATGGAAGAATCTTTTGCAAATATCTTTTTGGTGATACACGTGGACATACAAGTGCGTGCACATGCACGCAGTGTCTGGTGGAGATCAGAAAATAGGCGGGTGCCTTGGAATCGTTTTAGTCCGTCTTTTTGCACTTACCCTCAGTATTGGGTTGATCCGCTCACTGGAAATGGTAATAATCTGGCGATGCATTACACCTTTATGCTGTATTTTAATGGCTTTGAAGGCCTTACTAAATCCCCCAGAGCTGTGGTTTTGTTATAAATTCTGACATGAAATCCAGTATGATCTTTTCACAAAAACTTGGCTATGCAGTATTTATCATTTATACACGTAAGCATATGTAGCCAGGCTGGTTCTCTTTTACTTTACAGTTAATATTAACATGTTACCACAACCAGAAAGGGGGAAAAATACAAGTCCATTTTTTAAAAGCACTGAAGGTGTTTCAGTTTACAAATGCAGTTATAGCACTTATCACCCTGAAAATATTCCTAAAATTTCGCCCTAAGCATCTCTTTCTTTTTTCTTTTTTTTTTTTTTTAAAGATTTTATTTATTTATTTGACACACACAGAGAGAAATCACAAGTAGGCAGAGAGGCAGGCAGAGAGAGAGGAGGAGGCAGGCTCCCTGCTGAGCAGAGAGCCTGATGCGGGCCTCGATCCCAGGACCCTGAGATCATGACCTGAGCCGAAAGCAGAGGCTCTAACCCACTGAGCCACCCAGGCGCCCCTAAGCATCTCTTTCTTTCCCAATTTCCATTCCATAGAACAGATACCTAAAGCCCCAATCTTTCTTATCTTTCCCTCCCAGCCCCTCCTCTGGCTGCTGAGTCTTTGGTGTGTAAAGCTGAGGTCACCACTGAAGGACCTGCGGGCTGAGTATAGCCCATGGCTATGTGGAGTTTGGCCTTCACAGAGTGTTGAAAAATTTGAATTAGTTGCCAACCTCTAAAAGTCAGAATATGTCGTGTTAAAATCCAGATATCTCTGCTTCCCTTGGCAAACCAGAAAATCTGGTGACCCTAGACTTTCTTCCCACGTGGCACTTCTCACTCTGTGCGTTCCGACCGTTAGTGGTCCCCATTTAGCCCCTTCGTCGACATTGGAATTGGCAGCTTTTGTGATAAAGAGGGCCAGGCTGGATTTGGCTTCTTTCACTTGCAACCACCTCACTCAGCTAAATATAAATGAGATACTCATGGGCCCATATTTCTTAAAAGGCTGAGAGAGGGCAGACGTAAGTACTTATAATTTAAATGTTTCCATCATGTAAAAACCAACAAAAAATGCAAGTGTCTGCCCTTTATAATCAACGTGATAGATGGGTACATGTATTACTGCTCCCTGGGCTAGTTAGGGCAGGGCTCCCTGGAAGGGAGAGAAGCAGGGCTGACAGTTGCCTATTTTCTATATAAATCTATCCAATACCCTCTTCCATGATGTGCAATTCTCCCTCATTGCTGCTGAACTTTTTCATGCCCTTATGTATAGGTAGCATCAAGATCTCAATCATCCTGGGTGTGGAGGTTGCTCTGTAAAGGAGAACTTCCCTCTGTTCTCAGTCCACATAATGTACTGATTTGCTCTGAAATTCAGCATGTCGTTTTTTTTCTCCACAATGAAGCTTCTGCTGCATTTTGCCAATTAAGTATTTGACTGCTGACATTTTTTTAAACAACAGAGAACTGAGACAGATGCAACTATTGAAGGCAGAGAGAAGCAAAGAACTGTAGGTACTTGCCTGAGCCCTTGAGAAGAGAAGTGGAGATGCATGGATGTTATAGATTAGCAAAAAAGGAATAAAAGGAGCTGAGGTAGACAGTGGAATATAAAATATGCATGCGTATCATTTGCAGCATTTGAGTATCTGAGATAGACAGCAGAAATGAAGAATTTTTAAGGTTTGGAGTCTTGTGGATACTTAGTTATCAAGCTATCAGAAGTTAGCGGCTTCTAGATGCAGACTCTGTTTTAGTTTACAGAATTTGATCTCCTAGGCAACTATCTTATTACATTCACAATTCCCCACATTGCCTAATTTTAAGGTATTTACAAATGTAAAAGCATTGCTTTAAGATAGGTGTTCAGATTTTGTAATTTGAATTTATGTCAAATTTATTATAATGTGAAAAAGTGCTTGCTCCCTGAACCATTACCATCTTGGTCTATGGTCTAATATATTTTATTTTTTTAACTTGAAAAAATTGTAAAATATACAGAACAGAATGTACCATCTCAGACATTTTAAAGTGTATAGTTCAGGGCACCTGAGTGGCTCAGATGGTTAAGCATCTGCCTTCAACTTAGGTCATGATCCCAGGGTCCTGGGATCAAGTCCTGCATCGGGCTCCCTCCTTGGCGGGGAGTCTGTTTTTCCCTTTCCCTCTGCAGCTCCTCCTGCTTGTGCTCTCTCTCTCTCTTTCTCTCTCTCTGTCAAATAAATAAATAAAATCTTTAAGAGAAAAATCAAATATACAGTTCATTGGGATTAAGTGCAATCACAAAGTTATTTAACCAATCTCAAGAATTTTTTTTAGGACAAGATTTTTACCTCCATCAAAGGATGTAAACTCTTTAAAATGAATCAGTTTATTTATTTATTTATTTTTAAAGGTTTATTTATTTATTTTAGGGAGAGAGGAGGGGCAAAAGGAGAGGGAGAGAGGGAATCTCCAGCAGATCCCCTGCTGAGCACAGAGCCCAACACAGGGTTCAATCTCAAGACCCTGAGATCATGACCTGAGACCTCAACTGACTGAGCCACCCATATGCCCCTAAAATGAGTCAGTGTAAATATCGGTTAGCCTTTAAGTGCAAAAATAATAATGTTCTTCATAAAAGAATTGATGAATTCTTTGATATTTGCCTCAGGAAGAAATGTGATTTTTAAAAATATGAAGTTGTGTTTTGTTGCACAGTACATAACATAATATTAGTGAAATATCCTTTTGGCAAGATTGATTCCAAATATACAAAGTGTTAAGAGAACAAATATCACTGGATACCCCTAAAAGTCATGTTTACGTTTATCTTCCCATTGACATCTCTCCAATTACCTCCAGGCTGAAGACATCCTTCCCTCTGTATGTGTGACTCCTCCAGAATTTTAAGGAAACCTACACGTGCTGTTTGGGGAACTAGATATCTTCCAACAACTGGAATTATTATTATTATTTTTAAAGTAAGCTTTATGCCCAATGTGGGGCTTGAACTCACGACCCTGAGATCAAGAGTCACATGCTTTATCTATGAAACCAACCAGGCACCCCTGGGCTTTTTCTTTTATTCTCTTTGGATTCCATTCCCAGATACCCAGCTTAGTTCAATTTTTTCTACTTTTCCTAATTCTTTTTTATTTAACTATTTCATTCCATTATTCTACAGTCATTTTTTACTCTTTTCTTTTTCTTGATTTTCACATTTTTGCTTTTTGTTCCCCCCTCTCTTCTTTTCTTTCTCATTTTCTCATTTATTCTTTCACTCAATTATATCAATTACTTATTTTTTGAATGTTTTTAAAGAGGAGAGGTGAGGGAGGTGCAGAGGGAGAGGGAAAGAGAGAATCTCAAGCAGTTTCCACACCCAGCACGGAGTCTGACATAGGGCTTGCTCTCAAAACCCTGAGATCATGGCCTGAGCTGAAATCAAATCTGACACAACCAACTGAGCCACCTAGGCACCCCAATTACTCACTTCTTTTTACTCACTTCATATGTGTATAAAAAAACTAACTGCCATGTGTGCTATCCCATGAATTTGTTTTAGCCATAACAGGATATAACTTTAAAGATCAGAAAGGAACTGTGTATGATTGAAGTGTCCCCACCTGGGTCTTCTCTGCCCACAAGAGAGTGGGGTCCAGGGTCCCCGGTCCTTCCCTGTTCCAGGATCACCTTCCTCAGGTGTGCAGGAGTATGCATAACAACACATCCAGCGTGCCTCCCATGATTGTTTGCTGTTCTCTGCCCTGTGTTGCTCTTAAGGGCACACCTGGTTCTGCAGTACCATTAATACAAGACTGTTGATGTTGCTGCCTTTTAGAGAAAGTAGAGGATATGGCAGTAATTGTAGCAAAGCCAAAAAATATCTTTACCTACATGTTAGACATAAATTTACTTGGAAATGTATCAGCCTTTCTCCATCAGTAGGGACTTTTTTCTCATGAGCAGTGTTTCTTCTAAAGCCCTGAGCTCCCTTGTTAACGTTCAGGCTTTATTACATATGGTTCTATGACAAGATATTTTAAAATCCTAAATTTCCCTAAGCTAATTTAAATTCAAAGACTAAATATACTATCAACATAATGACACCTTCCTACTTTTGTATCAATAAGAAAACTATGTTCATAATTTAGGGAGTAAAATTAAACTTTACAGTAGTTTAACTCAGTATTCTGGGACAGAGTTTTAGTTCACCAATGTATTTTGAATAGATCAATTATTTTCTGCTCTCAAAAATGAAGCTGTTAGTTTTAATCATGAGAATAAAGTTGAATTTTTTATTATTTTTAAATTTCCAAAAAGTGACAATGAATCTAACTAGCTAAAAATATAACTCTAGTTCTGTTTTCCAATACAATATTATTCCAATACAACTCAATTTCACTTTAAAAAATGTTATGGTCACCCAAGACATTAAACATTATTATTTAAAAACCCAAAATGTGGGTGCCTGGGTGGCTCAGTGGGTTAAAGCCTCTGCCTTCGGCTCAGGTCATGGTCTCAGGGTCCTGGGATTGAGTCCCGCATCAGGCTCCCTCCTCAGTGGGGAGTCTGCTTCCTCCTCTTTCTCTGCCTGCCTCTCTGCCTACTTGTGATCTCTCTCTCTTTTTGTCAAATAAATAAATAAAATCTTTAAAAAAAAATAAAAAAGTAAAAACTCAAAATGTACCATTATTACTTAAAAACCCCAAACATACCCATCATACTAACATATTCACAGGCAATTTTATGTATTTGCATGATTGTTCTGTTTTCTTTCTTTTTTTTTTCTTTTAAAGATTTATTTATTTGACAGAGAGAGAGAGAGAGAGACATTACAGGTAGGCAGAGAGGCAGGCAGAGAGAGGAGGAAGGAGGCTCCCTGCTGAGCAGAGAGCCCGATGTGGGCCTCGATCCCAGGACGCTGAGATCATGACCTGAGCCGAAGGCAGAGGCTTTAACCCACTGAGCCACCCAGGCGCCCGATTGTTCTGTTTTCATTTTAAAATTATTTTATTATAAAATTTATCTTTCTTTTTTTTGAAAGTACACATGTGCACACATGGGGGGAGGGGCAAAGGGAGAGAGAGAGAGAGGGAGAGAGGGAGAACCTTAAGCAGGCTGAATGCACAGTGCAGACCCTGAGATCATGACCTGAGCCTAAATCAAGAGTCGGAGGCTTAACCACTGAGCCACCCAGGCGCTAGCCCCCCTTATTGTAAACATTTATACAAAGGATGCAGTTAATATAATTATTGAAATGGGTATTTGATATTCTATTGAAAAGTATCATTATTCATTTAGCTATTCCTTTGCTGAAGCTGTAGGTGGTTTAATATTTTGCTCTTTTCAATAATGCTAAGATAAATAGCTTATCCCAACATTGAATAAATATTTATTGAGTGCCTACTATATCCCAGGCACTGCTCTAGGAAATAATATACAGGCATCAAAAGATGGAAATTCCTGCCCTTATGGACCTTATATCCACAGGGAAAGAACACAGGAAATAAATTAAATGAGCAAATTATATTGTATGTTTGAAAATGATGAGGGTATTGGAGAAAAATAAAGCAGGGAAGAGCCTGGAGTATGGAGAGGGTGACAGATGTCATGTCTGAGAAGCCCAAAAGAAAGTGACATTTAAACAAAGACTTGAAAAGTTAGTGAAAACTCTGGAATATCTGGCCTTGGGACAGACACATGCCCAGTACAGTTGTGGTCCTAGGAAGAGCAAGCAGTCCTTATGAATGGAACCATGGGAAAGGACATCAGATCCAGGATCTTATATGGCTTTGACCAATTTGGTAAGTCTTCTGACTTTCTTTCACTCTAGATGCAATAGGGAGCTATTGGAGAGTTTTATTTTTTAAATATTCTATTTATTTATTTGAGAATGAGAGAGAGAGTATGCATAAGCAGGGGGAGGGGCAGAAGGAGAGGGAGAAGCAGACTTCCCGCTGAGCAGGGAGCCCAATGTGAGGTTCTATCCCAGGACCCTGGGATCATGACCTAAGCTGAAGGTGGCCACTTAACTGACTGAGCCACCCAGGCACCCCTATGGGAGAGTTTTAAACAGAGAAATGCTATGGATTGACTTGTAAGCAGAATTAGTCTTGTTACTGTGTTGACTCTGATGGGGTAATAATAGAGGCAGGGAGACCAGTTAGGAAGTGTTACAATAATGCAGGTAAGAAATGGCAGTACCTTGGACCGTGGCTGTAGCAGAGATATTTATGGAACATGGTGAGATTCCACATGTATTTTTAAAGTAGAGCTGGAAAGATGTTTACAATGCCACCATCAATACAAATGTATACTACCTAAACATGTAGTGTTATATATTTTTTTCAAAAAAATTGCTAATACTTTAAAATTATTCTAAAGTTTACTTTTACTTTCATGAACTAGCAAATCTGCATATTCTCCCACGTATTTATTAACATCACCTCGAGTACTGATAGTCTTTTCTATCTTACTTGGCTCATTTAGCTAATTTCACAGGCATTGAAATAAATTTCAGATCTTTTTTTGTTTTGTTTCATAATTGAGATGTTATTGGTCATTCTGAGGATAGGTACACAGACATTTCAATTTGTGCACAATTTTTAACATACATGCTGAAGATCTAAAAAACCAGGTAGCTGTGATTCTTTTTCAGTTATTCCAGTGACTTTCTCACTTAAAATTTGGAGGCAAATCTTCCTTAACAGGATATTGAGTATGAATACCTGCAAGTATTGATAGCTGTTGCATCGTAAGTCCCATTAATTCACAATTTAATATCACGTACACTACATATTCAAATTCTCAGCCTTTTCCAGCACATTAACAAAGTTACCAGGAAAAGCAGGCCACCGCCCAAAGATGTTACAGAGTGCACAAAATTCTCACAGGGAGAGCCAAGATCAAGGAGTGGTTTTCTTTAGGAAACAATCTACCAAAAACAACACAGGAATAAAAGTAATTTAAAATATTCAAGGCATATTACATGCACGACTGACTCTGAATTGCCATTTAGCATGCTTTGTATGACAGGATAAAAAACTACCCCCTTCTACGGAATGTTGGGTTGACACCCAAGACAATCAAAGCCTCTGGTATTCCATATCCTACAATTTTCTCGTTGTATCACAAAATGAACAACCAGCAAATGATTTCGCCTCTTGACAAAAGAGGGAAAAAAGCATTTATACTAAAATATGGGATGAGGTGGGATTCTCTATTTCTTAAAAATGTTCCTAGAGCTACTAAAAACTTGTATTTACAAAACAGTTGATAAAAACATTCCCAAGACAGGAACCACTGGTAAGTCATGGTGTGTGACATTAACCAGACTTGGCTTCTTTCTCTCCTGCTTGCTTCATCAGAGGTTGGACTCTCCTTTTTAGCTTCTCCATCTTCTGCAGATGAGATTGTTTTGTTTTGTTTTGTTTTGTTTTTAGTTTTTGGGTAGCCACTTCTGCCTGTTTTCCCTCTGCTCCTCTTTTCCCTTTTGTTTGAGCATTTTCTGTCTGAAGATGCATCCTTGCCTGCTGCCTTTTTGGGCTTCATTTCCACTTTTGCAGAAGCAGGCGCTGGCAACCTCATGGAGCCCCTCCTGGCCTCCTCCTTCGTGGCCTCTGCAGCAGAGTGGACCTTCCTCTTGGGCCACCTGGCCGCTGCCCCTCTCCCAGCCCCGGGAGATCCTTGTGAAAATAATGAACCATGCTTTACAGATAGTACTTACAAACATTATGCATTATATAACACCTGTCCATGCCAGCTCTTTGTTTCTTGTTTTCAAAATAGGCTACAAAATAGCCATGTGATGTTGTCAAACGGATCAACTAACCCAAACTGCACAGAATACACTTTCAGTTTTGGTATGCATTGAGCAAAATAGCAACATCTTAAATATTATGGCTTTTTTGATTCTAAAGTGGTATTCCCAGGAGGGGAGGGGCAGAACCCTCAAGAACCAAGCCACAATGGCGGTGGCTGGTGGTCTTTGGCTTCATCCTCATCATGTGTGAGCAGGGTGCTGAGGGGGGCCTGGCCCTGCCAGCCAGAGCTCACGGTCGGCAGCAGCCGCTCAGGGAGATCTTCGACTGAATCCTGCTGCTGAATTCTTTGTCTTCCCACATCATTTGCTATTTCAAACAATCCTGAAGATATATTCATGGCTAGTGCTCACAAAGGCCAAATTCCATTCAGGAGTCATGTTTAGTTCCTGTCTGAGTTTCCTCACGCTGCCATAAACAAATACCACAAACCCGATGGCTTAAAACAACAGAAATTTACTCTTTCACAATTCTGGAGACCGGAAGTCTGAAATCAAGATGTCGGGAGGACCATGCTCCTCTAACGGCTCTAGGAGAGAGCATGCTTCTAACTTAGCTTCTGGTCCTGCAGGCAGTCCTTGGTGTTCCTCAGCTCATAGACCACCATTTTAACATCTGTCTCTGATGTCACATGACAACCCCCTGTGTGTCTTCACATCCCCTTCCCACCATGCATATCTCTGTGTCCCTTCTCTTCTTAGGAGGACACCAGTCACATTGAATTAGGATGCACTCGAATTCAGTACGATCTCATCTTAACCTGATTATCTCTGCACAGGCCCTTTTATAAATAAGGTCACACTCACAAGTACCAAAGGTTAGGACTTCAACTTACCCTTTCTGAGAAACACAATTCAATGCATAAACATTGATTTGAGGGAAAAAAATTGCTTCCCAAAGAACCAATCTGAAAAAAAAGAAATTATTTAGAATTAACATTAGAGTAGAACCTATCCCTAACTTGAGATTAGATTTGTGGTATTGGAAGAAGATGGAGATTCTCAGCTGTCTTGCCCACCATCTTTTTTTTTTTTTTTAAAGATTTTATTTATTTATTGAGAGAGAGGGAACATGAGAGGGGAGAAGGTCAGAGAGAGAAGCAGACTCCCCATTGAGCTGGAAGCCCGATGCAGGACTCAATCCTGAGACTCTGGGATCATGACCTGAGCCAAAGGCAGTCGCTCAACCAACTGAGCCACCCATATGCCCTTGCCCACCCATCTTTCAAGCCTCAGCTTAGTTCTGCCTTCTTACTGAAGGCTGTTGTGCAGCTCTGAGGATTTCTCCTACAACAATATTATTTATATCAGGTGTCTTTGTTTACAATCAAATATTCTTCTGTATTATCTCCTCATTGGTTTCGATTGGTTTGATTCCATTTTCTCCAACAAAATGGCAATCTTTTGAGGACAGGCATCTTGGTATTTTTATTTCCCTGGTATCCCCCTGAAATTTCTATCACAGTGTTAGAAACATTGATTGTTTTAAGCTGAAATACCCAAAGACCAAGCTTGATTGGATAGCCAGTAAGTTTGGCAGAGTTATCTTCCAGACCAACCATTTACTCATCTTTCAAGTCACAACGAAGCTGTTTCTTCTTTAGGAAACTACATTGCCCCTCACCAAGACTGAATTAAGTGCCTCTCCTATGAGCCTCCGTATTACTCTGACCTTATTCTTACCACACTGCTTTTTAATTTCCTGATGACTTGTCTCTCTCCCCTACTGAGTTGTGAGCTCCACTGGTAGAGAGCCTTTGCCTTGTCACTAGGATCTTCCCAGTGTCCAGAACAGTGGCTAGCCTGTGGTTGGCACTCAGTAACTAATGGTAGAATTAGTGCAGTGAATGCTTAGACACTAAGCTGAATCATCTCCTTTCCCCTGGCTTTATTTTCCCTGTGTGTAGAGTCAAGGCAGAGAAATGGTGATGCTAAACAGAGCTTGCTTGCATTTCCAACTGAGGTTAGTTGAACATGGACAGGGTTAGACAGCTGTACCAATATAGGGCTCCGAGAACTGTGATTAGGCTTCTGGTCCCTGGTGTGGCTCTGGTCAGGTTGGTAGCAGGCTCTGCCCTGGAGCTCACTTTTATGCAGGCTCTGAGGAGGAATCCAGATGACATTGTTAAAGTTCAAGTGTGTAAAATGCCAGCCATGACAAGACAAAAAGATGTGCTGCTAGTGACAAATAAACAGGAGCCAAGAGGCACAATAGTCAACTTCCATCAATTTATTTCCATCTGTTCATATCCACTTAACTACTCTGAGTTTATTTAGAGACAATTATCCATGACAACGAACCACAGTGGTCCCTCTGAGGAGTTTGTCATTTTTCATAAAAAGACTTGATGAAAATTCAAAACCAAAAGACACCACAGTATAATTCCCAAACTAGTTATTGTTAATTACAAAATAAAATTAAATCTGCCAAAGGGGAAGTAGTGAAATGCACTCCAGTCTTGTATAAAGACACCAAGAGGAAGGAGTGTAAATTTCCCCCAAAAGAGGCTCTGATATAGAAGATTATGGATGAAGCCAACAAATCCTACTTGGCTACTGCTCTGGAAACCCTAAATTGCTTTACCTTATCTGAGCAAAATCAGTATTCATTACTGTGAATTAAATGAACAAATCAAAATAGTGAGCTTTCCCTTCATTGGTCCATTAGAAGCCATTTTTAATGGACATTTTTATGTGAATTTTTTTCCTTCCATCCAAGATATTTGACAAACTAATTAGCTGGACAAGAATGTGATACACCTATAATTAAGTTTAATGTACCTTTGGCAAATACTCAGTCCAGTTTGAAGGTTTTATAGGATTGAAATTTCCCATCTTGCTGGGCATTTCAATTGGGTTATTTGCTGTTATCTCAGACTCTAGCTACCTACCAAGTCGATTGTTTCTGTAGCTCCCTTCCTTGATCTGCCTTAACTATTTCTGTAAGTGTATGACTATTTCTCAGGCATCCTGGCTGGAAACTTTGAAGTCATTGTGGTAGCCTTCTTTTCTTTTAAATCATGGATCTGTTAGCATTACTTGTGTTCTTTTTTTTTTTTTAAATAAGATTTACTTGTTTATTTTAGAGAGAGTGAGTGAGTGTGAGGAGGAGTAGAGAGAGAGGGAAAGAGAAACTTAAAGATTTGTTTTAATTTGTTTTAGAAAGAGAGAGAGAGAGAATGCGAGCGGTGGGAGGAGTAGGGAGAGTGATAAGCAGACTGTATGCTGAGCTCAGAGCCTGATGGGGGAGGGGCTCGAACTCACAATCCTGAGCTCATGACCTGAACTGAAATCAAGAGTTGGATGTTTAGCTGACTGCTCTTCCCAGGGGCCCCAGCATTATTTGTGTTCTTAATCAAGGTGATATTGCTTTGGAAAAATGTGTTCTGTACTAGGTGTCAAGTGCCCATTGCTTCTTTTCACTGCATGGTGACCACTGTCCTGTGTGTTTTTGCCTTACAGGTTAATTATTGTAATAGCCCCCTAACTTATCTTTTTCATTTACCTTACCATATCACTGATTAATCGCCCTAAATATATTGGTTTAATATTCTAAGCACTTTGCTAGAACTGTTTCTCTAACTTACTTTGCTACTTTCTGCCATTATAAATTATATTAAAGTTTTCTATTCTTTAAAGATTTTTAAAAATTTATTTCTTTGAGAGAGAATGAACTAAAGGGAGAAAGAGAGAACACAAATGGGGGGTGGTAGAGCAGAGAGAGGGAGAAGCAGACTCCCTGCTGAGCAGGGAGCCCACTGTGGGACTCGATCCCGGGACTCCGGGATCATGACCTGAGCCGAAGGCAGCTGTTTAACTGACTGAGCCACCCAGACATCCCCTAAAGTTTTATTTTCTAATTGTTTGTGTCCATAACTCATAATTTTATATTTCCCAGGCGTGTTGCAAATCAAATCCACTTGTTCTTAGGTACATAATGAACCCTAGGTAAAAGCTCAGCATATCAGGTGGATAAAAGCTGAAACACCATAGTTGAATGGGAAGAGGATTATAGCATGTGAGAGAGGTCAGCCTGCTAGTCATTCTCCAAGACCCAGGTGAAGGATCACTTCCTTCCTGAAGCTTCCCATGTCTCTCCAGCTTCTACCAATGTGAACTCCCTCTAGTCACTGTGCATCTTACTAAATACCATATCACGATATCTTTTTTACAGATTTTATTTTCTCACTTGCTTTATAAACTCTGAACAATGGGGATACAATGGCATGAAAAATATTGATTATTGCCAAACAAAATATGAATAACACTTTATTATTTATCTGTTTATGTATTTATTGTTTCAATTGGTCCTTCTGTTTTTTTCTCTACCTTCACACCCATTTTCAGAGATACTATCAATTCTTAAATGTGTGGGGTCTTCTGCAAGATAATTAAACTGCTTCTCAGCTTTTCTAATTGAGTGTTCCTGAAGCCACTTTCTTGGATTGAGGATTAGGGTTAGGGTTAGGGCTAGGATTTGGGGGGAAAGGATCTCCTGTGACGAGTGACATAGACATATTTAAGTGGTGAGAAAGTGATTACCTAGTGTAACACATGAAGAGTGAGGGGGCGTGTCTATGTTTAGTTTGTATATTTTGTCAAATGAAACTTGGAACATTCTTGGTCTGACACATGTATGTGTATTACTGTCAAAAACAGTGAAGGATATAAATGGTTTTTATGTCCTAAAATGTGTATCATTACTATGAACTTTCCATATTTGAATTACCTTTATTGTTATTTTTCCCTAGTACCATGACCAGTTAATTTACAAGCAATGCACATTAACAGCTACCGCACTCCAGTTAATATTGGACGTCATGTATAAGTTAATTCTTGTTTCTACACAATCTGGACACACAAGGCGTGTCTGAATGGATGGCATATTTACATTAGGAGGAGCCCTGTGTATAAGGCCAAGTCAAAACAGGAACACAGCTATCACTGTAAACGTTCAAAACTGAAGAAATTTAGTATCAGGAACGGGTTACACAGATGATAGACTCTCTAGGAAGCCAAAGAGCAGATGGCAAGACGACGGAAAGGTTTAGCAGCAGGAAGCTCCTATCCCCTGCTAGTGAGACTAGGAGGAGAAGGAGGGGGACCGTGGTCCCACGGCAACTGGAACACAGCTGGCCTGTACAACAGGAGTGATGCTGTAGGAAGAGGCTACAGAGGAGATGTAGCCACTGCCCAAGACACCATGAGACATGGAGAAGGGGGAGAAATACCTCAATTTACCAGCTTCTCCTGTCCTTCCATCCTTGGCCACTGCCTTCCAGTTGGCTACCTTTACCCAGAAGCTTGGGGGCAGAAGAGCCTTGGAAATATTTCCCATGGAACAAAGCAGAGCCAGGGAAGGGGAGAAGGTATTAGGTAGGAGACTGACAGGCACTCCTTTTTTTCAGGTGATGTATGACTGAGACAGGAAAACTCGTAGCTTTATTTGTCTACTTTGGACACTGAAATCCTACTGCCTTTGTCTCAGGCTTCCATCTACTATAATTTTTTCTTTTCAGTTTCTGGGAAGTTATTGTAGACCACAAAAGGATAAGAATGAATGTCCTCTTTGCAGAAGGATCTGTATGCTGCTGTTCATTAAACTAAGATGAGCACGATAGGCACCCACCTCTTTTATAGATAAGTCTGTGATTATTAATAAAATTATACTGTAATACTGGGGCCTCCTACTAATCAACAACCTCCCGACCCTCCTCTGTGTTTGTGAACCCCCTACATTAGGTGTGGTTAAGAGAAAAGTGTAGAGCTTTTTTCTATTCAGAATCATAACTGAACTGTAGATTTTTGGGGGGATGAACCTGTGTTTTATTTGTGCACGTGTGTGAGTGTGTGTGTGTGTGTGTGTGTGTGTGTAACCAGGACTAGAACCATGCATTTGTTGAATGAATGAACCACTCTGCACTAGAAGGCAAAGCGGGGGCAAAGGAACAAGTCTGGGAAGGTCTGGGAAGGGTCTGGAAGGGTGGATGAGCTTTTGTTTGGGAAGAATAGTTCCCCGTTCTAAAAGCAGGTGGCACCTTCCCTTCCACCAGCTCCTGGGAAGAGATCATCAGAAGTGATAGCCTCTTTCACCTTCATCAATCTCCTCCAAAAGGGAGAAGGGAGTTGAGAATGGAATCAGTGTTTGTTTGCTGCCCTAAGAGTTGCAAGATATAGCATAATCTTTATCAGCTTTAATATTTCTCAACAGGATTCTGAGATAGAATTTTTTTTGTATGGAAGTTTATTTTATTTTTAGTAAACTCTATACCCAATGCGGGGCTTGAACTCACAACCCCAGTATCAAGAGTTGCATGCTCTACCAGCTGAGCCAGCTGGGGGCCCCTGAAGTAGAATTCTTAAACCTAATTGGCAGATTAGAAAATTGATACCAAGAAAAGTTAAGCAATTTGCTTAAGACAGCATGGTAAATAACTAGTAGAGTGAGCTTTAGAACCCAGGCATGGAGAGCTGAAAAAAGTATTATAGAATCTCTCTCGAATGCTGCGCAGGATGCCTACAATAACTGAAGCTAGTTAGACAGTTCTGCTTCACCCAGCATCCCAAACCTCTGTTGCCTAAATGATTACATGATTATCCCAACCTGTTCCCAATTGTTGGCAATGTTCAATGGGAGGGGAGCTTATATCTCACAGTTAAAGAGAAAATAAAGCCTTATAAAGCCAATTGAACTGTGATTGGATAAGCGTTGGTGTGAAACATTTTAAATCTACGTTCCAATGACTACTTTCAGCTGCAAAGGGAAGAGAGTATGAGTGTGCAGAGGGACTCTGGTCCCTCTGGGGGGCAGGCCAGACTCCCAGAGAGAGGAAAAGGAAGTAGAACACGGATGTTGGGGGCACTCAGGACAGATTTCAACAACTTCACAATTCTTTCTTATACATGCCTTCCAATCTTCAACTGTGGATAGGAAAAGCAAAGCTGGGGCCCTGGGGGTGTCGCTCCCAATTCATTCACTTGGTTACTTACTCTCCCCTCCGTTGCTAACATCAGGCCTTGTATTGGAATTTGCTTGAGGAAAGGGTTCTTTTGCAAAAATTAAAAATGTTTAAACATCACAAATCCAGAATGCTTTTTGTAGTTGTAGAAAAAGTACTGAAATGGGGGTTTGGGGACACAGGTTTATTCTAGCTCTGTCTCCTTCCAGAAAGTGGGAAAACCATTTAGCCTCCAGAACCTCCCTTTCTTCTTGTCAGTTGGACCAGATCTAAGCATCTCATTAATTAGAGTCCTTCCAGCTCCTGCATTCTGTGATCCCTGCATGAGGAAATGCATTTTGCTGCATAAATTGATTTTTATCAGTCCTCCTTTTAGTTGTCGTCTCTTAAGGCATTTTAAATCTCTGGCACCTATAATATGAGGGGATGACTGAGCACGGTGAGCTGTGGTTAATTACAGGTTAGCTGCATTTTGAGGTGTGGCCATGAAATGGTACAAGCACACATTCATTGTAATTGCTTTCTACTCGGCTGAGTTATGAGTATTTGTTCCAGAACTTTCCACCTCTGCAGTTTATAGAGGTGAGCACAGATATTATTAAAATTGTATGGGACCAAGTTATCACTATCAGACCCATCCTAACGGGACCCACATAAGTTCTTCACCTTCAGATCTACCTGGAAGACTTGGGCTGGGACAATCCCTGCTGGTCCAGAGAAGAAGAGAGACCCCAGGCATGGGACACAGGAAAGTCAAGGAGAGGGTGCCTGGTGCCTGTTTGTGAAGTGATTCATCAAATCCACCTAGCAGATATCGTTTCTTTGTCTACACACCAAGCTCTACAGAGTGTTGTCAGCTCCCTGGCTATACTAATAAAGACTCTTTTTATTTTAGCTAAGAATTTTACTCAGTGTGAAGTTTCTTGGTAGTGACCTGCATAAATTCTAATGGAAATTTTTTTCCAAGAGCTACACTTATGATAGAAAATAAAGCAAGTCTGCTGGTCCAGAGATAGAAATTTAATTGTTTTCCACTGATTTCCTTTTTTATCTGCAAGAATATCCAGAGAGCCTATCATGGGGAATTTTTCTAGGATGTGAGTTTTAAGGGACTTTTCACCTGCCTGGAATATAGAGCACATAAAAAAAAAATGAGGTATGGTCTTGACTCCAAATTATCCTGTTAGATAGTGTTTGTGACACACGAGATGCTCTGGGTTTAGGTCGAGAAATGGCAGGATAAAATTTAGTTCACTGATTGGCTCCAAAGCCCCTCATAGTACAGCAATAGCAAGAGAGGTACACAAATCCAATGGCTTGTTGCTGCTACTCCAGCTACTTTTTTTCAGTCTATTCTATATGCCAGACATTGTTTCAGGCTATGAGGACGTAGTGTGATTAAAACATTTGGACATTGTCTCTATGCTCATGGATATTATTTTACTATGGGCAACAGAGTAAACAAATAGACACTCCATTATTGTATAATGTAATGTCAGGTAATGACAATGCTCTAAGCGAAAAAAAATAAAGTTGGGTAAGGCAATAGAACAAGAGGGTTGAGAGGTAACATCATACAATGTGGCATCAGGAGTCCTGCCTGATGAGATGACATTTCAGCAGAGATCTGAAAAGTTGGAAAACTAATAATGTAAATATTTGAAAAAAAATACTGTACTTTTTGCTATTCTTATTTTAAAACTGATTTGACCATTCTGTTTCCTACACCTATAATATCCTCTCTCTTCTCAAATTTTGGCACTTAAGGTCCAGTTCATAATACACCTTGGTTCTTTTTCTCTTTTTTAACATTTTATTTATTTATTTGACAGAGAGAGACACAGTGAGAAAGGGAACACAAGCAAGGGGCAGAGGGAGAGAGAGGGAGAGAGAGAAACAGGAAGCCTGATGTGGGGCTCGATCCCAGGACCCTGGGACTATGACCTGAACCGAAGGCAGACGCTTAACGACTGAGCCACCCAGGTGCTCACCCAATTCAATATTTCAGTATTAAGTTTGGTATTAGCTGCGTGGTTTTTGTTTTTAAATATTTTATTTATTTGAGAGAGAGAGAACGAGTGGGGGAGAGGTGCAAAGGGAGAGAGAGAAAGAGGTGCTTTGCTGAGCAAGGAGCCCTAACCAGGCTCCATCCCAGAACCCTGAGATCAGATCCTGAGCCAAAGGCAAATGCTTAACCAACTGAGCCATCCAAGCTCACCTAGTGGCATGTTTTTTGGTAGATATCCATGCTAAGTTGGGGAGGGTTCCTTGTATTCCCTTTCGCTGAGAATTTTTATCAGGAATGGATGTTGGATTTTACCAAATACTTTTTCTGTATTTCACGAGAGAGAAAAATGGTTTTTCTTTTGTTACTTTGTAAATATGAGTTTTATTGACTAATTTTTAAATGTTAAACAAGTTTGCATTCTCAAGATAAACCACACTTAGACATGATTTATATATTGCAGGATGTGATTTACTAAACTAAAAAAAGTAATTTAAATACTCATACACATGAAAAATACTGGTCTTACAGTTTTCCTTCTCCTTACTGTCTTTGTCTGCTTTGGGTATCAGAGGTTGCTGTTCTCATTGTAGATTTTCTCTTGTTTCCTTCTTAACTATTTAGCAGAATTCATTAGTAAAGTCATCTGAGCCCAGAGTTTTCTTTGTGGACTTTGCTGTAAAATAAATCTGCTTAGTAGATAGGAGGCTATTTGGCTTTTATTTTGATTTTGTATTTCAAAGAATTTTTCCATTTCTTGTAAGTTTTTAAATTTATGAGCATAAAGTTGTATGTGAAATCTCATTTTCTTTTCAATGTATGTATAATCTGTAGTGATGTCACATTTCTCATTCCTGATATTTGTAATATGTATGTTTTATTTTTTCTATTTGCTTAGTCTGGATATTTATCAATTTTACTGATCTTCTTAAAGAACCAGTTTTTGTTTATTTCCTTGTTTTCTTAGTATTCTCTATTGTTTTTCTGCTTTCTATTTCATTAATTTTATCCTCTGATGTTTCTTTTACTTTTTTCTTAAGCTTTAATTTTCTAATTTTAAGTATAGATTTGAAATGCTTCTTCTCTTATATAATCATTTGGTCCTATAATTTTCTCTCTAAGCAATGCTTTAACTGCATTCTACAAATTTTAATTCATTTTCATTCTCATTAGACTCAAAACAGTTTCTAATTTTCCATTTGATTCCTTCTCTAATCCATGTGTTGCCTAGAAGTGCACTGATTTCAAAATATTTGGAAATTTTCTCCAGTTTTTCATTTTTGTTGAGCCTCAAACATAGTGTTTTGCAGGATTACTTTATAGAAGGCATATGGACTCATCTCTTGGTGTTCTGAAGCTTCTGATTCACTGTTTATGTTTTAAATTAAAAACAAAAGGAGTAGCTGGCTTCTACCTTTGGCTATTCTGGCTGCAATTTTTCTTCCCTACCAAGAAATTATTGAAGCTGGAATAAATACATGGAATAGATATTATAAAGCATAAGAAAACAATAAGCCTTTTTAAAAAAGATTTTATTTATTTATTTGACACACAGAGAGAGAGATCACAAGCAGGCAGAGAGAGAGGAAGAAGCAGGCTCCCTGCTGAGCAGAGAGCCCAATGCGGGGCTCGATGCCAGGACCCTGAGATCATGACCTGAGCTGAAGGCAGAGTCATTAACCCATTGAGCCACCCAAGTCCCCAAGAACAATATACTTTTGAAGGTCCAGGAAGGACGTAGGTTCCAAACAGAAAGGACTTGAGGACCCAAGATCTTGGAGAGAAATCATAGCGTTCACCTTTGGTGTGACACTCACATCTACTTGTCGATAATATATGTGGCTTTCTGCCTGAGAGTTTTTGTCTTCTTGAGGGAATGCATTTGTCTTGTGTGGGAAAACTGCGAGCTCTAAATATTCAACTCTTCAAAGCAACCTTATCTAGTGATGGCTAGGGAGTTAGCATATAATTAACTTTGCTTATTTTTTGTTTGGTTAACATATCTCTGAGTCTTAGTCTATATTTTCCATAGCTTCAGATATAGTCAATGTGCCTTCCAGAACAAAATTCAATTTCCTTTGAAAGGAGATAAAAAGAAAACCCAAGTCCCTTCTGTTCCTCATTCCATATTCTCTCTTCTCCTTCTATCATTTATTCAAAATAGTCATGCAATCCAGGAAGGAAGACCAAATAGACTGAAAACCAAGAAAGAAAAATAGGCAACATAAACAGATCCATAAATTATCAGTTTATTATTATTATTAGGCACTGATATTAAAACAGTGATATAAGAGAATATGAGAAAACAGAAATACAGGACCAGAGAAAGTATCGAAGTTAAAGAGGGATTAAAAGGTAGAAAACACAAAAGAAAAGGTAAGAGACTACAGAATATGTGAAAGGGTCCAACATGTGTGTAAGTAGAACCTTGATGGAGAAGAGATAAAAAGAAAATGTCAAGAAACAATTTTTGAAAAAAGAATGGTCAAGAATTTTCCAAAACTAACAAAAGACATCAACCCACAATGTAAGAAGTTTGCCAAATCCCGGGAAGGACTAATATCAAAAAAGCACCCCCAGATGTATTATAATAAAACAACTGAAACTAAAACAAGGGAAGATCATTCATGTAGTCATAGGGGTAGTGAATACTCACTAACTCTAAAAAAAGCAACAGTATACTAGCAAGGAATAAAGGCATTCTGCAGTTAAATTCTTTTTTTTAAAGCCTAAGATGATAATAACAACAGCTTGTGGTGTGTGTGTTGTGTGTGTGTGTGTGTGTGTGTGTTCTTTTGCAAAAATGGCAGAGTTCGTTATTTGTGACAGAGACCATAAGGCCTGCAAAGCTTAAAATATTTACTATCTAGCTCTTTATATAAAAAACATTTGCTGACCCCTGTAGATATTCTTACTATTTACAAATCTAATTAGCTATAATGCTTTAAAGCAAATTTTGAAATCAAACGGTTTGAAATACATGCCATTTTGTCCAAAGATAGGAGAACCAGGTATAATAAGATATCTGTATTCTAGAGCTAGAACTAGATCCTGAAATTAGTGAAGTCTAATAGACGAGCCCTTGTCAGGGACTAGGAGATTCTGTTTCTGACTGGCTACCCTCTTCTCTGGAGCTTCTTCTTCTATAAAGTAGAAATAAAATTGCAGTACCTGCTTATTTTAAGGCTCACATCATATCACAAATTATAATGGTAATAAGAATAAAAATTGTAGTAATTGAAAATTATTAGCATTACCACTGCATTCAAATAGGAACAGGTATTTATGGCAGAATAGGACCACAAATCTCTGCATAACTTCTAACTTTGTTCTTTTGGTTAATTTATTTCATCCATCTTAGTTGATCTTTTCCACAGCTGACCAGAATAACTACATAATTATTTTTACCTTTAATAAGGTAAAATTATGTTATCATTTTGCCTCCATACAATTGCCCTTTTTCTCCCGTCCTCTTCCTCCATTTTACTATCATGATCACTGCCATTTATTGAGCACTTACTATGTACCATATACTATATTATTTACATGATACATGATACCTAATCCCTACTACAATGATATGAAGTACCCATTATTATCCTCATTTTTCAGATGAAGACATTAATATAAAAGTAGTTTAAGTATTGTGTCCAAGGTTGCAAAATCCTTTTTAAAAATATTTCATTTATTTATTTGAGAGAGAGACCAAGAAGGGAGAGCAGCAGAGGAAAAGGGAGAAGCAGGTTCCTCACTGAGTGGGGAGCCCGACATGGGTCTCGATCCCAGGACACTGGGATCTGATCTGAGCCAAAGGCAGCCACTTAACCCACTGAGCCACCCAGGTGCCCCAAGGTTGCAAAATTCTTAAATGACAGCTGAAGTGTAAACTCAAGTCTGTTTGACTCTGCAGTTTGCAATATTATCATGCTTCTTCTCTCTCCCTCCTACTATTTACTGCACCTGTGTTTAGGATTCATGCTTTATCCCTCTTCATATTGTCCATGCTTAGGTGAGTGCTCTGCAAAAAGTAAGTCCATTTTAACAGTTAATAAAAATTAGTGGTACTTAATAATGATAGAATTTTATAAGTGAATAAATGAATATAGTGGTTTATTTGGGCTAAAATTTGCAGAATTCTGTGGTCAGTCTAGGTTTAGAAAATAGCATGTTAAACAGATTTCCTTACACCAGGACTTCTCAAAGATTTCAAGAAGAAATATGTGCTGTGTATCTCGTTGAATTGATATGCTGTGGCAGGTAGCTTTCATTAAGGGTTTTGAATTCCTTTCTGGTAAACACATTCTTGGACTTTGAAAAGTTTAAATTAATTTATAAAAGTAAATGGATTTAAAAACTGTTAAGAAGCTGCATTTTTAAGCAGTGAAATATTAGATTTTATTCAGCAAGCAAATGAATAGTTTCTTCAATTTGGGCATTTTCAGAGTAGAGCATAATTTGCATGAAGCAGCAATTTACAAAAGCAATATTGCTATTAAATATGACCTTTTGACTTTTTGAACAAATTCCTCATTAATGCCTATGGACTACATTTTATACTAAATATAAAAACAAAGATATCATTAACAAGGTTCTAGGAGAAGAAGGACAGGAAGACCTAAAGCACCAAAATTTGCTCAGAAATTGTGAGGAATGAATGCAGTACAAGCCAGTGGTTACCACCATTTGGGAAAAAAAATCCTCAAGAGAGTGGTTGTTCCACCTATTCTTAACCTGTGACTATAATTCTATCTTGGATATAAAAAATCCAATAATATGAATTTATTCCAATTACTTCCCATTTTGACTGGATGACATGTGCTGGATAATAGGAAATTTAAATTAAAACTTCAATGGTGTAATAAATTATTTTGAGTAACAACTAATATGATCATCTTACAAACAAGTGATCAGGATATTTTTGTTTGAGTTTACCTACGACTGAATCCAGTGATGGTTTTGTTATTGCATGAATATAGCCTCAGACATTTGCTATATTGTGAACTAAAAAGGGCAAGGGCAAGTATGGGGTGGTGGTGAGTCCAAACTCTATACAGCAATAATAGCACCCAGATTCTGTATTACAAGGTGAAAATTCCATTTATGTATTTACTCACCTTCATTTAGTCAGATCTAGTCATCTTTAGTGTCTGCATAGCATGCTGGACCCCCAGGTAACTCTCCCTAGGTGACTCTAATTTTAATTACAGATGTATGTGTTATCTTGATCTCTTCAAAACTCAATGGTCTAGAGGGATAAAGTGAGAACTAGATCAATCAATGGAATATTGCTCTGTGATGGTAAGTTTTATGGAGGAGGTAAGACTAAACAAAAGGTGGAGGGTCAGAAAGCCTTTTCGGGGGAAGTAATGCTTGAACTATGATTTGAAGAATGAGTGGAAATAAATGAAGAAGAAAAAGGTAATAAAAATGCGATAAAGCAAAGGCTTGAGGAGAGATTCCTCGGGAGGAAAAATGTGCTAATTAAAAGATATTGCAGAAATGGGTACATTTGAGGAACTCTAAGTAATTCTATATGGCTTAGAGGAGAGTAAGTACTATGATAGTTGATTTGATGTGTCAACTTGACTAGGCCACAGTACCCAGATTTTTTTATAAGACATTATTCTAGATGTTTCTTTGAAGGTACCTAAGTGTGATTAATATTTACATCAGCAGACTGAGCAAAGCAGATTACTCTTCATAATGTGGGTGGACCTTGTCCAATCAGTTGAAGGCCTTAATTAAAAAAAAAAAAAAAAAGACTGACCTTGTTTGAAGAAGAGGGAATTTTACTACAAACCATCTTTGGACTTGAATGACAACTTTTTCCTGGTCTCCAGCCTGCCAGCCTACCCTGCAGATTTTGGATTTGCCAAGGCTCCATAATTGCATGAGCCAATTCTTTGAAATAAATCTTTTTCTTTATATATCCATATTGGTTATATTTCTTGGAGAAACAGGTTAACTGACTACTACAGATACATATAGGAGAGAAGCAAAAGATAAAAGGCAATGGAGCATGATTAAAAGATTTTGTTCTTTCATTCTTTTTATTTTTCACTGACATATAACACACATAAAGAAAAGTAAACATTTATAAATGTTAATTCTCTTTGTAGAAATTCACATGAACACATACATGTAATCAGGACCTAGATAGAAAAATGGGACATTACCATCACCTTCTCCCTCACACTATCCCCAATTCCCACGAGTAATCATAGTTGACTTCAAAAAGTGTAGTTTAGTTTTACATGTTTCTTTTTAATTTCAATCCCATTAGCCAACATACAGTACATTATTAGTAGTTTTACATGTTTTTGAATTTCATTTGAATATTTATACATACAAACATTTTATTGCTATATAGTTTAGGTTATTTTTTAACATTGCTATATAATATTGCATTGTGTGAATATGCCACAATGTTTTCATCCATCTTAAATGTAGACATTTAGGTAGTCTTTAATTTTTAGCTATTTTGTATAGAGTTGTTATGTGCATTCTAGTATATGTCATTTAGTGAACACATGTGTGTATTTCTGTTGGGTATATCTACAGAAGTGGAGTTGCCAGATTATAGTATATAATATATATCTTGTAGAATCACAGGAATTTAACTGATCAAACTAGCCTTTTAAATATCTCTTTCTCATAGCAATGAAAAGAATGGATAAAAGAATGGTGAGAATAGTCTAGGTGAGAATTAATAAGTACTTGAACTTATGCATGTAAGTGAGATAAAAATTAAGAGATAGATATGAGACCTATTCATAGGGGAAATTGTTGGACTTCATGGCCTAATTAGAAATGGTTGTGAGACCAGGCTGGCTTCCATATATATTGCTTGGTGGATATTGGTGCCATTCATGGGAAACAGTTCCTGGCTTTGTATATCAGTTACAATGCATTCTAATACTTATGTCATTGACACCTGTGTACAGTAACAACAGAGCTAGGTCTGAATTTATCTCTGTCATTTAGGAGTCCTATGTTCTTGGACTAGTTATTTCACATCTAAGAGGTAGTTTCTTCACCTGTAACACAAGGATAATAATACACATCTTCCATGATTCCATGAGATCAAGTGTGTGAAGCATCTATTAATGCCTGACACATAGCGATTTGAGATAATAGCCAATATTATAGTTATATTTAGTTGTTACATTTTAATGCTTTTTTTTCCTCCTACTTATATTCTCAAATAAACAGTACAAACCACTTTTTTTCTCCACCCTCAATAATTTACCCTAAAATTTGAACACTTAGGTGTTAAGTAAAAAAATTGACACTGTATTTAGCAGTCTTGAACCAGGCCCAATCACCACTCCAAATTAGCTCCTGATTTAAAGTAATGATGTTTGCTGTGGTGTCTGATATAACTGTGGTTTTTACTATTGCCAGACTATTCAATTTTAATAGTATCTGCCATTTTGACCCATTTATGAGTATCTATCAATCTTTAGCTATCACTGATCTACTTTTATTAAGCTATTTTTCAGATTATATACATAAGGTCATGGATAATTAATACATCATCATATATATTAATAATAATAAATTATCATTCCCATTCATCACTTATCAGTATCCTGTCATATTGTAATAAAAAGCCAACTTTTCATTTAATCACACTTGTTTTAATAATAGGTACATTCATAGTACAAAGAAATTTTCATAGTTTTTTTTCCACTTTTATCTAAAACAGATTAATAAGTTTTTGCATTTTTGGCAATAGAAATGGAATTAACTCAGCTCTTTGATGCACATTTTGCGAAGAGCATCTTTGTAAAATATGAAATGCGTATTGTTCCCATGCCTTGGAAAGAATGTTAGTAGAGCTAGTGAACAGTCTGCTGTGTATCTACAGAAGACAGATTTTCGAGGTCGCAAAGTTTGGAGCTGAAAAGAGCCAACAGGAGTCATCTGAGTGGCCACAGCTGTTGAACCAGGGGCAGACTAGGTGCATATTGAATGAAAATGGAACTGCCATTAATACGTGGATTCTTGCTGCTTCACCTACACATCGTGGGAAAAATTGGCATGGTGATTGCTGAAACCTGCTCTAGGGTATTGATTTAGGAAGTCTGCAGGTTTTCTAAAAGGCTTATCAAATTTCCAGCAAGTGCGATGAAGTTCATTGAATCTATTCATCCTAGTCTAGCTTTTCCCAGACAGTCAGTCCCTTGTTCACCATCTCAGTGGCCTAGGAATACACCAGTGTCTGCTGCTGCTCAGACTCACTTTATAACAATCTATGTCCATGAAAAGTCTAGCCAAAGAGATTAAAAAATAGAGGAAATATTTTTTCAATTTCTTTCAAGTCTGCTGCCTCATTTCTTGCCGACTGAATAATTTTGAGTGTGTGGCATGAGGACTGATGTAAAGGGACAAAGCAGGAGGAGTCCCAATCCAGTCATGTGTTCATAAACCCTGGGAGCAGTGTTTCTTGACTCCAGTTGCAAAGAATCCTCTGGGGAGATTTTAAATATTGCTGGCATGGCCCCACCATGGCCAATTAAGTCACAATCTCTGGGGATATGTTCTGGGCACTGGGATTGCCTTAGCTCCCAAGAAGATTCCAATTTGCAGCCAGGGTTGAGAACAATATCTATGTTTTCTAAGGTGATTTAGAGACCAGGCAAAACACCCTGGAGATCATCTAATCCAATAATCAAACAGATCAAGCTAGCTCTGATTAATGTGGAGAGGAGCATTCCTGACTTCTGTCCATTTGCCCTCCAACAAGGATCAAGGAGGAAAGTGTTCAGGTTATTGAGTGAAAATAATTATTGTGTTTCATGCTTATTATTACCAAGGTGAGAATATAAAATCAGAGAATTTAGTGACAAAGTAACACAGCCTGGAAAAGATGAGTCATGCCTTCTGTTTTCCTTTCTAGTGCTCATTTCACTTTCCCATATTGCTTTAAGCCATGTTAACATGAACCAAGTGGGCTTATCTCTTATAACAACTTCTAGCATTATAACTATGGGAAATTTTAAAGCAATGAGTTCAAGCTTTCTATAAGGGAGGACTAAGTCTGTGTTACATTTTCATCATATTTGTAAGAATGTAACATTGACATTTTTATTCTGGCTTTGTTTCTGCCTAGGTCTGAATTAATTTGCAAGACATAATCTTATTCTCTAATCCAGTGGAGATTCTTACCATCTTTTTTTTTTAATTAGCGATTTCTTAAAAGGTCATTTGTACCCATGAATGTTCTTTCCCCACCTTGCAAGGGACAACGTAGAAGAAGCCAAGTCCTCTGGTCATTGCAGAAGAAAGAATGAGAGCCCCAGGCTGGGGAAGAGGCTATGGGATGATGGAGCCAAATGCGAACTAAGGCAGTTGCCAGGGGTTCTGTGATGAGCAAATAGCTTCTTTTTTTATGTAGCCTCTATTCACATTTTTATGTTTGATTTTGTCCTTTGATTATAATGACAGGTTGTGGTTACATATTATTAGAGATGAATACTAAAGAAGTGACTAAATAAAGGGGCAAGAAATTGAGGATGATTGGTGTCATCCCAGCAGGGAGGGAAGGCAGACAACAATATCTTTTTTATTCTCAGTCTCAGATGCTGCATGTACCTTATTCGCACCTTCTGGAATAAGCTTAGAATATTTGCTTAATTCCGTAGTGCTTTTGTGCTGCTGTCCAATGATCAGAAGCTATGGCTGGTGGAAGGCAAATGCAGCTCTGCAATCCTGAGGCTATTGAATATATTTATCTATACAGGATCTCTATATAGATTATGGGCATGCTATGGCACTTGGAAGTTCTTCTCTTTATTCCTTTCCAGAATTCAGTCACAACTGAATCCCTTCTAAGGAGAGAAAACTAATCGGTTTTTATGTCTTGGGATACTGTATGTATCAAGACTGATTTTTTTGGTGGGGGAGGTAAAATTCTAGAAAGCTTTAGGAATTAGATATTAGAGCCTAAACCTTACATATAGCTACATCATCTAGGTCTTGGTAATTGATTTGCTCTGAAATTTCAGGCACATTCTTGTCTTCGAGATCTTTATATTAATTTGCATATACCAAGGGGAAATTTCTGCCAATAGACATCAGGAGACACACACAGGAATGTTCACAACAGTGATATTTATGATAGCAACGTTAGACTGAGACCAATCTAAAAGTCCTTTGAAAGGAGAATGATGACACTGAGACAAATGGATACGATTGAGTACTACGCAACAGCAACAGTGAAAACTATTGCCATCTGCATTTATCTCAGATATACACCCAACAGTAGCATGCATGAACTCATATGTACCACTGTGGAAGTATCCATTCGTATGACCACTTTGGAAAATGGTTTATTATTATTTCATATTGTTGAAAATATAATAAACATCATGGAGTGTTTACTATGTCCCAGTTATTTTTCTCACTGTACAAACACTAATTCATTTTATCTTTAAAATTATAAGGTCTATACTGTCATTTTAATCATTTTAAATATGAAGGAACTGACCCAGAGAGTTTGGGTGCCTTGACCAAGATCAAAAAACACGTAACTGGTACAACCAGCACTGAATTCAGTCATTCTGGCTTGTTCGTCCTCTTAACCATTGTATTATGCTGATCCTTCCAACTAGTAATCTAGTAATTTTACTTATTGACATATCCCATGGTGAATTTTTTCCCATAGTGTAAAGAGATGAGTATGCTTACAACAATTATTTTGATAAAAAAAATTAAAAACAAATAACCTAAAACTCCATTGGTAAGAGAATGGATGAATAATTGAGATACGGTCATTCAAAATAATAGTATAAAATAGTGAAAATGAACTAACTGTATCATACAAATCAATATCAAAATAGTGTCATAAAAGCAAGGGCAGAGAACATGTATCGTATGTAAATATATGTGTTCAAATATACACAAAACTAATCAATATGTATTTACATGTGCATTAGAACTATAAAGTTTGAGGAGCACCTGGATGGCTCAGTCAGGTATCATCCGACTCTTGAATCCAGCTCAGTTCATGATCTCAGTGTTGTGAGATTGAGCCCCATGCTGGGTGTGGAGCCTGATTAAGATTTTCTATCTCCCTCTCCCCCTGCCTTCCCCCCACCCAAAAAGACTATAAAGTTTGCACATCACACTGCCACAGAAGACAATGGCCAATAACTACGTGAAAAAAAGTTCTACTTCACTCAATTATTTTTAAATACAAAATTAAATACATAAAAGTTTGTGTGAAAAATTAATCAGAGATGTGCACAAATTTTTTGAAATAAATTTATGTATAAAATGAAAAATTAGAAATAAATTATATTAGTTTACTAAGGTTGCCATGAGAAATTATCAGATTGGGTGGCTTAAAAAATGAAATTTTCTCAAAATTCTGGAAACTAATTCAAAATCAAGACATCAGCATGTTTAGTTTTTTTGGTCGTTCTCATTGACTTGCAGATTTGCAGATGCTGCCTTCTCACTATGTCTTCAGAGGTTATCCCTTCACTGCATGGTCTGTATCCTAATCTCCACTTCTTGTAAGAACACAAGTCATATTGTTTAGGGTCCACACCAAGGATCCCATTTTAATTTAATTACCCCTTTAGAGACCCTATCTCCACATACAGTCACATTCTCAGGTACTGGGGGTTAAGTATTCAACAATGAATTTGGAGGGGATGCAATTCAATCCACAAAGTAAATATTAAATCATCCAAACTGAAGTAATAAAATAATCTAATACAACACAGCTAATAAATAAATAGAAGACATTAAAAATTTCCCCAATGACATGGAACAATGCACACGATATATGAAAATATACAGAATATGAATATATATTCCAACTTTGCTTAAAAAACTTAAGCAACAGAAAGACTAACAATTATCTCTAAATGGTATCATCTTGGTTATTTTTTCTTGGATATATTCAAGGTTATCTATATACATATTATTATTTTAAAACCAGAGTTTCTAATTTACTACATGGAGAAGATTAGACATGGCAAGGAAGCATTGAGCAACATGCCGTGGTTAAATTTATTCATTTATTAATTTAATCGATATGTATTGATTACCCATTTTATGCCTGGCAATCAGGATGGGAGAGGGAGGATTTGGAGGATACATAATTATTTCTTTTCATGTAAAACGTTTATGCATTTATATATTTGTCACCTAGGTTTGCAAATTTGTGACTCAGGTCATCAAATTTTAGGGCCAAGTCATCAAAACTTATCATGCACCTAAAATACAAGAGATAGCCATATGAGAGGACACACAATGGAAGAGTAGGTCCATGACAATTTTCTTAAACTATTTGAAAGGATACCGTGTAGAAGGGCACATGATTAGCAGGCTCATGTCAGGGAATGGAGCTCAGAGAAATGGGTACAAGTTGGATTGCACATATGGAAAAAAATTCCTAATGAAATAGTATTCTAAAAATATTATAGATACTTTTAGGAGGTAGTGAGTTTACTGTAAAGATAACATTAAAGCTTAATTTACCTTGGCACTGTTTAAAAGAATTTTGCATGATGACAGAAATGCTCTATGCTTCTACTGTTCAGTATGGGAGCCACATGTAGCAGCTTGCGAGCCCTTGAACTGTGGCTAATACAACTGTAGAACTGGATATGTATTTTACTTTATTTTATTTTCATTAACTTAAACGTAAACATTCGCATGTAGCTAGGGACTCCCTATTGGGCAGACCAACTCTAGCAGACCCCTCGGTAGGGGCACAATTGATTCGAAGGGTCAGTGAGTAACATAGTAGAAGTATGTGACTGTGTTACTTAGCCTGAGGTTGTATGATTCTTTGAACTTGAACTTATGGAATAGTTCTTTCTTCCGTGGGGCATAAGAAAGAAAGATGCCCTATTGGGAAAGCCTGATGAGCATGTCTTTAATTATCCAAAGAACTTTAAAAACGTGTGCCAAATCTGAAAGAGTGGTGGAGAGCAAAGTGTTCAATCTAATATGAATATCCAGCGGCTACTGAATGTTCTGGTTGTTATAATTCATCTGAGGGTGACCGAGGACCAACATGCTGGAACTCCAATCCCAGTGCAGCTGCAATTACAGATCACTGATACAAATACCAAATGTATAAATCAGAAGACTTGAGACCCCAACAGTGTGAGTGACGGGACCCTGGTCTACTAGACTGTCATGTAAACTTAAGGCAGCCCTGGAGTTTAAAAGCAGCTTCCCACGCAATGCCAATTTTTAAGGCGGTGGGTGTTAGAGTGGGCGCTGGTTAACACAACTGATACATTGAGGGAGGTCAAGGACCTAAAGTTCTACTGATGCAGCTTGAAGCTCCCATTTAGTTTAGAGTAAGTGTACCAAAATATGAAAGAATGAGCAACATTTGGAGGTTTATTTCTGTAGACTATCCATGTAACTGAGTAAGCAGTGACCTGTGTCTTTGACAAATATTTATAATAAGAAGGGCTTTGAAGAGAGAACCGCAACTTTAAAACTAGTTGCCTGGGTTATCAGAAGCATTAATGTCAGGAAAGTCAATTAAGGAGCGACCTCCAACAGTAAGGCTTTGTCATGTAGGTTTTAGTCACATTCTTTGTCAGCCTTGCTGTGAGTAACACTAACTGTCGACCTTTTGCTTTGCACTGAAAGGTCATTAGGAAAAGTTAAGCCTGCTATGTGCTCACTCACTTCTGAAGGCTGCTATTCTCAACATTCCATTAAAAAGGTTGTCAGAGGATGGGGAGAAAAAATTAGGTAAAGGCACGGTGAACTTTTTATCTATAAACCACATTGAGCCCTTCCAACTGCTATCTGTTAGCTAGCCGTATAATTAAAAATGCTTTCCTCTCGATGAATCCCAAAACTATCCTTCACTGTGATAGCAGCAGTGTCTTAGCTTCACCGACGTGTGACTGTGTGTATTTCTATACTTAGTACTTAGATGGAGACTTTCCTCGTTTTCTAAGTGTCCTTTTTTAGTGGCTCTTCCATATCAAAGACCTCTCTGAGAGTCTCTCAGCCTGAACTGCTAGGTCTTGAAAAAATGTGATAAATCAAAGTAGTGGGCTCTTTAAAGTAGTTAGGACAAACAGTGGTAGATATTAAGTCAGAAAAACTCATTGTAATTTGGGGGTATTGGGAACCAGGGGTAAGAACTGTAAATATTAGCAGTATAGGTATTATGTGTGTGAAAAATTATTTCTGATTGGACGTCAACATTATAGAGACAGGAACAGATAGCCAAATTAAGTATTTAACCTGTGGATAAATAAAACCCCGTAATGGAGTCAGACTAAGGCCAACCTAAGGAAAATCCTTTCACTTTCATTTCTCTAGGGGAAAAATAATTTGCTTCAGCCTATTTTACCAAGACCATGGGATAATATATATGTCTATAAATGTCTCAATGTCCTTAGGAGAAAAAATATATACATTTTTGTTAGTGTTATTATAATCGTGATTGTACTTAATGAAGGAAAAATGTGCTGCTATATACATTATTGTTATAAGTGGAATTGGGGATAAAAAGATTATTCAAGATCGTTGTTAGGCAGTAGCATCGGGCACAGTATCTGATTTTACAGGTATAGTGTTCTAAAGATCCAGATTCCTCGGTTTAGGAACATGCAGCGTCAAAGGAATAATCTCAGGCAAAGACTGTGGGGTGGCTTTTTATAGAGGATGTAATTTTCCTGAAAGCTGCTATGTTATGAATTATATAGAGTAATAAGTATAGGTCTTTGATAATATGTTGTCCTATTTTGGGCTTTAATTTGTACAGCAGTGAGTGTAATTCTGTAAAGTGCCCTCTCTATGTGAATATGCATACTACATTCAAATGCATCATTGGAAAGATATCCTTTTTTATACTTATTTTTAAATATTTCTACTGTTTACTAAGGTAACATCGTAAAATGGAAAGGATCTCCTACATAAATTTAAAGATGAAATTTATTTCTTTTTGAAATTTATTTATTTTTGGAATTTGCTAGCTGTTAGTTTAGGATTAGGTAGCTGGAAAAGCTCTAAGGATGGATTACCACCGAAATGCAGTGTTTTCTTTTTAATCATTAAATGGATGTTAGTGTAGGCAGTTGGTTTGTTGTTTCTTGGCTCTCCCAGAATGCTACTGATTTTTGTGTATACTCTGTGGGCCGATGCATAATCTGACCCTGCCTTTTGATAAGGTATATTTCCAACTGGTTCTTTGAGAAGGTCATACCCATACTGTCTTAGTGTCAAGGAAAGTACTGGTTCATCATAAGAGCCCCGTAGCTTTTAATGAGCTTTGCCATCAGAAAGGTTTGTGAATGTTGTTCAGTAGCTTCGTGTCTCCTTATTATATTTTGCCTCAAACTTGGATTAAAGGAGAGTTACAAGAAGGATCCTGGCAAAGCAATGATATTTACTGTGTGTACAAACTCTTAGTGCACATCACACTCAAAAAGAATCCCATGTTTGTTAGTAACAGCTAATCGGCCCCCCACAAACAGCAAGTTTGTTCCTTTAATTTGGCAGTCCCAATATAAATGGAGTGGTGATCAACAATAAAGTGTTCTATTTTATCCTGTGATGAGGGAGGAACGGCAGTCAGCAGGAAGGAGGGTGGTTTGTAAGTCCTATGCTCTGCTTGGAAGGAGAGATGAGAAGTGCTATTAAAAATAATTTGCTCTTCAGGCGATTTAGAAAATACCCTTGTCCAGCCTCAGGGATTTAGAGGTGTTGGGGGCTGCCAGCAGGAAGGCTGGCTGAGAGAATGTAGAACATGGTAGAAGGAAAATGAGAAGGAGTTCTGTATCCAATCTATTGTGACTTCTCTCTCTCTTTCTCATTCATTTTTTGGTGGTCTTAAAGTGGTCACAAAATAGAGGGGTGAGAAGATGCTCAGTTGCTGGAATGCTCCTAATGAAGGAGAATCACTCAAGCATCTCCTTAGTCGTATGGTAATGAAGAACTCAGAGTAGCCAGAGCCTCTCTGCCTTCATCTGTGATACAACAATTTAGGATGCTTGAGCTAGCCCAGACCAGCAAAAGCAGCACATTTGGGAAAGGAACAAACGAGCCAGATCCAATGATGAAAATGCAGAGTGGACTCCTCAGTAGAAGAGTTCTTTCTCCCCTTTACCTCTAGCTGGTTCTGCTGCGGACACCCAAAGAACCAAGGATTTTCTCTTGAGATAAGATTATTATTATTGCTACTAAAATGAAAACAATAACCACCACTATAACTGTTGCTGATAGTGCTAGTTAATTTTATGTGTCAACTTGATAGAGCCAGGGGATGCCCAGAGAGCTGGTTAAAGGTTATTTTTGGGTGTGTCCAAGATGGTGCTTCCAGAAGACATTGGAATTGAAGTTGTGGACTGGTCCTCCCCAGTGTAGGTGCACATGATGCAATCCACTGAGAGCCTGAAGAGAACAGAAAGGGAAAGAAAGACTGACTTGTCTCTCTGACCCACCGCTTGAGCTGGGAAACTGATCTCCTGTCCTTGGTGCTCCTGGCTCTCAGGCCTTCAGACGGCACCACCAGCATCTCTGAGCCTCCAGTTGGTATATATGTACGTATATCCTATGGGTTCTGCTTCCCTGGAAAACCCTGACTAAAAGTTGTCATGTATTAAATAAATACCCTGTTAAGATCTGCATTACATTCTTTGTATGCATCATTCTTAACCCTCACTGCCACCCACCTATGCAGGTTACCCTACATTAAAGGTGAGAAAACAGATTCAGAAATGTTAAGCCTATACAACAAGTAAATGCTGGGTCCAGAACGTGTACCTATCAGTGTAGTTCAAATACCCAAGTTCAGTCATCGTTCAGTCAATTAATATGTAAGAGGTGCTTCTCAGTGTAAGGAATTTCAGTTCTGTAAGTTATACAGCAAGCCACATATATGGAGCTCTTTTTCTTAACCTCTGGTCTGAGATTTTTTTCGTCCCTCCATGGGACATCCTGGTCAGCCCAGTCTTGAAATCACCAATCATGGATTCATGGGACCACCTTAGTCCCACATTGTTGCTCTGTATTTTTTTCACTTTATTTTCATCCCATTTTTCCCCCAAATTTCTCTTTATAATCAAGAACTTTGCTTTATAATTTTCTTTTCAACAGTAATGACATACTAGCTCTTCTTTCAGTATCTTTTAGCATCATTTATTTATTCTATAAAAAGTTATTGAGGGCTTATTATATGTTGAGGAAACTAATGTAAATATGAACTAGTCCAAACCCTTAGGAAACTTACAGGCTAATGGGACTTAGCTACACAAAAACAGCTAAATCTAATTTAGTGTGATATGTAAAATTATAATCAACACAGTGATAAATTGTTAAACTGGGGTAGAATCACCAGCGGTCTCTCCCTAGAGGAAATAGTGATTTAGTGGAGCATTGAACACCAAAAATGAGTTAATCAAGTGAAGAAAGGTGGTGCACTTCAGAATGAGGAAATAGAATGTATAAAGGCAGAGAAGAGAAAACTGCAATGAATTCTGAATGATTAGAATTTAGGTTCCGGAGGGGTGGAGGCATGCAAAGGATCAGACTGGAGGAGTAGACAGAGAACGAACCAGGAAGGACCTTCGAGGTTATAAGAAGGAGACTGGATTTTTACCCAGGGACAGTCCCCAAGTGGTTTTACATACTAGCCCAGAAGATGACTAGTAAGGGCTTGGCCTAAGGCAATGACTATAGGCTACAACAAGCAAACCCATCCTGACCTTGTTGTCTGAGCCCGTCAGGAGCTTTCAGCACTTTAGAAACTGTCATCCCCCAAACTACACCATCTATTACTGAGTTCTAGCTCCTGCCCAAGGGGGTTCAGTAACAGCACTTTAACTAGGGGCTGGGTGTGACCCACGGGTAGTGATTCCTAACAGATACAGTTTTCTTTGTACTCTAAACTCCCCAGGAAAGTTAAAAAGTTCTATCTCCCCAGCAATTTGAGTTACTGACAATGATTAAAAACTTCTTGTGAAAAAATAAGGTCGTTTTTACCTGAAGCAGAAGCTTAGTAGTTATTTTTGCCTGTGTGCATGTGTGTGTGCATGCTAATTTCTATCAGACTTGGTCATATCCTTGATCTTTCGCAAAAGCGGAGTGATGAGTCTTACCTTGGGGAACACCTAGGCTATCTTTCTTGGCCAATTGATATTGGAATAGCTTTTAGTATCCTGTCAAGTATGGTGGAAGGTGAATCAATCAACAGTATATATTTATATTATTTATTTTGCTCAATGCTGTGAAATGTAAAAGCAGGATATAACTAGTGTCTCTACCCTCAAGTTGCTAAAATGTAATTGAAGAGAAGGAAAAAAAGTCCCAAAGTAATTAACAAGATTTTGAGCCAATGCCATTGTTTTAAACTTGGTATATGGGCTATGAAAGCCATGGGAGTTTAGAGACTAGTGGTGGGAATATATTTAGAAGAAGGTTCTAGCGGAACAAAAAGGTGGAAATAAGCTAGGATATTGAGAGTGGAAGGGGCTGAGGAGAAGGGGCAGATTATCAGCCACGTTTAACATTAGGCAGGAAGTTTAGGTTTCTACCGGGTAAGCTGTGAATAGAAGAATACATTAATGAAAGTTTTGGGGGAAGAGGTGACCTTTTGCCGCAGTGTGTGGATTTGCAGCTCCGAGCCTCACTGGACATTGTGACTTTTGTGAAACCTCACTGTCCTAGCCTCACTGCCTTAGGGAAGCAGAGGCTGAGACAATGGTTTGCAGGGAAGTAGTTTATGTGGAGAAGTCACCCTAGGAACCAGGAGAGGGGGAGCGGGATGAGGGGAAAGAGGAAAGAAGGACCAGCCAAGTCAGGGAACAGTACGAGCAAGCCCTATGAAAGCAGCAGGGGTGCATCAGGCTGGGAGCTTCTTTTTTTATTTTTAAGATTTTATTTATTCGACAGAGAGAGACACAGCAAGAGAGGGAACACTAGAGCGGAGTGGAGGGAGGGAGAAGCAGGCTTACCGCAGAGCAGGGAGCATAAGGGGGGTTGGATCCCAGGGTCCTGAGATCATGACCTGAGTTGAAGGCAGCCGCTTAACTGACTGAGCCACCCAGGCACCCCAGGCTGGGAGCTTCTGAGGAGCTGTCTCTCCAAATGCTCACCCAAGGGACACAAGAGGGGAAGCTTCACAACTGCTCCTGGGGTATTAAGTCCCTTGCATTTGTGTAGGGCTTGCTGCTGAGTCAGAGAAGACCAAGAACAGATGTGAGAAATTCAGGTAGAGCCGAGAGGAGTTTATCATGTTACACTTGGTCGAAGGCAATGCCCTGAGAAACTGGAATCGAAGGTGGGCCGAGAAGACCTGACTGAGAACAGGAGGTATCAGATAAATTTATTCTTTCAGCTTAGTAAGAGTCAGGCCTGTAAGAATTTTAAACTAGTACAAAATAAATCCCAACTTATTATTAGCATATTGCCTTTCTAATAACTGGTTAACAAAGTGCTGCCTAAAAATCACTTGGACGTATCTTTTAATACAATAGTTAAAAATGGTTTATAATTAATGTCATATTTCTTACACCCTAATATGGTGCCTGGCACAGAGCAGGCACTCAATACTGAGCATGGAAGGATTAAGTGCTTCGATTCATGTGAATAGGCACTTCTACATGCACTGAAAATTCTATTCTTCAGTATAGTTGGGGTAGCAATGGTGTCAAGAAGTGGGAGAGGGTTTCTTATTTTAAAAAATTAACTTATTTTGCTAACACTTACAGAGAGCACCAAGGGAAACAGCAGCTTACGTTAAAACAAACTATTTCAAAATATAATTGATTAGTATTTGAAGTAATGTGTTTTTTCCCCCCTTCTAAAACTAAACCCCTTACCTGTCTCTATCTAAAATGTTCTATAATCTGGAGTGACAAGGAATGACCATGTGTGCAAATATAAAAGCAAATTTTTTAAAAAGCCACAGAAGAGTTACACAAAGAATTCATAAAAGGATTATTTTATAAAGTTTCTAATCTGCAAATAAGGTTCTCATATTATATACACAACTTAGAGTTATTTGCAAATACTATGGTAAAGTGAGATAATTTCAAGATGTGGAATTGTATCCTTTCTATTTTCCTTTGAATTTTTTTTGTGCAATGAATACACCAGTAAGCAAACATTGACTGAATACCTGCTACGTGTCCATTTAGCACTGCATTGCAATAATGTCTGCTCCCATCTATAACTGTACCTTCCCTTACCTCAAGGAGATCATTCACATCTTAGGAAGTTCCTAGATGCTGAGCTTTAATCTTAAAACACAGATATTTGAATCCCAAACTCCCATCATGCTCTGGAAAATTACCTTCTAGTTCTGGCATGTCTTGTACATTTCCCCTCCTGTACAAATGAGGATGTATAGCTCTTGTGAGCAACAGAGCCTGGTGTGTTTGCGCAGGGAGTAGGCTTTAGGCCCTTGCTCCTTGCCTCTAATGCATTACAAAAAACCAATTCTATTAAATTTTCTGTCAGCCATGAAGCTTTAAATCTGAGTCGTAACTTCAGAGATATGTTTGTTGGTTTAAATTCTGCATTATTGTGTGGCTTTGCAAGCTCCCAGGATTTCCAGTGCCTATAAATATAAGTAATAGCAGATTGTTGGAGGTTAATTTTAATTTCGAGTCATCTTAATCCTCATTGCAATGAATGGTTTAATTTTAATAAGGTAATTCAAGACAGACAAGACATCACCAGGGAACCAGCTGAAAAATGATTCCTTTTCGTCTCAGTTTGTATTTGTCATCAGTATTCTGGAGAAATTAGGAAAATGGGGTCAGAGCTGGCCAGCGACTCTTTATGTAGCATTGTAAAACCCTTAGTCATCCCATCTAACATATTTATCTTAAACTTTGTATCCCAATGATTCACAAAATTATATCTTTCCCGGTGTAGTCATAAATTTTGATATCAGAAGCCTCATGTTTAAGAAAATTACTGCTTGGAATATGAGAGGTCAGCCCCCAATTGTAAAGTGTGATGTGGCAAACCAGCTTTAAACACAGATCCTCACCTGCTTACATACATAAGGTGTTCATAAAAACGGAATGTTGAGAAGTCAAGTGATGGATAGATATCAAAGAGAGGAATTTTAGAATACTAAAAATTCACATCATTCCCCTCTTGGGATCCTCCATCAACCCCCTTCAGCATTTACAGTTTTCAGGCTTGAGTATTTTGGTTACTTGGGTTTGGAAGACTGTGGTCTTAAGGCGTGTGTCTTGGTTGCCTCTGTGTAAGCAGTGAGGACCGAATGTAGTTCAAGGTTAAAAGCCTTGCGGACTTACTTGCCAGTGTAACGTCTTTCTTCCTCAAGTTATTATGCACTTCTGAGGGAATCTATTTCTGTTTGCTTTCCAGTACCTTCAGGGAGGTGCCTTGTGCATTACGTCTAAGTTTTATGGTAGTTTTCCACAGGGAATTAATCCAGTAAGGTCTTAGTTTGTCAACCTGTACAAAGAGACTCTCTTACTGATGAATTGCCAGAGTTTTTAAATTTACCTTGAAGTATCCCTTATACATAATATTTTGTGTCTTTTTTTAAGATTTTATTTATTTATTTGACAGAGAGAGAGACACAGAGAGAGAGGGAACACAAGCAGGGAGAGTGGGAGAGAGAGAGAAGCAGGCTTCCTTCTGAGCAGAGAGCCTGATGCGGGGCTCGATCCCAGGACCCGAGGATCATGACCTGAGCCCACCCGAGGGAGAAGCCTAACGACTGAGCCACCCAGATGCCCCATGTCTTGTTAAATATTAAGTAATTTTGATTCAAGAGCAGTATCATGCTTATCTGTAGCTGGGGCATGCATTGGATATTCAATGTATTTCTGTTGGGCTTAGCTGAAATTAAAACACACTGACTTAAATGTATGTAATAGAGAAAGGATCTACCAGCTAGAGAAAATTCAAACAGGGGAAGCTTCAAACTTGCTAACTGAGGCATTAAACTTATGCCAAACTTATTCTGTAGCATAAAGTTAGGCATAAGTCTTATCAGTACAAAATTCTCTTAGATGACCAATTTGTAAATTTTGGAGCTCTTAGTGACTGTCCTTTTTATTGAATATGATTTCATCTTTTTAAAATGGTATTGATAGAAAATGAAGCATATAATTTTTTCAGGAGTTCAAGGGCCTTTACAAATGGAAGTCGATGGGACAAGATAAAGGTATCCCATGTGAACAGAGAGAAGAGGAGAGACAGCGCATCCGAGGGCACCACTGATTTGGAAAGAAAATTGCCCTCTGAGTTCATCAGTGCATACTATGTTCTTCTTGACATGTGGGACACATGAAACCAGAATTTGGGGCCATTAAGAAGAATTGTAGCTTTCTACCCCAAGGCTATCAATACACAGTGGCAATATTTGGGTTTTCTGCTTTCCATATTATAGGCCTTCATTTTAAACACAGGAGGGATGCATGCTGAGATATTTGAAAACACTTTATTGCTTTTATTATTGTGACATGCAAATGTGTATTTTGGTTTCTCATTTTCTTTTTACTGGTTAACTTTTTAAGGAAGGCAGATGTCTTGGATGTATTAGAAATCAAATCACTGATCTAAAACTGCCCAGATGTTTTGTGATCCAGATGTTTTGTGATCAAAGGTAATGTTTATTCATCTTTTAAAAAGTTGGAAGTCTTTTGCAAAGTCAATCTGGGGTTAGTCTTTATTTAGAAGTGTGGATTGAGGGGAAGTTTTAGGATTAAAAAAAGAAGAAGAAGACAATGAGAGTAAAAGGCTCTTTGATCCACAAATAATAGTAGGCGGAAGGCTAAAATCATCCAGGTATTGAATCCCAATATGTGAATTTAGAGTGTTTTTGAGTATAGAAAAATTGAAGTGTGATTATATCCTTTACAATATGGAGAAGGTTAAAAGACTAAGACTGGAAAGTTTGCTATCAACCTGAGGCCCAGAAATAATGAACCATCCTTGCCTAATTTAAAGCTTTTAGACCATTTTATGAAATTGCCAAATGGGCAACTCCAACTGAGTTCAGCTCAGAGTGTTCAACTTTAGACCACCATAGCGATTTTCCCTTTCCGTAATACTTAACTAAGTGAACAGTGTGGTGCATTCATTTTGACTTTCATTATGGGAATAATGCATATAAGAAGATAACAATATTTGTATTCTCTATTTATAAGCTTTCTGGTACAAAGTCCTAATAAATTATTTCACTTGGTGAAAAATTATAATGAAAAAGAAATAAATAAGTCACTTACTTAACAGCCAAAAACCTTTGAAATGCTGTGCATGTTTCCCTGTTATTGTTAGCTTAGTTCAAACATGCATCATAATAAAATGGGCCTCAATAATTTTATCAGTAAATCTTTCAGAATTCACAAGAAACTGAAATGTCTGTTCTCAAAGAGATCTTTGTTCTTTTTCAAATTTCTTCCATGTTTTAGGATACCATTTAACTGAGCTTTTGAAGGGTATTTTGGTATAAGCTTTGCAAATATATATTATAAACTCTATTACTTTTTTATTATAAATTGACAAATCTGAGTATCATTTTTGGGTTTCTTTTGCTTCTTCTTAATGAGAACTTCAGTTCTAATTTGTAATTGAAAAATAAGTAAAATTATCTGATAATTGTAGGAGGGTACTCCTCTCTTATTTAGAACCTTCAGAATAGCTATTCATTTTCTGTACTTTTTATGATTTCAAATACAAGGAAAAAAGCAATGTCATGTTGTGATATTTTATCAGAAAATTTTTTATTGTGAACACTGACCACTGTTAGAATGTAATTATTTAATTTAAAATTAAAAATTTCCAGTGTAAGTTACATAATCATGGCCTTTCCCTACCTTTTTACCATGTCCTTTGAAGAAAAAAAATTACAATGAAACTACGTTCTAGAAGAAAGTTCACCATAATTACATCAAATCAAAGAGTATTAAGATATTGTACTAAAGAAAGAAAATATATTTCATCTAAAATGGTAATCAACTTTTTTGCCTCTCAATAAATAAATGTAAAACTTATTCCTTGTTTATAAATATATATATCTGAGAATATATATTCTTTAAAATTCTTTAAAATATAATCTTAAGTTGGTTTCACAATAATTTCATGATTCCACAGAGAAATTTTAGAAATGGATTTTATCAATTTGATTTGAGAATTTAATGTATTTAAAAACTCTGAAACTAGATTATAGTAGTTCAGTTTATTTTGTTTGATTCAGTCCTATTATAAATAGAAGGTGAGATTAATTAATCAGACAAAAGATATTTTATGACCCTTCTCCGCATTTAAAGCCCAGTTACAAGCCTCTGCTGGATTCTCTGGAGCTTTCTAAAAGAATGGAAAAATAAATTTCATTCAATCCTTATTTAGGCTAAAATAGTACAAAGTAGAGCTAGAATAGATCATTATACATAACACATATTCCAGCAAACTAAGAATATGTTAATTTTAAGATTTTAATGTAGTGTTCTGAATATCTACTTCAATTAGTGATTGTATAGGTACATACTAATATAGATAAAAATCAACTTACTGTAATAAATTTACATTCTCAGAAATGAATATAAAGAGTGTTTTGCTTTTGGATATAATGGAGAAGGACATGAAAGACATTCATTCTTGAGGACACAATGAAAATGAAAAGAGAAACAAAATAAATTATATTTTAAAATCTCACTGAAGAATTATGTGCACAAACAAATCTAAAGTAGCTAAACTCCAAGAGGGACAAGCCTTTCCTAAATAGGTGAGCAACATGGGATGGTTTTATGTTTAGATCCAGTTTTTCATGTTGGAAGAGGGCGACCAGAGGAAATGGGAGGACTGTCTTTGCTCAGAGAAGGAGAAACCACCCAAACTGTTGATGAACCTGTGTGCTGAATATTGAATTTGAGTTTAGAATATTGCCAAACACCAAAATAATCTTCATTATTCATTGTCACATGCATGCACCTTTCTCAGCCTTTTCTATTTTTTTTTATTTTTCTCAGCCTTTTCTAAATGATAGCTTGCTTCATCAACGTGTGCAAGACAAGAAGTCAATAGATAAATTCAGCTATCCAGATGGAAGTCACACTCTTCCCATAGAAGTGCTACCCCATTACCTTCAGAAATTCTGTTTGTTAGAAGCAAATCACAAATCACAAAGTCAAGCCCATACTCAATGGGAGATCATTATACAAGAGCAAGGATGCCAGAAATTAGACATAACTGGGGACATTCTGTGCCATGCCCAGACCTTTATTGTTCTTTTAGATATACTATGAAGACCCAAATTTTAAGAAACAAAAAAACATGCAAAAGTCAGGAAAATGTCCATGGAAATGGACTGAGAGATAACCCAGATGGTGAAATGATCAATCAAGGAATTTGAAACAGCTGTCAGAAGCATGTTAAGCTAAGACTTGTAGAATGAGTGAATTGAGGGGACATTCCAGGAGATATTTTTAAAATGTCAAAAAAATTAACTGAAATCAAAGATCTCAAAATGCACCATCAGAAACTTTTAAAGTATACTGAAGGATATTAAAAGCAGATTGAACACAGCAGATAAAAGAATCAATAAACTTGAAAACAGGAAGTAACATTCATTTAAACTAAAATACAGATGGGGGTTAAAAAAAGACTGAAAAGAGTAAACAGAACCTCAGTGATTTGTGAGACAGTTTTAAGAGTCGAAACATTTCTGTAATTCGAGTTTCAGAAGAGGATGGTACAATGCGGCACAACGTAACTTAAAGAAATATTGAGCTAAAATTTTTCCGTCTTCTACAGAAAACATCGACCCACTGATCCACGAAACTCAGAGACCTCAAGCAGAGTAAGGGCAAAGAAAACCACACCGAAGTGCATCATAATCAAAATTATGAAAATATGAAAGAAAACACTCAAAGTTGCTGAGACTGGAAAGCAGAATCTATGCTACACAGAGGATAGCAATGATAAGAACGCCAGGAGATGACGACTTAATTACTTCTTAACATGCTTAGTTGCAGACATGTTGGAGACTAAAAATAAAAAAAAAGCTGAGAGTTCAACCCCTGCCATCCTGTCATAAATAAGAGCCCATATGGTAAAAAGAAGGTCACGCATAAGCATGTAAAATGATTCCTAGTGTGTCAGTAATCATTCAATTGAAACAACACTTCCTTTTTTGTAGGCCTTTTTCCTTGAAGAAAGGAAAGAAAGACCTTTTATTTTTTTCAGTGTTCCAAGATTTGTTGTTTATGCACCACACCCAGTGCTCCACGCAATACGTGCCCTCCTTATATATTTTTAAAGATTTTATTTATTTATTTGACAGAGAGGGAGAGATCACAAGTAGGCAGAGAGGCAGGCAGAGAGAGAGGGGGAAGCAGGCTCCCTGCCGAGCAGAGAGCCTGATGTGGGACTCGATGCCAGGACCCTGAGATCATGACCTGAGCCGAAGGCAGAGGCTTTAACCCTCTGAGCCACCCAGGCGCCCACGTGCCCTCCTTAATACCCACCAACTGAAGAGAGAGATTTTTCTTGGATCTTTCTTCCTTTTTTTTTTTTTTAAAGATTTTATTTATTTATTTGTTTGTTTGTTTGTTTGTTTGAGAGAGAGAGAGAGAGAGAGAGATCACAAGTAGGCAGAGAGGCAGGCAGAGAGAGAGAGGGAAGCAGGCTCTCCACTGAGAGGAGAGCCCAATGCGGGACTCGATCCCAGGACCCTGGGATCATGACCTGAGCCGAAGGCAGCTCCTTAACCAACTGAGCCACCCAGGCGTCCCAGATCTTTCTTCCTTGTGGAGGAGCAAGTGACTATGGATTTAGATCATTGCTGATTATCATTGTAAGGATTTAGAGAGTCAAGGGCACAAACAATAAACTCCTGGATTATCTGAGTGGGATTCTCTTCAGGCATCATCTCCTATTCTTCTTGCCCCTTCTCTTGTGCCGTGTTCTAGTATTCCTAGCTTTTAAATTGTTGTCTTAAAATTGGATTTGTGTTTCTGCCTGGTTTCTTTAGAATGCCTCCTCGGTTGTATGGTACATCTCTTTTGTCTCTGCTGTATTGGATAACCCTGATGGCCCATTCCACACCCTCTGACCAGTTTTTGGCTCCTACTTGTCCAGAACAGGAGAATATGTCCTGATATTGTCTTCAGTGTGTGGTTATTCTGCATGGATAAGAAATTCTATACTAGTAATTAATTTTGAACTAGACATAAAAGTAAGTTCTGGCAATTTTTCCTGAGCCCAGTGGAAACCAAACAAGAAATTTAAGCATATATTCTATTTATCTGCCTCATTTGGATGATTTTGGTTGATTTATTTTATTTTATTTTATTTTATTTTATTTTATTTTTGGAGGGCTATAATATTAAATTCTTGAACATGATCTTTCAACAATTTAGTTTATCTAGTTATTTTTTCACTTTCTATATATGAGGCTCTGTCTTAAGCATTGAGGATTAAATGGAGCACAGGACAGACGCGCATCTACGATTTATGGTTCTGTGGGTATTAGAGGTTGAATGGGCCAATTTTCTTCTAGTTTTTGTATTTTCAAGTAGAAGAAAAGTGATCAATATTTAATATATTGTACCTTTTTACCAATCTTCCCCAGAGGAAGGTGAATGCTTTATCTGAAGGAGGGCTCAGGATTGGTTACTGGGCATCCATGGATTTACCCCTCTGGAACCACCAGATTATCATCTTTCTACTTAGAGAAAGCAAGTGCATAGACCTGTTCTCTGTTATGTGGTAAAAGGGACATTTTCCATTTAGGCAGGAGCCAATAACTGCCCAGCTCTGACAACTAGTAGAGTGAGTGCCATATATCTAACTCAGTGGTGAATTATATCATGATCATTTGCTCCAATACCTTAGCCATATCCTTCATTCCAGTGGGTTTTTTTCTTTTTTTTTTAAGTCAGTAATAAAGCTGACATTTAAAAATCTTTACCTGTTTGATTCCTGTGTCTTTCTATCTTGAGCAAAGAATTTATTTATTAAAACCTAAAATCTCAGTAGTAGGAATAGGGACAAGTACATTCAGTATAATGAGTGCTAAGATTAAATGTAATATAGAGTAGAGTAATAGCACAGAAAACGCACTTTATCCAGCCTGGGAGGACAGGAGTGGGCAGGAAAGGATTTTGTTATGTGTCTTCAGACAATTCTCTGTTCTCTTCAGCTAGTGCCATAGGAAAGCCAGGGCATTCTGCGCTATGGACTGGGACTTCGTCAATTATGGAATCAGACCGCTGAATATAATTTTCAAGTTTGGGTTAGTATATGTAATTACACCTTACTTTAGAGCTATCTGCTTATTTACTCAACAATTTGTTATTACATGTATATCATGTGAGGTATTTTTCTAGAATCTAAGGATACGGAAGAGGGAACATTTTTTAAAAAAATCTGTAACTGAATGTAACATACATTCTATGGGGGTAAAAGATTAGATTTCTGGTTGGTTTGAAGAAACACTGTCCTTAAAATTCCTTCAAGTAAGTAATCCATGTTCATAAATCAGGGCCTTTATACTTAATTTTTTTCTGCCTGGAACAATGCCCCTGACATCCACACGCGGTGCTCCCTCATGAGTTTTCAGAAGTTTCTGATGCAGCCAGCATCATATTACAACTGGTCTCTCCCCAGCACTTCCTCCTCCCCACCTCCCTACTTTGTATTTTCTTAGAGCTGCTGTCATCATCTGACATACAATGTATCATCTACTCAAACAACAATGTATCATCTACTCAAACACCGTGAACTGTGAAGATACTCCCTTCTTCCCCACAGTAAAATCCCAAGCTCTCACCAAGGCCTTCAAATGCCCGGTGATCTGCTCCCAACTCCACTTTCTCACTGCTCATCTCTTTCCTCACTCCTCCAGAATGATGTTACTCTGGGTAAGATCAAAAGTGAGCAGACAAGTTTCATGCCGAAATATAGGCATAAAAGGGTCTCTCTGGCCCCTTAACTGGGGACAGACTGAGATGGGGTGGGAGGAGACATAGCCAAAATGTGAACAAGGGATACCAGTTAGAAGACTCCTGAATTAATCCTCATGCATGCATGCTCTCTCTCTCAACATTAAAAAAAAATCATTAAAAAAAAATAAAGTTACTAGATTGAATGAGATCACCAAGGGCATGACTGGAGATAAAGAAAAAGTCTGAGGGGAACCTAGGGTAGCTCAGATGGTTAAGCGTCTGTTCATGATCTCCAGGTCCTGGGATCGAGCCCCATGTACAGCTCCCAGCTCAGTGGGAAGCCTGCTTCTCCCTCTCCCTCTGCCTCTCCCTCTGCCTCTCCCCCTGCCCGTGCTCTCTCTGCCTCTCTCTCTCAAATGAATAAATAAAATCTTAAAAAAAGAAAAGAAAGAAAAAGTCTGAGGGTTGATCAATCCCTGGGGCACTTTGATGTTTTGAAGTCAGAGGGATAAGGAGAAGTCAGGAAAAAGAGAATGCAAATGAAGGTGAGAAGGGGTGTCCTGAAAGCGAGGATAGAAGAATTTCAATAAATGAGAGTGTTGAATTAACTGTGTCAAAAGCAGCTGGTAGGTCAAGTAAGATGCATTAGCTAAAATGCATTGCCTTGATCACTGGAAAACACGTTTGAGCAAATGTCGGGAGGGTAAATTAAACACCTTCTATCTTTTTGCCCCATGACATGTCAGAAAGAAAAGTTTAGGTAAATTCTCAGTGGGCCTAAGATTTAATAGTCACAGATACATCTTAAATAATATATACAAGGACACACACATAAACAGATGCATATGCTTTCTTCTTATGTCATGATTACTGTATGTTGATACCCAGAACTCTCATTGCACAACAATATAAGGTCATGTCCTGTGGACAAAATCTAGGGGCTTTTCATAGTATCCATGATGAGAGAAGGAAATGGGGTGACACAAACATGGTTTGTATTTTATCCACACAAAACCTTTATGAGGCAATTTTCAAGTTAAATTGTATTCATTGATGCATCTCATCTCATCAAGCTGAGTATTACTGTAGAATCACCTGATATTTTACCATATGATACATTTGGGATTTCATTGATCAATGTGTCTCATTGAGGAATATTTTTTTCTTTTCAGAATGTGTTATGTGAAAATCCCTAAATCTCAACAGAGAAAGGTCTTTAGATGAGAAGTGCTGTTGATTATTTTTTTAAAGATTTTATTTATTTATTTGACAGAGGGAGACACAGTGAGAGAGGAAACACCAGCAGGGGGAGTGGGAGAGGGAGAAGCAGGCTTTCCTGCAGAGCGGGAACCCGATGGGGGGCTCGATCCCAGGACCCCAGGAATATGACCTAAGCTGAAGGCAGACGCTTAATGACTGAGCCACCCAGGCGCCCCGAGAAATACTGTTGATTTTTTTGATCAGTTTAATCCACTGATAACTTCCTGTAAATACATTTCCGCACATTCTGATTCTATAAGTGGAAATGACTCTGTTATTCTGTGAATATACAATGATATTTCCTAACTAATTACTTCCTAACCTATTTTCCTAAGTTATTAAAATCACAACCAACTCGTGTATCCACAGCCTATGTAATCTTATTTGCTATTAATTTTGCTACATTCAACAGAACAGAAGGGATTGCAACTGTCTGAAGTCTGTCCTATACAAATCTAAAATCAAGCACAGCTGTAACTTGTTTAAATTTTTGAATTTGGGGAAATTAAATTATTTCAACAGTTTTTTCCCTTATCATTCTGTCTCTATCGAAAGTCATCAAATGACTCTGTCCTTAAATATCACTTCCTATCCCTGACTATAAGTTTCCCAATTTGGCTTCATTATTGAGCTCTTTATAGTATTTAATATTTCCCAAATATAGAAAATACATTTTTGGGGGGAGTGAAAATACTCTCTTCCAAATACATTTTATAATAACTTCTCATGCATTAGTTTCTGTTCTTTGATCATTTTATTTTATCTACTATGCATTGCGAACTAGGTTTTAAGTTCTTGAGAGGGTAATAAAACATATTAAAGCAACAGCAACAAGGACTATTTTTCAAACATACAGGAAACTTCATACCCCATAAAATATAACATTATCTGGGGAACATTTTATATGCATTTCAGTAATATTGCTATTGCTTAAAAAACAAGTCTTTGCAACTATTCTCAGAATTGCTTGGAGAATATATTTTTGAGTAAAATGAGTAAAGAAATCTTTTTTAACTGGAGTATAATTGACACAATATTAGTTTCAGGTGTACAACATAGTGATTTGACAACTTTATATGTAATGCTGTGCTCACCAGAAGTGTACCTACCATCCACCACCGTACAACACTGTTACAGTATCACTGATTATATTCCTGACACCGTGTCTTTCATCCCCAAGATTCATTCATTTCGTAACTGGAAGCCTGTACCTCCCACTCTCCCTCAAGCATTCTGCCCATTTTCCCATCTTCTCCCCTCTTCAATCACCAGTTTGTTCTTTTTATTTATGGGACTGTTTCTGCATAAACAAATCTTTTTATTCTTGAGTCACATTTCTTCTCAGATACACCTGTAAAATTATATTATTCAGACACCCCATCTTTCTCATCACACTGGGCTCTGAAAGACATTTGAGTATTTATTAAAAATAAATATATCCTCAAATACTGTCCTTTCTAAAAATTGAACCAGTATCTGCTGATGCCTCTTTCACCCTACAAGAAATCAAGGGGATAGAGAAATGTGTTAAATGTTGCCATGGGAATGTAAGCCCCAAAATGCAGCCTGAAAGTCTCTTAAACAACAAAAGAAAAAAATCTAAATTCCTCAAAATATAATTTGCAAGGAGAAAATAAAAGATAATGGCGATAGAGCCTATAAATCAAAGAACTTTTTAAAATCTTAGGAAACATAGCAACTATTTCCAAAGGATAGATCTTTTGGATTCCTGACTTGAATAAGCAAGCTCTATTTAAAAAAAAGAGAAAAAGAGATAACAGAGGCATTTGAGCACTGATTAAATAGCTAATGATATTAAGAAACTATTATAGTATTTAAGCCACTGATGTGGTATTGTGGTTACATTTTTATAAAGAAACTTTATGTTTTAGTGATTCAAAAACTGCAAAAATTAAAAATGAAATGATATGATGTATGGGATTGGGTTCAAGTAATCTGAAGTTGAAGAAACTAGTCACGGGCAAACCAAGCAAGATTACCTATGGATTTATAACTCTTGTGGCTGACTGATGGGTACATGGTGATTTATTATGCAATTCTCTTGTCTTTTGTATATGTTTGAAATTTCCCATGAAAAGTTTAAATAATAAATATGTGTCCTTAAATGAAGGGATTGTGCCATAATTGAAAATACTCAATATAATGCTCACCACCTCAGAAGGCAGTTTCCAAAGGGAACTGTAAAAACAAACTAACTAACTAACTAACAAACTAACAAACAAACAAAAAACCTTCTGCATTAGAAGCAGCACTAAATATGCCCCAGGGGCCCCTCTCCTGCTTGGGACCTCTTCCTCCCTTGACCCTTTCCATCCCCATCACAGGTGACTCATTTATTTGGATTGGATTAAATGTGTTTGCATGTAAATGCGGGGTGCATTTTTAACTGGATGAATTTTCAATAATCCTTTATTACTTCTACCTCCGTATCTTCAGCACTGGGCACAAGATAGAGACTTAATACATACCAGCCAAACACTTCCAGACAGAGACACAGTAGCTGTCTGCTCCTGCTGTCCCTCCTGCTGGCACCACCCAAATCCTCCAGGGCGTCTTTCTTGGAAATTGTATTCTTTCAACACTATCTCTTGTTCTAATGTCTCTGCAGCAACACATATCTAGGTCATTTTCTTGGGTAAAGTTGCTTCACTCCAAGAACAGGGAGTTACCAGATTCTACACAAAAAGCCAATGGCTAACTAAAATTAAAGTTGTAATGAATTAAATTATGTTCAAATTGGGAGTAGAATGATTTAATCCAGGCCTCTTTGCCTGCTTTTACTTCAGGTCTATGTGTGCTGGTTCTTTTTCTGTGTTCCATAATCTTTGCTGAATTGAACTGAATTGATTTTGTTGCCAGGGGCATATTGAGCCAACTTCTTCCATCCGTTCCCACATCCCTTTGCAGGGTCGTGAATAGTAGCTGACTTTTATAGTTTTTACATGTCTGTTAGAATTGTTCTATTTGATTTCTTAACTTTTTAATTGTCCACCTTACAAACTTGTCTTCTTCTTTTCACACAAAAATATAGGGTCCATACCTTATCACAGGGGTTGGAGATACAGAAATGAATGAAGTTACAGTCTTGCCTTCAAGGGGCTCACTCGCTGCTTGCGTAGCTTCTGAGGAACCTACCACTGCTTGCTTGTCTTCATTCACTTGTCACTTCACTCTCTGTAAGACTTGTGTGCCTCTTGGGGCACCTCGCTGGCTCAGTCGGTATAGCATGTGACTCTTGAAGTTGGGTCATGGGTTCGAGGCCTCTTTTGGAAATAGAGGTTCCTTAAAAAAAAAAAAAAAAAAGGACTTGTGTGCTCCAAACTGTGAGATTTTACTCTGCTTCAGATCATTTATAAGATGTTAGATAAAAATGATCCCAAAATTATTCATGAAGAAGCCCACACTTTACCTTTGCCACACTTAGAAGTTGTCAATTATCCCAACCAGTAATTTGCTTTTTAAAAGTCACATCTGGGGGGGGGGGGAAGAAAAAGCCAATTTTTTTTCTGACCAATGACATTTCTCTTTCCCCAATCTCCTTGTGACTCAATTTTTGAACAACCTTTTATAATTTAATCCAAACCTTTTATACCCCAACTTAGGTGCACCATCCCATGCTCAACACTTCCAGCAAAATATTGTTGTTGTCGTTTTTTACATTTGCAAACATAACACGTCGAAATTGTAAGAAGTTAGGAGAATAAAGAAAATTTTAAGATAGGAAATTATAGTCACCCATAACCCCAACTGGTTATTCTTTTGTGCAAAATCCCTCAAAGAACTGAATAAGTAATAGCATTGTGATCCTATTAAACTCATATTTGTTGGATAGCTTTGAGAATTTTTTTCTTTGTTATGGACTCTACTGGCCCGCCTGGTGTGGAAATAAAGTAAGACGTATAGTCCTACAGCTCACAGAAACCCTTCAGGGCTCTTTGCATGGTCAGCAAAAGAAAGTATTTACTCTTTAGGTCTGTTCTGAGGGAATTTTACATATTTGTGTTTCAGAACTCACTGGACTATAGATTTAAATTATAAGGATGTACGTACTATGATTTATGGACCACGAGTTAGGTATTTGATCTTCCCAACGAAGCATGCATTTGGAAAGGAATTTTTTTTTTTGGTCTGTATTAAAAGACCGTTTTAAAATTTTTTGTCATATTTTTTTCCTTTTGCTTTTACTATTTTTTTCGGAAAGTCATTAGTGTGACCTCATATTCACCTCTGCATTGCATGCTCCTTTCTAACATCTCTCTATGCTGATTATCTCCTTTGAAAAAGTCTTTGGAATCATGAGGGCAAATAGAGCTAATGTCAAACAAGCCCCTTTATAACCTTGGGGCAATAAAATGGTTGATACTTATTAGACAATGCTGACATGTTAAATAACTCGTTTGAGAAAAACCCAGTGTTGGCGGGCCAGAAAAATGCACATAATAAAATTCCAGTTTTGTGTTTCTGTTTTTCTCCATATACAATGAATCAGAGGCAGATCTTTAAAATTGTATTTAAATTAGAAATTGGTCACAAGCACAAATGATCACTTCTGCTAGGAAACAATTGTAATTTTCAGTCCATAATGAATTTTACAGTTGAGAGCATTTAAATGTGAGAAGAGAAGCCAGACTTGGTTACTTTTGTGATTCTAATTACTATTGTCATTTAATTATTTCTGGTCAATATTTATCAGGAATTAGTTGATAGATTTCCTTGCCAAATTTCTTTTGTTTTTCAAGATGCTAATACTCAAACACTTTGTTTTTATTAATTCTGGAAAAATTACTTCACTTTAGAAAATTTTAAATCAAGGATTCATTTTGTAAGAGTATAAATTATAGCAATGACTTTCATGATTTTGATTGATTAAATATGAATTCCAAATTGGACATTATGCAGAATAAAAAAAATATATGAAGTAGTATCAGTAAAAGGAAACTGAAGTCTAAAAAAAAAAAAAAAAGGAGAGTCCTACTGGCTTGGCTTGGGATTGGAAGCGTTCTTCAGAGGATGGAAAATATTCCAGAAGATTGCAAACAGCCAGTGTCACTGCAGTATGCACAAAGGGGAAGTAAGACGATTTCATAAACTCAAGACTGCTAATGACTGATGACCACCAATGGTAAGACATGGAACAATTCTTTGATTTGGTCACCTATTGTGCCCTAATGTGCCAGACATGGTATTCGGTGTTGGGGATAGAGAGATGAACAGAAACTGTCCATAAATTGAAAAAGTTTAAAATTTAGTGGAGATTACATAAAATGTAAATAGGCGATTCATACAAATAACACAAAAAGGGTTTCAAAAGAGCCTGAACTAAAAGATTTTAATCTCTTAGTAGAAGATCCACTAAGATTAAGATGTGAAGGGGTATTGTGTGGTAGGGGGAGGCAGGACAAAATGAGGGAGGGGACAGAGAGAGTTTTCCAGGAGGAAAAGATAGGATAGGCCAACATCTGAAGGATAAAAGAATGTTGAGAAGCAATTTAGGGGTTTAGGAAAGATTCTAAAACAGTTCATTGAAGGATTATTAAGTATCAGCATGGTTTCACAGAGAACGAATTAAATCAAGTTATTAATTAAATGTATGCTTATTTATGTATTTATAATATTTCCTAATTGCTACTCTAAATGGATGAGGACAATGGAGCTAACACAATTTAGGATTTCAGCAAGGCATTTAACACTAAATCTCTATGGCACCGTTTGTGGACCATATGACTGATTAACTTTCCCGAAAGGGTATGGACTAATAAATGATGTTTCTAGTGACTTACAGGTCTGTCCTTAGTCCTGTGTAAATGAGTCTTTCTATCAAAAATTTGGTTAAAAATTTTCAAACTTCCTTTTTCAGGTCTAGAAATGATATAAAATATATTAAGTGATTAAAACAGGATCCACAAGTTCTTAGGATAGAATTATGGATTAAATGTGACAAGAAAATTTTGAAAAAAAGTTTTCCTAATTATAAGCATAATATATATTCATTGTAAAAATATTAGAGCCACAAAAAAAGTTTTATGCCAGGTACCATACACACACAGTTAAAATATGTATTAATTTATCCCACTACCCTGAATTAATCACTTGTAAAACTTGATATATATACTTATGTGGATAATTTTTATGTGGATTTATATACATACAAACACTTTGTAAAATGAGATATTATAATACTGTGTCTATTGTATTATTTTCTTAATTATTGTCATCTTTCCATTAATAAATTTCTATCTTATTGAGCATAATGGTGGGTACATAGTATTCCAATAGGTAGATATGCCATATTTAATAACAATCTTGCTAACATTTGGTGGCTTGACACATATTGTCATTACAGAGAATGTTCTGATAAACATCCATGTATCCTTCTCTGTATGTATTTGCCTGTATATATCTTTAAATTTCTGGAAATAGAAACGCAAGGCCAAAGGGTAAATTCCTTCAAATTATAATAAATATTGTCAAGTCGACAAAATAAAATTTAATAGGCACACCTACAAGACTCTGATCAAGCACAGTTTGTTAAAAAGCACTATCTCTGAAAAATATTGAAGGATTTGAGAAAATGTTATGCTGCTAAAGTGAGGTGGCTGTTTCAGTCAATGTCTTTGGATCAAAACTGTTAGCAGAGTGTATGTCAAGAGACATTTGGAAATGTAAAGGGACATTTTGGTTGTCACAATACTGGGGACATGGCTAAACAATGCAGAGGACAGTCCAGCGTGATGAAGAATTGTTCTACACAACATGCCAATAATGACATCTTTGAAAAACACTGGGCAACTGCAGACATAGGTTGTAGTAATAGAATAGTGTCTAGGTATAAAGAGAATAACACCAATATGTTAACTAAAATACATCTATAACGTTGTTTTTAAGTTTTATGTTCTGAAGTTTAAGTTATGGATTGGATAGGGCTAATAGAGTTTTTTTGTTGCCAATTCTTATAATTAGTAATAGCTTATGTGGTGAAAGGAGCCCAGCAATCACAGTTGGGCTTGGGGTGTCTAACTGGTGGCCAACGAGAGTCGGGTTTTTGACACAGGAGGTGACAGTACTTACACTGGGGGGTGGGGGGGGTGTTGGTCATTACCAACTGGCTTAAGTGTACTCTGTTCGAAAGATTGACCAGAATTCGAAACTGTCTCATGATTCTATGCATACACTCCCTTTTGTCAAAATGTTTCCAAAAGTATTTCAAGCTTTAAGCATTCAAAATGGCGGATAATGATTCTTAGGTCTCTTATGGGTGGAATTGTGTCCCCTCAGATTCATGTATTGAAGCCCTAATCCCCAGTATCTTAATATATGACTGTGTTTGGAGATAGGGCCTTTAACGAGGCAATTAAGTTAAAATGAGGCTGTCAGCCTGAGCCCTTACCCAGTCTAACTGGGGTCCTTAGAAGAAAAGGAAGTTTGGACAACAGAAGAGATACCAGGGCTGAACACAGGAGTCAAAAATAGAGGCCTCAGGAGAAACCAAACCTGCTGACACCTTGATCTACGACTTACAGCCTTCAGAACTGTGAGAAACATTTAACATTTAAGCCACCTAGTCTGTGGTATTTGGTTATGTCAACCCTAGCAAACTAACACAATGAATGTCCTTATTACTATTTCATGATGTAAATGTAAACACACAATTTCATTATGATGAAAGAAATGGATAATGCAGTTTGCATTATCCTTCTACTTGGGAGCATCCTTCCATTGACCACAGTTAAATTAAAGAACTATTTTGTATACTGTGTTTGAGGCCCAATCTATCCAAAAATATGACATTCTAAATATATGACCTCCAAACCACTCCTCCAACTGTCTTTTCCTTCTGGGTTTAAATTTTCAGTTAAAGTCACCTCTTTGGATAACTGGAAAGAAATACACAAAGAAACCTTTAGAATGTATGCCATCAATGACTATCGTTACTTCTTAACTCTCCATCCCTGGAGTAGAGAAATGGATGAGCTTATCAGATTAGCTAACTGCTACTCTGAAAGGTTCACAAATAAGCAAAAAAAGAAAAAGAAAAAGAAAAAAAAAAAAAGAGATCCAGGAGGAAACATATACAAATAAACAAGTGGTGAAAATAAGGAAGTGGAATTAAAAAAAAAAAAAAGTAATACATTCTCATTCACTGAGAAACCAAATGAAAGTTCCAAGCCTGCAGAGGAGAAAGGCAATCCTAACTGACACCTGAGCCAAGTCTTTGGGAATGGTGAGGCCCATCAGAGGCAAAGAAGTGAAACTTTTCCCCCTGATAATTAAGAATAGAATTATGTTCCTCCTCCTAATTGCACAGACTTCTCCCATGACATTTTCAAATGAGAGTTAGTCCTTTCGAAGCCTACCTTGTCCTGGAAAATGCTGTTTTGCACTGTGCCCAACCTGGGTATTCATTTCCTGATTAGTACCATTCTGAGATGCTACGTATGGGACAAGCTTCACAACCCATTGCTTTGGGGTGCCCAGGGACAGCCAGTGCTTACGATGCTATCATGAGAGCCTCTGAAGACCGAAAGCCGCCTCCTTGAAAGTGTGGACCAGTCTGAATAGCAAGGTGCTTGTGTTGATACTTCAACAGACAGATGGAAATGTCAGCTGTACAATAAAGCAATTCAGAATTTCCTTGAAAACAAGTGACAACGCATTTTATTTTTAACTCAATAATCTAGCAAGTGAAGAGATCATAGTCTGTTTGACTTTGCAAGTCTTTCTCCAAGATAGGGCATATATTTGGGAGCATTGCAAGGTTGAGTAGACAAAGAAAACATATTTAAAATTGCAGATGTTATTTCTAAATTGTTCATAAGTAACAGGAAACTGCAGGATGATATTTAACTACTCTGTAGGTAGCAGGCAATTTGCATTTGTAATATCAGCATAATGAGTTTAAGATGTGCATTGATCTCATTTCATTTTATATGGAATGTAACAAAGCATGTTAATGGGTAACCTAAAAGCATATAAATCAGGGAAAAATACGAAACATCATAAAATGCAGAGTTGGTGTAGTAATTGTGCTTGTTTGAAACATCCCACCCAAGGTATCCATGTCTATGGCAATTAATAGCAAATGTATTTCCAGTGGATGGAGAACCAAAGATTTTTCACTTCCAACTTTCCATAAGATACAGTGGGTGATTTGTTCTAGAAAGATGCCCCTCAGTAAAATCTCATATGATTGATAGAAACTTAATTAAAAATAAGAAGCTATTTTATAGTCATATTAGTCTTAGAAATAGCAGAGAGACTTTGGCCATGTTGGCCTTTCTTTGTTTTTCACTTGTTCTTTGATTGAATTTTTCAGATGGTCATAACTCACTTAAATATTCGAAGGGTCATTTTATACCATCTAGGCATCTCGGAGTTTACTCATTCATCTCCATCTTGAGAGGAATATATCACATTATTTGCAATTATTCTTATTTTATGATTTTATTTTTCTCTGTAGTTGCCAGCTATTTTAAAAAGGGCCGAAACACATGGGAATCATGAAGATGGATGCCGTCATCCAAACACGGCCCAGTCAATGAAGTGACTACAGGTTATTTTTCCATTTATAAAGGCTGTTGTTGAGGTCAATTCAATTACTGCGAATCTCCAGGCTATAACTAGGTAGGGACCACTTATTTTAGTAGCTTACTAGTTGCTCTCTTGTGCCTTTACCCACAACTCCTCAAAAAACAAGAAAAAATATAAAATGTAAAAATAAGGAAGTATTATGAAGATGTTTGATCTCTCTAGTAATCAGAGCAGTGCAAATGAAAAGTAATTGGATACCATCTCACACACTTTTAATTGGTAAAACTTAGAGTCTGATGGTCAGTGTGTATGGAAATAGCCTGACTGGTAGGAGAGGGAATTGCTACCAAAACTTTGGAACGCAATTTGTCATAACCCAGTAGAGCTGAAGATGCCCATGGTTTCTACTTGGTAAGTACAGTATCAGATATCCAGATATCAACTCTATAGGATTCTCCCAAATGTATAGTATTTTTGTAATAGAAGAAAATAAAACAACCTACCTCATCATTCTTTAATAGGGAAATTAATAAGTGGATAGTTCAAATTGATAAGGTAGAATATTGCATAGTAAATAAAATGAATGACCCAGAGATTCATGCAGGAAAATGTATGTTTATCTAAAAAAGTCACAGGTTGAATGATAAAAGGATATTTTACAGTGTGATAATGTGTTTGTAAATTTAAAAATCTATAAATGATAGTATACATATTAAAAAGATATATACTTGAAATTGATATATACCAACAGCAGAATAGTAGTTACCCCTGAGATGGGAGTGAGAAGGAATGGGAAGTGGGGTCATAGTGGTATCTGTAAGGTTTTATTTTTGTATTTTTTTGCAAGAGTGATCTGGAAGAAATACAGCAAAATGTTAACATTTGATAAATCTAGGTTTTTAACATATAGATACCCATTATATTATTTTCTGTGCTTGAAATAGTTCATGTTTAAAAATTTAAAGTTAAATTTTGGGCACCTGGGTGGCTCAGTGGGTTAAAGCCTCTGCCTTTGGCTCAGGTCATGATCTCAGGGTCCTGGGATCGAGGCCCACATTGGGCTCCCTGCTCAGCGGGGAGCCTGCTTCCTCCTCTCTCTCTGCCTGCCTCTCTGCCTACTTGTGATCTGATTTCTCTCTCTGTGTCAAATAAATAAATAAAATCTTAAAAAAATTTAAAGTTAAATTTTAATTAACATGTTGTGTTTTATAATTATACAAATATCATTTATGCAAATGGCATTTGTAAGCCAAATGCCATTGCACAAGCTGTTCCGTGTTTTCTGTGTATTAACTTTTGATCCACACAGTAACTCTGTTAAGTAAATATAATCGTTACATCCATTTTATAGACAAAGAGATGAAAGCATAGCACAGGATCACAGATCATGAGCTACTGTTTGTGTCCTTAAACATGACTCTATTGTCTCTCAAATTTAATAAATTTTTTATACCATAGATCAAATTATACATATATATATTTTATATGTATATACTGCTTGTTTGCCTGTATATTTTGTCCTAGGATGCTTTCATCTAAGAATACATCTAAAATACTGCTATAAATTAATTAGGGACTATAGTAGATAATGACATGATCCAAGGACTCAGAATGATGAGGTCTAATTTCTGGTTCTGTCTTCACTGAGGCCCTGCTGAATGATCTGTGGCAAGACCTTTCGTTATTCTAAATTCTGCCTTCTCCACTTTAAAATACAGTGGGTCAAATCTATGTCCCTCCTGCCATGAAGATAAAACAACAGAATGTATTTGGAAACACACTGAATAATATACAATTATTTAGAATGTCATAGAATGTTGTTTATTTTAATGTTTCAGTATAAAATGTTATTTATTTTTCATACAAAATCTGAGAAAATAGTCTATACCCTGGCCTGAATCACTGTAAAAAGTTATCCTCTTGTACATCAATGATAATTATTTAATAAACAAAGACTATGAAATTCTATTACAGATTTTTGAAAGGGGTCAAAAAAGGCTGCTTCTGTGTACTTGGCCACCAACTCGAAAGAACTTCACTTACTTCCAACTTCTATTTTGTGACTCGTGCTTCACTGTGTTCACCAGACCCCATGACTTCCGTCTTGAAGATACAAGATCTGGCTCCCTCTGAGCAGAGTGAGAGTGGTTCTCAGAAACTACAGGACACAATATCGATCTTCTCCCTGTGAATGAAGCTTAGAATTAACCAGGAGCCAATTACTGCCCACGCTAAATTGGAGTTGAAATCACTGGGAATTGCAGGGAAATGGAAAGAAAATGTGTTAGTGAGATCAGGAAATAGCAGATTTGAGGTCTCACAAAGGAAAACAGCAGAAGCTCCATGTGGTAATCTGTAGGAAGCCAGATGGGCAAAACCTTATAAAAACTTGCTGGGAAAACTAAACTGAATTGACTGAGATATGGAATCACTGCTTGGATCTTTAGCATTCTGTTATTATTTGTTCTTTTTGTTTTTAGTTTTTATCCTATAAGTGACCTTACATTTTTGCTTCCTCAATTCTATTTTTTTACTTCTTTTATTTCTTTGCCTTATCTCCTGCATCTTCAAGAAGAACTTAAAATGGCAAGTTCTAGAACTCACATTCTTGAGCTTTCATTTGGAATTTTGAAAGCCCTGTGGTGATGCTTGCGATACAGCTGCTTTTAAATTAAGAAGCCCAGTGATTTCTTTGCACTGTGTAGATTTACAGAAACCGCTCCTTCTCCCAGATTAGTTAGGGTATCCCTGCTTAACAGGGTTCATGTGGTAAAAACAAATGTGTGGAGTAACTCTGAGAAGCTAGAGGAAATCACGATTGTGAGGCAGGACAGCTGGAAAGAGAACCTATTACAGTAGCACCTCCTGGGAAAACAGGAGCTATAAATGGATGTAAATATTAAGGATGTTACAGAAAAAGATAATTCAGAATAGAGGTAAACCTGAGATGTGCCCACTGGGATTGAGATTAAAGCAGAGATCTGGTTGAGTAGATGTTCAAGTGATTTTGACGAAGTGTTTTGGACATGACGCTCAAATGATAAATCAGAGTTTTGAGGAGAAAGGTGCCTTGATCTCTCTGGATGTTGTGATGCCAAGAGACAAGATTTAGCCTGAGGCTGGGGCAGGAAGTCTTAAACATGGAGGTAGGTCTGTTCGCTAGAAGGGAAAGCAGGAGTCACTTTTTGGTAGATGCAACTTGCACCAGAGTTGATGAAAAACATATGACTGGGTACTTACATCTAACCAAATTTGCATGCAGTCTTTATTCTGAGTTGCCCTAATAAAAGTTATCCTGCCTCCTAAAATGTATTATAACATACTCCAGCCTCTGATTTTTTTAAATATTTGTTACTGGGTGATATTCCAAGTTAAAAAAAATTTCAGCTATGTACTTGCTCCTGTTTGTTATATGTGGATAGAGAGACAGATGAATGAATAGGTAGATTTCTGGACCCCTCCCAGATTTACCAAATTAGAAGCCTGAGGCATAGAGTCCTGAAATCAACAGATGATTCTGACATTTTACCAACTTGGAGAATCGTGTGTCACTGTTGTGACTATTGTGCAGGAAGCATATTACATACAAACAAAAAGAAGCAGAGAACTTGGAGTTCTAGGGGCTCAGTCCCTGGAGAAATGACCCTCTACTTGCCCAGTGATAACAGCATCCATTTCCCAGGAGAAGCTCCCATGGGATTTGCTCTGGTGGGGTCTTCTATTAGAATCTAGTATAAGGTGCTGATTCCATCCTTTGGCAATCAGATGGGCTGAAGGAAAACAAGGAACAGAGTGCTTAAGAGCTTCATTTTCAGTCATGGACTATTAATGATGAGCCTGAAAGGTGCTAAGGACAATATGAAGTTCATTAAAGGAGACAGAGTAGGAATTACAGGACCGACCCAATAAAGTCATGGTAAGGGTGGCCCAAGGATCACACCCTTGGTAAGGTATGATCACGTTAAAGGTTTATCTCCAAGGATAAGTGAACTTTCCAAGTGTGTTGGAGAGAGCTCCAGGCCTGGAGCAGTGCTTGTATACCTAAAGACAGGTGACAGCTATGACACTATCTTTTCCTCCATGGCAGTCCTATGTTTTACTCTGGTGGGAATGCTTACATCTCTTCCTTGCTTCTGATGTCACAGATAAAGCATCTTTTCTGATTGGCTTGAGATGTGTTTACCTAAATCTTGCCGTGTCCCTAATCTTCTCTACCTCAAATGTATCCTTACGACGTGAACAATTTCTCACACATAACATATCGTCACCTTTCATACACTATACCATCTCTCCTCACTTCTCGTTAAGAACTTTAAAGATGTAGTTATACCACCTAAATTCTAAAAGAACTAATTCATATAAATTCTAAGAGATGGGCATCAAAATTCTTAAGCTCAACTATTACAAGAACAGTTAAACAAAAGTGGTCATTTTCTTTTCCTGAACAGTATGTTAACATGTTAGCCTGTATGGTGTAGTAGAAAGAATACATCTTTCTACAGACCAGAGACACATACTCTTAAATTTTTTTAACTTTTTCTTTTTAAAGATTTTATTTATTTGAGAGAGAGAGAGAGAGAGAGAGAGAGAGAGAGGGAGAAAACAGAAGCAGGGGGAGCAGGAAAGGGAGAGGTAGGACCTCTCCCAGGACCCTGGGATCATGATCTGAGCTGAAGACAGATGCTTAACCAACTGAATCACCCAGGTACCCCAATCTTAAATTATTTTAAATTCTTTTAAAGATTAAAGTCATCCTTAGTGCAAACCAGATACTTTTAACTTTAAATTCCCCTATTGCTTTCTAATTGTGTGACAATTACTAGACCTCTCTGAACCTTAACTATAAATTGAAGATTATTCTTACTATATAGAGCTATTATTAGAATTAAATGGGATAAGAATATAAAGTATTTTACTCAGCAAATATTAAAAATCTTTCCTCCTTTATCTACATTTATAGACATCAGAGAAGATTTTTTTTTCTATTCCTTTTTATGATGCTCCAAAATGTCCAACATTCTAGATTTAGAATCAGGGGTTAATCACAAGGAATCTGTGAGCTTGTAGGGGTTCAATTTATACATTTTAAGTGTCAATACTTGTAGCCATGTACATTTTTGGGGCAAAAGTTTATGGCTCTTTTCAGATTCTGAAGTAGTCTTTGACCTACATACCCACTTAAAATGTTGGAAATCCCAATTTTATCTGTATTATAAATCATACCAATTTCCCCCCTACATAGGAAATCCTCTTTCTGTGAGCTTCCATGGTTCTACCTTCAAATTTCTGTGAGCGTACATCATCAAAGCACATTTCATACAGTAGGTGTGAGATCAAATGAGATAATGATTATAAAGTATTTTCTTAAGCTATAAAACTCTATATAAATGAAAGGCATTGTTAGTCTTAGCAGCAATCACTACTGTACTGTTGCCTTTGTGACGGTGAGATATCTCCTCCTGATTTGTTGTGATAAAAATTATCATAATGATGACAACATTAATCACAATTACACTGCAATCTTATCACAATGCTCACAGCTAAGCAAGTTAATTGGAAACTTTGAGAAACCTAATTGTGCCTGTTTATAATTTTTCTTGGGCACCATTTCCTATGAATTTAGAACTACGGCTTTTTCATATGTGTACAAATCTTTGATGGCATCTAATTTAACCTCTACATTTAGATGAGGGAACTGGCCCCCGATTACCACTATGGCTCTGAGAAAGTGAGTTGCCCATTAGCCATACGGCTAGTTTTCTGAAAGCATGAAAGAAGGTAATCAGGCTGTTCCCTGCACTCTCTGATTGGTTATAATAATAATTTGAATGATCTTTTCAATTTTTTAGAGGGAATGATGTTTAGGGAAAGCTCTGCTTAAAATATTTGTTGTGGTAGATAAGGAAGAGAAGTCATATTGTCAAGGAAATAAAAAATCTATCTTCCATGAAATATCTCCCTTTAAAGTGCATTTCAATAGGGATGACCCAGAAACCTGCTTCAATTGTACTGTCTTCCCCAGTCATAGCAACTTACAGCTCAAACACTGGCGTTGTAGTCAAGGTGCTTTGGTAATAAGGGCCTCATTTACACTAACTTAAATAGAAGGCTATATGGAAAAATAAGAAGCAAATCTCAGCCAGGCCCCACTGGAGATGACCTTTGAAAACTTGGAGGCCTTCAGGACTGGAACTTTTCTTGGTATATCTGTTGTGTTCAACAGACCAGAGAAGAAACCAGCTTTGTCTCCTTCTCATCATTGTACATGTGGTCAAAAACAAAGGAGCAAATCTGACCTTATAAGCAATTTCAGTTCAAGTACCCAAACTGTTGTCCGAGGGTCTCTGTGTCTCTCTTCGTGTTTGAGAGACAGAATCTGATAACTGAGTTCATGGATTGGCCCTGAAGCTCTGGTCTTTCCAATTGCTGGAAGTAGAGAATCGTTTTGTCCTATTTTTCCAACCAATCCACACTGTTAGTAGAATTAATACAGTATTCAGAGAAGGGAGATTTGCCTCTAAAAGGAAACCTAAAATGAGAACACCAGAATTCGGAAATTTTGATTCTGAAAATTCTAGTGTTCCCTTTTTTTTCAGAACTATATTTTGGGACATATATTTTGATACATGATCTAGCTATATAAACTCTTTAAAAATAGATAGGGTCCTATACCATCTAGGATATATGGTTGTTCCCCTTCTAATATCAGGCAAATATAGAAAATTCTGTCTCCCTGGGAAAAAGCAATGATCTAAGAAGGTCCTGGGGATTCCAATTTACTGTGAGGGAGTCCAGAACTTTTTTCTTTTTTTCTTTTTGGTCTAATATAGAACCACATGAACTAATTGATATACACCACTCCCATGAGGCTAATTTCAGGCTATTTTCTAGTTTTGTCACTACCTCCCACCCCCAATGCTGTTCTTCAGTTAGAGCATAGTATTTCCATGATATTCCAAAGTACCCAGAGAATTTGGAGTTATTCACCATGCAATATTTTCTGACATGTTGCATATTTCCTTGTATTTTATCAGATTTATATGATGTCATTTTAACCAATTTAGATAACTTTTTTAGAAATGCCATCAATTAGTGCATACATATTTTTGAACCTTTACCATAGACATATTTATATATCCAAATCCTAAAATATGATCCTGATGACTCTGTAACTATTTAACATTAACTAAACATTTGAAAACCATAATTATCCAGTGTATACTTTTAATCTTTGTTATTTTTTTAAAGTCGTGATTATAGAATTCTATCTCTTTATTATAATCTTAAAGCCTCAGATTTTCTTCTTCCTTCTTTTCCCCCTCTCTTCCCAGAGAGAAAAACATAAAAGAAATAAAAACTAATCTAAAAAGTAATTAGCAAAACAGATATTTTACTGTATGATTTATATATATACTAATAAGAATAAATAACAGTATTTAATTCTGTAGCTGAGACTCATGGCTAGGTAAGGAATTTCTTTTTCTTAATGGAAAGACTGAGAAGAAAGTAGTGATTTATTTCAAGGACACAGTTGAAGTTTTTAAGAGAGGAAAAGAGAAAATTTTGGCCACAGAACCTAGTATAAGTTTCCAGAAAATACCATTATCAAGTTTAACAAGATAGGACAGGGAGGGACTAAAGATTTTATTTTATTCATGTAAGAGGGGAAAAGTAGAATTGTAAATATACTGTGAAAAAATCAACACAAAATTTTCTACAAATTATGCAATAAATAATAGATACAAAGTCAAAGATTCTTAGATTCCAAATGGGGAAGTTGATGATAAAATGTCAATGTCTACTGCATATCTATAAGGGATTTCAGCAGAAATGTGTGAGAACACAAAAAGAAGGAACCAAATGGGGATACTTCCATCAAATTGCCAATAGTCAAAAGGAGATATGAGACATTTGTAGATTTGGAATCAAGGGGTGAAAGTGGGAGTCCATAAAAGAAGTACAAAGTGCTATAGCAGAAACAAAATTTTAAAATGGAGAATTAAAGACTTTTTCTAATGAAGGAAATAACCATGGACTTGAGTCTTGAAGATGGAGAGAGTGTGAGCATGCAGAAGCAGAACTAGTGTGAAAGAGGATTCCAGAAAACATGCAGACACAGAGACACACATAAAAATACACATATACACACAGTCGTGTATATATCTGTATGTAGAAAGGCCAGTCAATATGTATTATAGCCAGAAATAAATAGCTTGAGGGAAGAGGTTACCTTATATATTAGTTTATCTTTTTTTTTTTTCTGGCACATAATGTGGGCTTAAAAAACGTCGACTATTGCCAAGAGGGATGGCAAGGCCAAGGGAGATAAAATAATTTGACCAATATTATTGAAGAAAGAAAGAAAAAATAATAATTAAATGCCTTTTATGTGCTAAAGTTTTTATATATGTTTCAAGGAAAAGCATTTGTATTAAAAAAAAAAAGCTAACTATTACAGCTTTTTTGCTTCAGAAGGATGACACAAGGCATACCAGTGGGGAAAAAATATCTTCATCCTTTTTATTTCAGACTATTACAGGAGATAGAGAAAAGACAGAAGGGAATGTCTAGTTTCTGTCCATTTTTCTGGGCTACTTAAGTTCAAGATCCAGAGTAGATGTACTTCTGTTTAGAAAAGCACCTAAATAAATCCTCAGAGATAAAGACAGGCTTACTGGGGAAAGAGTTTGAAAAATAGAGAAAGAATCAGAAAACATGTTTTGAGCTGTATTTGATAGAAAAAAAATGCTGCTGAACAGATCCATGGGTGGGCATCCCTTAAGAACTTAAGAAAAGAAAGGTCCAACATTCAATTTTAACTATGTGTATTATTGGACTATAAACTTCTTCCCTGACCTAAACTTTTACAGAGTCTTCTACATACACAATTGCATTGGATGAGTGGATTTGGTGAAATCTAGGAAAAATTGTTGTATCCCACACCTGAGTTAGAATGAAGATAGAGAAGAGATTAATGTTGGCATAAAGAAGAAATTGAAATAGGAAATGAAGAGAAGCAACAACTCAGAGCCAGATGCAATAATGAAGAACTAAACCCCTAGAAATACACAAAAATCACAAAATTGTGTGGCTTTGCTCAGAGAGAGTGACCAAGGTGGGAGTCACGGTCATTTTGTAGCCTAACCTTGGAAGTGATAGCCCATTATATCTGCTGCATTATCTTTACTATCAGTGAGTCAATAAATTCAGTCCAAGGGGAAGGAAATATACAAAAGCATAAATGAGGAAGGTAAGTTTATTGGAAGCCATCTTGGAGGCTACCTACCCACAACATTTCCCTTACAGGCAAAATGAAAAATCATTAAACATTTCAAGTTCAAAAATAAATGGACCTCTCATCTTATTTCAGGCCCTGCTATCCTCTAAGGGATGGAAAGATAAATATGATGCAGTCCCTCTCTGCCAGGAGCTTATGGTCTTGCTCGAGAGGAAGGGCTGTGCAAATGTGATCAGTGCTGGAAAACTATAGGAGTTGTGGGAACAGGAGGAACTTTATAAGATGTGAGAAATGTTGTCTTCACAAAGGAGATAAAACCTGTGCTGTGTGTTGAAGGAAAGGGACCAGGCGGACAGAGGGGAGAGAATGCACCTTCCAGTACGTGCCTATGAGAATCTTGCAGGAGCTACAGGTATTCTGAATGACAAAGCTGGGAGTCTACACTAGGGTCAAGAAATGAGGCTGAATGGAGGAACCAGCAGTCCTGTTGTGAAGGGCATGTGGGGCCATACCAAGGGCTTTGGACTCTATCAAGTAACTGGAGTGGAAACACTGAAAGATATGACCAGATATACACAAAGTAAAGAACACTGACCAAATCTCAGGGTGTACTTCTTTGCCAATAAGCAGACCAGCTAGAAGAAGAATATATCCCATCTTCAATTACACAACCTCTAAGACTCCCCTGTCAGAATTGTTAGGTCATAATCCAGGTATAAAACTCTCTGAGGGTTCCTCACTTCAATTCAAATCACACATCTCAATGACAATGTCCCATATATCAATGACATGTAATTTCTCACAAGCACCACCTTTTGCAAAGTAACTAGAAGAATACGATTCAAGTTCATGTTCAGAGAAGAATGAAAGAAAATAGTGGTGTTCCTGCATAATGTTAACCCAGCCCAACCCATAGCTTTATTTAGCTTGCTAAATTCAATGAGTCTCTGCACTCTTTAATTACGTCCCCCACTGCTTTTCTTCCTCCATGGTGCAAACGCTATGCCTTTCACTTGTTAAATCCTCCTTTGAAACACCTTTCTCACTTTTCCCCAATGATCGATAGGCTTCCTGTATAGAAGTGAAAAGAAGCAGTGAGGCATATAGTCAGTGATACTCAAAACTGGATGAGTCACCCTCAAGGAATGTCTGGGAGGCCTTGGGAGAGCTCAGCCATGGGTCTTGTGAAAATCCAAACAGCCCAGATCCTACCGTAGCCCATAATTTCCACTGTCTAACCTTTTCCATGTCATACTGTTAGAATCCTCAGAACCCAAGGGGCTTACCAATACTTACTAACCTTATACCATCATCAAAGGGTGATGACACTGTCCTTACAGTATTGTTTGAGCTTTGGTCAAAGAGCACTCAACTGAGTAATGAAGATTTAGACAATGTGCATGTGCCTGGACACCCAGAAATATTAAATCTTGCTCCAATATTCTTCAGAAAAAGAACCCAGAACCAATGGGTCACAATTACAAGAAGCAAAATCTGAGTCATCCATATATAGAGAGATTATATAACTCTTATCAAAAAAAAAAATTTCTCCATGAAATTTTGACTTCAGAAACTAGTAGAAAAGCTGTGATTATAATCAAAAACTTTTGTTCTGGATTACTATATTTTATAAATTTATCTACAAAGAAGATACTTCTTTCCTAATGTTAGATTAACTTATAAGTAGTCCAGCAAGCAGTTCAGATATCAGAGGCAAAAAAACAATCCATTTTATTATCCACCTCTTGGATCAGGCAAGGTTTTAAAATTCTCATTTAATTATGACTGAGGAAAGGCAAGCTTTGGGGAAGATTAAAGGATCTGGCATGGCCCTTCAGAGAAAGTGATTGCCAGGGTAACTTAGAAGTGTATATTATACAAATCTGAGCGATGACAGAGGAACTAAGTGACACCAAATGAAGTGACAGAACACAAAATTGGAGAAGGCACTCTCTAGTCCACTGTGGCTTATATTGTCAGGTTTAGGAATGTTTTTAAGATTTTTAAAACACTAGCATTTTGTCATCAGATGTAAGTTAATATGGGAACTACCAGAGTTCTAAAATTATAAACTTAGAAGTAGTAAAAACAAAATAGAGCTAGGTAGAGCACTTATGAAATGTAAATAAGGTATTTTACTATTTTGGAAAGCTGTAATCTTCAAACTCCCATGACCATGTTGTAGTAGAGAAATGGAAGTATATACGGAAAAAGGAAGAGCCAGGTTTAGCCAATTCTCATAATAAGGAGTCAATCTATTTAATATATTATTGTTGGATATTTTACCTTCGAGACTTCTTTTCACATGGGAATTTGTGGAATTTAGTTTTTATATTCTTGTGAATATATGATTGCTACCTTAAAAATAGGTATAGAATGCATTTGAGTGGCTACAATATAATGTTAAATCCATTTTAAACCAAACTTTAGATTACAGTATTTTTTGATCCCAAACAAATTCAGGAGCAGAAACAATTACCAATTGGGTAAGATTGTTCCTTATTCATTCATTTCAATATTTATCAGAAATTTGCTATATTCAAGGTACTATGCTGGCCTTTCTGTCCACAGAGAAAGAAAAAGGGCAACATTGACCCTCCACAGATACATACAAGAAACGTATGGCGAAACAGGGCCAAGCAGAGTCTCCGCCCATTCCCCCCGAGTCAGCAACTCTGAATACTGCCACTAAAGGAAGTAGAAATAAATTTATTTTCCCAAGTCCATGGTCTTGGGACTTCGGCTGTTCCATTTTCACTTTCCTCTTGTTCTCTCCACCTACAGGATTCCGTTAGTCCTGCACATGCCCAGACTTTCAGTTAGAGTTACTATCAACAGTAATAAAAATATTCCTACTCATGACACGTGCCCTGTTGCTTCATTTAAAGTCCTTACTTTAGGGAGGGAGGTGGGGAAAAAAACCTTACTTTAGGCATTAATTTGGATTTGAATACGGTCTCTAGTTCCACTTCCTTGTTTACCATTTGTGTTTCTGCCCCCTCAGTAAGAGCTTCTTAGCTCTTTGAAGGCAGAAGAGCTAAAATGTCTGAACATTTTCATTCAAATAAGAATATCCTACAGGTGGTCTAAGAGGCTCTCTCATAGTTCCTTGCATTTGCTCTCCGGGCAATCTCCTTTACATTCCGTCTCCCCCATAGTGCAGGGATGGTCCACTTTGCCAGCGCTTCTGTTTTCCCCTTTCTGGCCCATCTCAGCCTCAGCTAGTATCTCTTCAAAGCTTCTTCTTTCTTCTGTGTCGCTCTCTCCTACTGTCCCACACCTATTTTTTCATGTTTTCTTTGAACTCGTTTCTCTGAAGAAGTGGTCAGCAGCAGGTACATGTCTCTACATTCGCGTCCCCCCACCCTTGCCATTTGGATCTTCTCATCTCTGGGCTGACTCCTTCCTCTCCTTCTCCTTGGTTCCTAAAATGTCAGGGACATGTTCTCTGATCTCTAGTTCCTTTCTTTACAAGACATAAACGTATTTGCATTTTGCTTAGATTTGATGTGGCTTTGGCTTTCTCTCAAATCACTTTTTCTTAATCTTTCTTAATCTTTTTCTTCCTATTTTGTAAGGTTTAAATACACATAAGGTATATATAATAAAGTTCTGTTGAACAACTGGCTCAAGCCAAAATCATATTTATTTCTGAATATACTCTTGGTAGATTTAATTTAAACGCAAGCTGCAAACTGACAATTGATGATATTTTCAATATGAAAATCTATTGACAATATAGAATAATCAAACCATAAATCCATAATCCAAGCACTATGAGTAAAAATATAGCATATGATACAAACTTTATACAGATTTTGATACATTTTTCCACCAAGTGACATGTTAAGACTTAGACACAGACTTAGAAATATCAGCTGTACACATGAGTTGGTTGCTTCATTTTATTTATCTACATACCATAAAACTGTAAGATTTGAAAATAAATTTAAAAAAATAAAATTTTACCTTTTAATGAAAAACATGTTTTTTGTTTTGCTTTGTGTTTTTGCTGCACAAATACTCAACTTATGATTGAAAACTGATATGAGGGCACACAGATAACATTTTTAGCTAAAAGGAGACAATTCCTACCTTTGCTTATGATGCTTGATCAACCAGAAAGAGCTTACATAAACATGTAAGAAGTTGAAAAGTACAGCAAAATGTTCATTGCTTTCTTTAATGATAGGATACTTTTTCCCCCCAGAAATCCAAACCGTGTCTAGAGGAGATCAATTTCCTCTCCAGTGTATGCTCCAGATATAGTTCACAAAGTTCATCCTTGTCTCACAAATTCACATTCTTTGGCTGAGAAGAAGGATATTCAGAGAAAGTTTCCTTCATCCAGTCATCTGTAAAGACTGTTCAGTAGGGTTCTGCCATAGTTTCAAGAGTTTTTTGCAATAGGATTTCGGATTTGTTAATCTCTTCCCTTACTCTCAGGCCCAGGCAGCAAAGGAAACATTTTACGATTTCTTTTGCAAAGTTATATATCCAAGAGTGGTGTCATTTGAAATCAAAACATGTTCTCTGGGACCTAAAAGAGGTATGTACAAAGGGTTGGTGTGATGAAAATGCCTGCCAAGTTCATAGACTAATGTGCAGCCGTGCTTCATTTTCGAAGCATTGCCACCAAATCTGGTTGGCTAATTTCTTGACAGCACTACTGCAATTAACCTTTAAACACTTTATTTAAATATCTTTATGCAGTTTTCTAAAATATTCTTTTTTTAAGATTTTTATTTATTTTTTTTTTATTTTTTTTATNTTCATAGACTAATGTGCAGCCGTGCTTCATTTTCGAAGCATTGCCACCAAATCTGGTTGGCTAATTTCTTGACAGCACTACTGCAATTAACCTTTAAACACTTTATTTAAATATCTTTATGCAGTTTTCTAAAATATTCTTTTTTTAAGATTTTTAAAAATTTATTTATTTGTCAGAGAGAGAGAGAGAGAGAGAGAGCACAAGCAGGCAGGGTAGCAGGCAGAGGCAGAGGGAGAAGCAGGCTCCCTGCTGAGCAAGGAGCCTGATGCGGGACTCGATCCCAGGACCCTGGGATCATGACCTGAGCTGAAAGCAGCTGCTTAACCAACTGAGCCAACCAAGTGTCCCTTTCTAAAGTATTCTTAAGTGAAATAGCTTTTGTTTACTAAAACTAACCATTTTTTGACCATCATCCAGGATATTTGTCATTACATCTTCAAGAATATTCAACACCAGCACTTTTCTGGCATGAACAAAGTAGTATGTTGTGAACACATTCATGATATTCTTTTTTCCTAAGAAAGACAAAAACCCCTAAAGGAGTGCCATCAATACAGATACCAAGACAGTTCTTCCCCCAAAATGAAGAAAAAAATGTTTTGGCTTTTGCTTTTGGGGGACGGCTTTTTGCAATTATGAATTTCACTATCATTTTCAAATTTCACAAATGCTAAAATATATCATTTACTGATAAAAATCTGTTGATATCTCAACCTACTTGGAGAAACTATCAGTTTCTAGTTTATCACACAAAACCTTTTTAATATCATGTGACATGTCATCACTAAATTGATTTATTATACAGTTTGTAATTGGAATTTTTTTACATTTCTTTATCATGAGCCTTATCAGAATTCTGTATGGGTAGATCTAAAATTTTCCTTCTCCTTTTAAAGCTTCCTTTTCAAAAACACCACATTGGATCTTCAGACATATTCATAATTAGAAAATATTAATGAATTATAAAATCAAAAGGCATAAAAATACATGGGAAAGTTACAAAAAAATTAAAGATCATTGCATTACAATTAATTTCTAATTCATACATTCTCTGTATTGCAACATGGTCAGCAACAGAAAAGAGGTAAGTGCAGCTGACTACATCATAATTTCTTTTTTATAGTGAAAATTTCCCTCCAAATTCCACTACACTAATAGAGCTTGTTCATGCCCCTAAGTCAGTTGGTGATATGTAACAGGAAATTGAGGAAGGTAGTTTGGGGAGAGGTTATTGTCATTAACCTAACATCATCCCCTTCTTATAATACAGAAAACACTAATTGGCAACAGCTTCTCATGCCAAAAATGGAGAATGGAATTTATCAAATAAACACAATTCTACTGTTTGCTTCCATATGGGGTCAATAATGAAATTCATAGCAGAACTGCCTGGTCACTATCCATTACTGTGAGCACAAGCACTGCACAATTTCAAAGCTCAAAAAATCATGGCTTTTCAAAAAAATTGCTGTCTAATGTAGAACCCCTAGCAACATCTTATAGTACCCTAGAGTTCTACCATACCTGCTTTAGGAAACCAGACTGTTGCAAAGCTTTTACACATTTCCAGTTATCTATTGGTACAAAACAAACCACTCCAAAACTTAATGGCTTCAAACAAAAATGTATTATTATTTCTCACATTTTTTGAATGACTGGGTCAGGGAGGTAGTTCTCACTTGAGATCCCTCATGTGATTGCAGTCAAATGGTAGCAGAGCTGGTGTAACCTCCAGTTTTCTTCATGCACAGATCTGGCCCGTGGCCTGGGACTGGCGTCCAAACTGGCTGGCTCTTTCCTTATGTGACCACATGGCTAGCTTAGGTTTCCTTACCTGAGCAATTCCTAAGGCCAGCTAACATTCAACTGGAAGGGAATTTGGCTCTCTCTCGATGGGAAGAATAGCAGATTCTGTAACATCTTTAACAGACCATTTATTATTTTAAGTCAGGCCCCAGATTTGTAGAATTGATTTATGTTTTGAAAATGAAGAAGAAACTGAGGCTTGGAGCAGTTAAGTGACTTGCTCCCAAGGTCTTTCAGTAAATTAGTGACAGAGAAGCAGAAAGAATATATAAATCCCTTAATTCTCTAAGCAACAGATTCTCCAGTTATTGAGTATTTTTAAAGTGAATACTTTATCCTGAATATTAAATTCCTGAATATTAAATTCTATCCTGAATATTAAATTCTGAATCCTGAATATTAAATTCTACCAGGATGACATTTTAAAGATTTGTTTATGTGCACTAGTAGCTCTTGTGCAAATGAAATCTTTTCTCCATTTCATGTTTTCTTTTTCCCATCTCCAAATCTCCTTATGTTTTAGTCTCCGATGTTCTAGAGACATGTCACAAAAAGCTACTGCACATACAATTTTCTTTACAGTGATTTTGTCCTAGCGATTCTACAGCACAGAACTGCTGTTTACCCTTGTCTTCTGAAAATTAACCTGTAATGTCAAGGAGATATCGCAAATGTTTGGCTACTTAACATATTTTACTCATGAAAATCCATTTAAATATAATAAGCAAAAGTTGAAGTGTTAGCATCTTTGGCTCCATACATTTATTTAAACTGATGTGAAGAGGCGGGAGGAGGAGGACAGAAAGTTGTTTTGTAAGCATGTGTGTATGAAGCTGCCTTCTTTGGGCCTCCTCCTATGTTCTACTCAGTTTTTCTTCTTACCCAAATCGGTTCTTTTTCTTAACTTTTTTTCCTGGGTATATTGTGCCACTTTCGGTAGTTCTTCTGAAATTTCTTACTTTGTGCATAGACAGAAACTAACTGCTCTTTTGATCCATTGCTAGTAAATATTTATTTAGAATTGTCCATTTAGCTAGTGATGATGATGTGCCAGAGAGGCAGCCTCTTTTCTGTACTTCTGAATTTCCCCCTACAATGCATGAGGCATCCTGCTTCACCTTTTCTAAACTTTGGTGTGGTTTTTAGTATGGTGTGTACATATGCATATAAAATGCCTTCATCTTCCAAGTGAAAAATGCACTCTACCCTTTCTAGATATTGCAACTCAATAGAAAGAAACTATCAAATTCTGCACCAAAATTAGAACTTCTTTGCCTAAAAGACTTTACACTTTACATTTCTTTGCTAGAAGGAAACTTATGAAAATAATTACAGCTATATTGTATGATACCGCTTTTTTAAATTTCTTAAGCAAGTTCAAATACGCCATTGCCACTGACCGGAACACCACCCACATAACTGGCCTGGTTCATAAAGCAATTTTCTGGTTATAATTTTATAATAATTCATGTTAATTTCTTTTTTTTTTAAGATTTTATTTATTTATTCGACAGAGAGAGATCACAAGTAGGGGGAGAGGCTGGCAGAGAGAGAGGAGGAAGCAGGCTCCCCACCGAGTAGGGAGCCTGATGCGGGCCTCGATCCTAGGACCCTGAGATCATGACCTGGGCCGAAGGCAGAGGCTTTAACCCACTGAGCCACCCAGGAGCCCATCATGTTAATTTCTTCACGGGAGAAAATTAACTAACTAGCTAATTAGTCTCTCTGTAGTTCTATTTTTCATTTTAAGGTAATATATCATCATTATATATGGTCAAGTTTATCGTGAATCTGTTGCTCTGATCCTGATCACCTCTGGGTTTAATGGCAAAATCAAGTTTCCAGACCTTAAAGCTATGGACTAGACTCTGGAGTGTTGTTCCTTCAACCATTCTAATGGAAATCATTATTAGAGTCATCTGGGATTGCTGTTGAAAAGACAGAAGACTTAACTCCTTCCCTGATCCACTGAATAAAATTCTCTTCTGGAAGAAGCTGGGAATTTACTTGTTCAACAAATTCCCCTAGTGATTCTTATACACAGAAAAGGGCAAGAATCACCACTCTCTATTATTTTGACTTCACAAAGGAAAAGAGAAAAATACACAGTAAGCTTTAGCTATGTTCCAGGCACTAGCATAAATGCAAGGGACACATGACTGAATAAGGCAGAGCTCTGTCTTCAGGAAATACATGAAAATGACAAACCAGTGGTCACCTATCTATATATTTCAATGCCTTTTTGAATAAAGTTCTATTGAGGTATAGAAAAAAACAGCAAGTAATTTTTTGTTTGTCAGGGAAAGACCTTCCAGGGATAATAAAATGGAAAGTTCAGAGTCAAGGTCTTGAGAAACAGCCAGATATGAAACATAGAAGGCAGGAAGATCATACTGCCTCTAATGTAGAGAGAAAAATCTCAAGAAATGTGAAAGACAAGATGTACAGTGGTAGTAGCCTTAACGAGTTTGAATAACTTTTCTGGGAACAGAATTAAGTACAGAATGGAAGAAAAGGTTCTGGTCCAGAGTTTTTAACCCATGAGGAGTAGATGCTGGCCATGAGGAGTTGTTAGAATTTCCTGGGGGGGTTTCCAGTCATCCACATCCAACATTCTCATCTGCCCCAGTGGGGGAATGGCAATCATATAAAATGGGGTGAGTTGAGGGAAAAGATGTTGTTAAATTAGTAACATTTCCTTAGGATCTTTATACATACCACTTGAGATCTCCTGCTCTAGGAAATAGTGTTTGCTTAATATTTAAGCTATCCATACTATAATCTAACAGATGCAGGTTTCAGGCATATACGGTATAGGAAGAATTGCTTGTAGCAAATCCTCACCATAATTACTCTCTCCATTTTACAGATGAGGAAATGAAGTCATAGAGGTTAATTTGTCCAAGATCACTTGGTACCAGACGTATTATTCATGTCCTCCTTGTATTACAGCATCCCCAACTCCTCATGATTAGGATCAATTAATTCTGCAAAAATGCTGATTCCTCATTCTTGCCTCTTGGTCTCTTAGCACATGGAGTCTGAAGTAACTGAGACAGCCGTAGCCCGAGGTTTAATAGGACTATGAAGACATCCCATAGAACATCACACTTATTTACTACATCCATGACATAATGTTAATTGAAGTGGATAAATGAGAAGTGGCAAGTATATTGAAGGCCCAGAAAGCTCTCTATCTGAAACAGATGAAGAGTCTCTTTATAGGCTGCCCTTGAGGTCATCTATTTTTCATATTTAATCCTTAATTGGTGGTTAATCACTGTTGGCCTTTCATTGTCTTTTTAAAAATCATCAGTTGCCCCCAACAATAGCCATCAAACTCCATAATCCTTATAATCACAATTTGATTTCCCTGTATTTCTTAATTACTCTAAATGTTGCATCTACCAGTGCATTTCTTTTCTCTGTAAACTATTTCAATTCACAACTGGTGACAGTTTTAACAGTACTACCACCACATGCAAAGGACCTATATCTGTACCTTGGCCACTGGTGGTAGGTTCTCCTCATCAGCCAACCATCAGGTGATCCAGCTTCCAAATCCCACTTTAGGGTTGCTTTCTCAGACCATTCCAGCACCAACTGTTTCAGACTGTGTTCCCCAGGAAGTAGCCTCTGAGATGAACATTGGTATGCAGACATTCACTGGGAAGTTCTCCCAGGGTCAACACCTAGAAAGAAAGGGAGTAAAGAGAGTAGGATCCAGCAGAGGGAGAGATTTAACTGCAATGGATTTATGCAAGAGTCTTTAGCCAAACCTACCAGAAGCCCTCCTATTGGGATGACCCTTAAAAGTTGTCTGAGATTGGTGAAAGGTTTATATTCTGGTTATTAACCAGTTACCAGATGTGCACTGCTCCTGGAAATGAGGCATGACTTTGGGGAGTCCTGAAGATATGCTCACCTCAGAATTCTTAGCCACCAACACTCTGAGCAGCTAGAGAACAAGAGTTTCAGATCTGTATGGGTGGTACATCGGGGGATCCACTGCAATTATTTTGGTTGCTAGATAACTTTTCACAGAAAACAGAGATAGTTGTTTTATTGGTGGAGTGGAGATAATAACACGGAAAACAGAAATGTCCCTGATCAAGCCAAACCTTTAATTGTTTATAATGACTCAGTAGGAGAACATGTGGAGGATGCCTGTAGACCAGGAGAATCATCAGTGAGTGAACTTCTTGAGGAAAGGTATAATGGTGAGGAGGACTAGTCAAAGAAACTAGAGAAATATTATGGCTCAGGAAATCCAAATTGTATAGATCCTGAGAAAATGGATTAAATTCTCTGAATCTCGGTTTAATAAGCTATAAAATGAGGACAATAATCCCTTCATTGCATGGTGGTTACTGTGCACCTAGTTTTAACTGTCATATGGTATAAATTCAATAAATGTGCTTTTCTTGGCGAAGGATGAAAATTTCTCCTCACTAGTAATCCTTGTTGACTTGAGAGGAATGATCTCTGTTATACTTAAGTCATTAAAGGTGACCAGCTTAAGAAAAGGTAATAGGGTACGAAAAAGGCAGTACTCTTTCCGTGTTTCGATAATATTCAGAAATGTATTGATAAACCTAGGAACGGCAAAAAGTTCAAATACACTATTGTCATAATTGTATCTAACAATTAGAGAATTAAGTTCACCTTTTTGAGGCAGATTGCTATTCCTAAGCCTTTCCTAGAAGAAAGTTCTGGAGCTTCTCCTGAGCATATCCAGTGTTTGCTCCCTCCCACCCGTCCCCTTCTTTTCTCCCTGTCTCCCGTCTCCCCTCTTTCTCCTCACCTTCACTTCCCCTCTCTCTCCCTCTCCATTCCTTCCATTTATGATCCAATTGATTGTTTTTCCCACCTTTATCTACATCATTGTGACTGCTTTTAAAATGAATCTCGCTCCCTTTCTGATCATAAAGGTAACATATGCTTACTGAATAATGTAAAGAAAAAGTATCATACCTCCATCACCACAAATGAGCACTCTTACGCACTTGGTATGTTTGCTTATTCCCTTGCATTCCGTCTCCAAATTGAGCTATCCATATATTTGATCATTCATCTAAAAAAAATTAAATTAGCTTTTCTTCACTTCAGAGCATTTTTCAATATTATTAATATTCTTTGAAAACATAATTTGTGAAATGTGTATAATATTCTTTCTTAAGTGTACAATGTAAATTATTTAAGCCAATATTGGACATAGGCATTGTTTCTAGCTTTTTCCTATTATAAATACAAAAGCCTTGAACATCCTCAAATATGACTTATGAATCTTTGATAATATTGAGTACTGATTCATTTTTTCAGAGCCTTGTGACAGTTTGCATTAACTTTCATCCTAGAAAGACCCATAAGTACTTTCTGATAATGACTATAATTCTAATTCATTTAAAAGTAGGCTAGGGGCACCTGGGTGGCTCAGTGAGTTAAGCATCTGCCTTTGGCTCAGGTCATGATCCCAGGGTCCTGGAATGGAGCACAGCATCGGGCTCCCTGCTCAGCGGGAAGTCTGCTTCTCCCTCTTCCAGTCCGCCTGCTTGTGTTCCCTCTCTCACTGTCTCTCTCTATCAAATAAATAAATAAGTCTTTAAAACTAGGCTATGTATTTATTGATTTTTTTCTCCTTACTTGTAATTGGTGTGGATCAAGGTCATAATTTAAATTGCTCCTTTCAGTAGTAATTCTACTTGCATTTTTATTCCTATTTTGCATTCAGCATGATTATTTAGTTTTAGTATATAAAAATCTTATTCTTAAGTTTGTAATCTCATTACTATTATTAAAATTAAATATTTGGGTGCCTGGGTGGCTCAGTGGGTTAAAGCCTCTGCCTTCGGCTCAGGTCATTGTGTCAGGGTCCTGGGATCGAGTCCCGCATCGGGCTCCCTGTTCATTGGGGAGACTTCTTCCTCCTCTCTCTGCCTGCCTCTCTGCCTACTTGTGATCTCTCTCTGTCAAATAAATAAATAAAATCTTTAAAAAATAAAGAAATAAAAAAATTAAATTAAATATTTGTTACTTACTTGTGAAGTCACAAAAAGTACTGGACTTTGTGAATATAAGTAACACTGACCTAAACTTGATGAGAAATGAATAAAATTCAGTTTAGGCCACAGTCATTCTAGAATTAATGATGGGCTGAACCACTTAAAATTGATTTTATTAGACAACTTCACCTTAGATTATTCACCAGCTCAAGGATAGCCTGAACATTTTTATGCTTTCTGCAGAAGATGCCCAGTACAAAATTATTTTTCTAATATGATGCATAAGATGATGTGATATTAAGTTTGTCAGAAAATAGAAAAAAGTAGACTTGTTGAATATTACCACAAAGAAGGAGAAACCTATTTTTCCTTTCTTTCTTTTTTAAACAAATAGCAGGGCCTAGTGTGTCATAGCTGTGACAATTTCTTGATGAGTCTTTACTCATCAAGACCCCAAACTGCAGTTGGTTGTATCCCAGGAGAAAGACAGGAGAGGAGGAAGTTTGGATCCTTAGGATTATGTGTAGGGCTCAATTTGGTGAACTGCCTAAAATCTGCAAAGAGGTGAACAGAAGGGCTGAGAATTCATGGAATGATGAGAGGAGAGAGATTTCAATTTTAAAAAAAGAAGAAGGAAGGAAAGAGGGAGGGAAGGAAAGAAGGAAAAAAAAAAGAACCTTCATGAAAAGAGTTTAAACATAGCTCTTAAGCTGTGGTGGGAAACACTCAGATAAATGGAGACCAACCAATGTCTCTGCCATGCCAGGGAGGATCCACGTGGCTAAAGGAAGACAGCACTGTTCCGAATAGAGGGCAGCTTCTGTGCAGGTACAGTTTTGTCAAAGGTGTAAGAATTTTGTGTGTTTTGGTTTTGTTTTTTTTTAAATCTATATCTTAGGAAAATTTCAGTGTATGGAAATGGTAATCAAAAACCAAAGAAGTACGGACTTGAACCCTCTCTTGTTAATAAATGGGATCTCGTACTTTCCTTATTACAGGCATGAGAGTGTGGAGAAATCTGAGCAAAGCTCCCTTTAAGGTCTCCTTTTAGATAATGCTCTCAACTGATGCTTGGAAAGCTTAGAAATATTTATTTCAGATTGTATTAGTCACCACGCTCTCCTCTTCACTTAAGATGTATCAATTCCTGAAGGTTAACAGAGTCTCTGTTGTGAGATCTTCAGTTTGGCCAGTGATGTTTTGAGTTTCATCCAGAAAAAATGAAATCTCCTCTTACTGGTGTTTCTGTAGTATTTCACACATCGGTAATATTATTTTGAATTGGAACCATTTTTTTCTCAGTTCTGTTGGAGCCCTCTAAAAACTCCAAAATTAGGTGAGAAGCCATCACGCAAGGCCCAAGAGGTGGCCGATCCCAGTTTGTGAATCAATTCGTCATCTACAGTTTATGGATTCCTAAATGTCAGGTTGTTTGTTAGGAGAGCATTTTCCAAGACCACTGTCAGTATGCTTTGAATTATCTCCATCTCCAAGTGTTTTACCTAGGGAGGAGGGATGGGGGAAACTTTTCCCCCACATCAAGTATTATATGTGTCCCCTGAAGCTTGGTGAACTAGTGTCTGACTCACATCTGGTAAGTTTGAAGGATAAGAAACTGTAACTCGTCTGTTGGCAATCTGGAGGGTTTAAAAGACTGGGGAATTCTGCACCTCCAGAGTTTGTCTGGACAACGGCTGCCTGAGCAGTGCCTGTCTACCAGATGTGGGTGGTGCATAAAAGAAAACTGACCATAAACATGTTCGAGGAGACTGAAAGGCTTGGACAACCTTCACAGCTTGGCATCTTGAGTCCATTACCGCCAGAGGTGATGGGGAATGAGTAGATGTGGTCACAGAACAGGACAGGCCTGGAAGCCCATGGGAGCAGTGCCCAGCCTAGGAAGGCAGGGCAGATTCCACAGGGAGGACATCTGTGTGAGTGCTCAGCCAGGAGCTAGCTGTATGTGAGGATTTGCCACAACTGTGGGTGTCTGCGATTCTTGGCCTAGAGCTGAGGACCGAACAGTCACAGTTGCAAATGTATAGAGGTAAATGGAGAGTTTGTCCAAAAAGCACCTAAAGAGCATGGAAGACATCCTTCTCCCACTTCACAGTTGGCTTAAATCAGCTCTGTCTTCCTCCTGTGAAGCGTTTAGTGGGTAGAGTTAGGGTTAGCTGGGATGAGAGACTTGTGAATGCCTTTTTCCTGCTGAGGACAGAACATCAACTTTTGTAGAACATGGTGTCATAACAAAGCCTAAAAATGCTCTGTTTTGCCCCAGATTTAATCTATTAGTGGAGATGCAATCTTTTGGAATTAAACATATAAAATTTAAATTTGAATGTTCTCTTGTGGTGTAGTACCATCTTTTGACATGTAATCTGCACCACCTTCTTTCACTAGTAATTATGAATTATCTTATGAAGAGAAAGGATATAAAATTGAGCATACTTCCTACCAATAGGTTACACTTGGTCCTAAGTAATCACAACATTTAAATGACTCTGGTAAATCTTAAAATAGAATGAGTCATAACTGAGAATGTGATGAAGAAAATGTTAAAAGTCTGGAACTCAATAATAACTAGCCTAGCCTGGTGATAGAGACAGCTGGGATTTTTAGATTTTATCCACCTGCTTATATATATATATATATAAAAGGTGTTTTAAAAATAGTCCCCTTCAGATAGCGGCAAAAGCACAAAGAAATACCCTATTTATTCTCACTTCGACTTGGGTTTAAAATCAAAATCCACTATAAAAACTCTATATAGATACCAACATAAAAGTCTGTGTAGGTTAAGTCAAAGCAATAGTAATTCTCAAGGATTCCTTTGAAAATAATAACATTAATAACAGTACCAAGGCTATAAAACAATTATAGCTAACATTTCCATGTGCCAGACAGTACTTGAATCAGCATTCATGTATTCACTTCTTTAATCTTCAAATAACCTTCTGAGGTCAGTATTATTGCCATAGCTCTTTTATAGAACAGAAAAACGAGGCTAAAAGAGTCACATAACTTTTCTGGAATGTCAAGTTTAAAATTCCCATAATTTTTTATATGTGCAAGTTTTGCCAGGTAAAATTCTGACTTTTTTCTATTAAAGAAAACAATTCAATAATATCATTCTGTGTGATAGTGAGTTCAAATAAAGTAATACATAAGAAAAAAATTGTAGTATGATGTACAAATGTGTAATGATACCACCGTCTTATGATGCATTTCCAATATCTGAGTTTAGGGCTGCTAGGAAAGAAGCAATACGGGAACCCAACCAATAAATCAACCCCTACAAAGGAAAAAAGAGAGAGAGAGGGAAAATCCTTGATTTCCTTCTAGGCTAAAGTTATTGCCAGCCTGCGAAGGTTGCGGTGACTTTTTTCATATTTATAGTTGACAGGCAGATGTTGGTACTATTAGTCCTGCATTAAACTCTATTTCTTTACATTGAAATCCATCTACCCAAGTAGCACAGGTGGCTACCCTAATTAATCTCTGTAAGAGTGAGAGGTGGACCATGATCTCAAAACAGCGGGTGTTGATAATGCTCTACTCTTCAGGACTGGTCCCAGCGTGCCCCTTCTCAGCTGTCCTAGCCCCCAATCTGACCCTCTCTCGCAGCTTGGAGGACAGGGGAGAGAGCTTTGCAGAAACTACCAGTTTATGGTGGTGCCTTAAGGATGAGAGGGTCAAACAGATGCTTGACTTTCTGTACATTTGGGGAGGAAATAAGAAGTGAGTGGACAGAATGACTGTAAGGTGAGAGAGGTAGCCTGTAAGTAGCTGGAAAAAGGAGGTCCTAATGGGAAGCAGCTTATAAATGTATATCTTCTAACACATTTGGGGCTTCTCTGAAGATTAGGTCACTCATGAGCACAAAAGAGACATTACTTTTGGTGTAATTAAAAGACAATTAACACTAAGTGCATATATAGTAGCAGAGGGAGTTGAGAAATGTTTAGCTCTGTTAATTGAATGCATATTATGTGCCAGACTCTGTGATACATTGGAGATTAAAAAAAAAAAAGGTTGCTTAAGATTGGATTCTTACTATCCAGAAATTCTAGTTAGCTATTTAGCTCTTGTAGAAAACTCACTTGCATGTAAATTTTTTCAATACAGAACAGTACTATAAATGTATTTTCTCTTCCTTATGATTTTCTTAATAGCATTTTCTTTTCTCTAGGTTACTTTCTTGTAAGACCATAGTCTATAATACACAGAACATACAAAATATGTGCTAACCAGCTGTTTATGTTATTGGTAAGGCTTCTGGTCAATAGCAAGTGATTAGTAGTTAAGTTCTGGGGGAGTCAAAATTTATATGTGGGTTCTTGACTGTGCAGGGGGGTCAGTGCCCCTCATGCCTCCATTATTCAAGGGTCAACTGTGTTTAAAATGGGCTGCATGGGTAGAAGCCATACTACTAAGGGTCTCTTATCAGTATTGGTTTTGTTTCTGTCTAGAATCTCCCTACCAATTACTGTGGCATGGATCCGTGCTTATAGCTTGATTCTCCAAGGAGCCTCACGGCTCACAGCACTGGCATGAGTAACAGTCTTGTTTGTGTCTGTTCACACATCTTCCTCCTGCCAAATGTAGGACAGCCTCCTTTTATACATAATGCTTTATATACATATTTTCTGCTGCTCCTGAGTAGTGACAGACTGTTTTGTGACAACACAAACACAAAATCTCTCCTTCCTTAACTCCCAGATGCTGTGAGGCTTAAAAGAGACTGGGGAAAAGGTAGCTGGCTGTTTCCATCAAAGGAAAGAGAAATTATCTTGAAACTAGTCTGGGAAATGCTGCAACAGCTGGCCAACTATTTTTGTGATTGTAAAAAAGAAGCTCCCTTTGTACTATTGGAGAGGTATACTCAAACATGTGTGTCATCACTATTTATACATGACCTTGGGCCTCGAGGGGCCTACTCTGCTGTGTAAATTTGCAATTTTAAATTCTGCAGCTCGCAAATACCTGCTTTCTTGGACTCAGCTTGGAGAGACAGACCATTACTGGGCAGTATCACTAGGTAACAAAAGAGAAGGCGACAGAGTTCAAAACTCCTTTTCTTATTAGGTAAAAACTCACTGCTAATTGTTTTGTGGCTTATTACTTGGATTGTATGCTATTTGTCAAAAGTTGTTTTCTTAGCTAATTGATTACTGAGATCACTATTCTAGGTATATAATATCATGAACTATAGCACCAACAAGAAAAAAATCCCTGATGCTCTAAATGAGGATGCAGAGAAGTCCTAAAAATGGGTTTGTCTCATAGCAAGACTGAGTCATGTAAAACCAGAGTGCTATTGATATTATCTACAACTCTCATTGCTTGTGCTCCAGTTCCCCATTTCTACAGCCCTCCCCTGCTGGCAGTGTGGCCTACAGGTCAACATAACAATACTTAAGACAGGGAGATAAAATTTAAATGGCTTACATATGTATATTATTGAGATGTGGTTCTCAAATTAGGCAAAAGTAATGCTCTCGAGTTTAGACTTCCCTTACAGAGAAAAGACACAAACATCCAGAAAGTTCTAGGAGATACCCATGCCTTCTCTTCCCTATAGAAGATTTCTAAATATTTATCTACATGTACTGTTTTATTTTTCTTGTCTACACTTGCTCGTTTCACCCTAGTCTGACTCCTGCCTTCAACACTTGCCAAGAGAGTTCTCCCAACTGTCACAGAAGCTCACCTAATTGCCAAAGACCCCTCGACCTCTCTACAGTGTCTGGCAGTGTGGTCAATGGGATCGCCTTGACGGGCTCTCTCTCCCCACTGCAATCTCCCAACGGCCCCTTCTCTAATGGAAACAATCTCATGTGTGGATTCAGACTGTTCAAATAGCTACATGACTGGGCAAGCCCCTTAAAAATGTGTGCCTCAGAGTCTCCCTCTGTTAAATGGATGAACCACTAGTAATAATAATAATAATAATAACAATAACAATAACAATAGCTACTTACAATATTCTCATGGGAGTTAAATGGGTTGATTCATGGAGAGGGCTTATGACCATGCCTGGCAAATAGGTAAATATCATTTTACTGTAGTTTGTGTTACTTTATTAAATGGAGTTTAGTTCTGAAAAATATGTTATTCTTGAAAGTTGTTCTTTTTCCCTTGAGTGTTGTATCTCCTTCCTGTCTTATGCTTTTATCTAATTTTTCATGATTCACAAATGTGACCTCTTTCCTCCTGGACTCTACTGTCATACCTCTAAGTTTACCTGTTACCCTCTCATGGATGTCCAAAAGAGAATCAAACCCATATACCAAAATTAAAGTCTTTCATTTATCCATCCATTCACTATTTTCCAGACTTTGTGTTTGGTCCAATAGCCCAGTTGGCCCAAGAGCCTGGCCATCTGGTGGGTGGAATATTCTTATTATATCTTGACATTTCTTTCCCCTCAAGACTTTCGGGTATTGCTCCAATATACAGTAATGTTGCTGACAGTGTGTTTGAGGACGATCTGAATTTTTTCCTCTGGGTGACTCAAGTTCTTTTGTTTTGTTTTTGTGGGGGGTTTTTGGGTTTTTTTTTCATGGCTGCTCAGAAAATTCTTTATTTTTTATATATTTTCAAAGTCCAGCAATTTTACTAGGATACATGTTGGTGCTCATCACTCTACATAAAATATTCTTTTCTGAGGCATGGTATGCTCTTTCTTTTTTTTTTTTTTTTT
>LNAC01000146.1:182548-240938 GCA_002007465.1 Ailurus styani
TATCTATTTATTTGACACAGAGAGAGAGATCACAAGTAGGCAGAGAGGCAGGCAGAGAGACAGGGAGAGAAGGAAGCAGGCTCCCTGCTGAGCAGAGAGCCTGATGCGGGCCTCGATCCCAGGACGCTGAGATCATGACCTGAGCCGAAAGCAGAGGCTTTAACCCACTGAGCCACCCAGGCGCCCTGGTATGCTCTTTCAATTTGTAAATTCAACTTTGTTTTGTTTCTAGAAAATTTCCAAGTTTATAATTTAAGTATTTTTTTTTTCTCGTGGAAGTTTGATTTTCTTCTTCAGGACAGTTATATTCATGTAGTATCTGCTTTTGACTGTCTTCCAGATCTCAGACTTTCTTTACAAATCTTTACATCTTTATTTTGCTTACTCTTCTTTATTCTTTGTTTTCATCCATATCTACATAAATGTTGCCTTATTTATGTTAGGATTTTCCTTTCTTTTCTACTTCTTCTATGGAAGCTTGTTTGTGCATATTTCATGTCCTCCTGTTTCATCTGAGTTATTGTATCTCTGCTGTGACTTTTCTTGATTTGCTAAGTTATTTAAATTCATGGAAGCATGCTATACTGTGGCAGTATTTTTCTCTGTCTGTGGTTTATTTTTCCTGTTCCTTCCCTTATTGTATTTTCTAATGGTTTCCAGTTCCTTTTTAAATTTTTTTTATTATTCCTCATCTCTGAATGTGATGAGCTTTAACAAAACAATTTTATTGCCGAGTAGTCATTGGAAAGTAAGCCATGCAAGGTTCCCAGAGAGCACGAATTCTCCCTGGTTCACATGGAAGTTCCTAATGACAGAGAGCTGTTTGAGCCTCGTGAACTGTTTCTCTCTTTTCTTCAGCTAGCGGTTTTTGCTGCTACATGATTCAGAATCTCTTCCCAAACAGCATGTGCAAATCTCTGCCCTATGCAAGAGTGAGCTTTCACCCTTGCCTTCCTTGTTGCTCTGGGTGCCACTTCAAAGCCCAGGGAAAAACCGATTGCCAGTTCCCCTGCAATGTTTTTATTGCTCCTAATGTGGATTCTGGGTTTTTTCCTCAAGGTGTACATTCTCCTGTGACCAGCTATGCCCTGACAGCTTGAGATCTTGAAATCATTTGCTCTAATCATCCTTTCTTTTTTTTTTTTTAACATCTTATTTATTTATTTGAGAGAGAGAGAGACAGTGTGAGAGAGAGTGTGTGTAAATATGAGCAGGGGTAGGGGTAGATGGAGAGAGAAAGTCAGGCTCTCCCTCTCGCTCAGCAGGGAGCTTGATGTGGGACTGGATCCGAGGACCCCAGGTTCATGACCCGAGCCAAAGGCTGATGCTTAACCCACTGAGCCACCCATGCGCCCCTCTAACCATCTTTTCATATCTATTTTACCTTCACTATATAGTTTTGCACATGCTATAGTTTAAGTTATAAATATCTTTTTTTTTCTCGTTTTTTATTTGGTTCTTTTTGACATGCTTTTTAAGAGATGAGGGAGAGAGCCATAGTTACCCACCATTTAAAACTTGGAACTTAACATATATATTTAGATCTAAGCTACGTTAAGAAATACTATGCCAGAAAGACAGAAGGGTGGCTTTACCACCTTTTATTAAGAATAGATTTCCAGTCCAATTCCTATGTATACATTTGTCATTCAATGAGAAGGGCACAAAGAAAACATGTCATTGCAACAGACAAATGCCAATAATTTGGACAATAAAAATGTTGGCATGGAGTATCTATGAGCATGCAATCAGTTTAACACTTCACTGGATTTTAGCCTATAGATATTTTAAGGAATTAGAGGATCAAGTTTTCTAAAGTAGCAATTTAAACAAATTCAATTGCAAGTAAAGAAGTCAATTGGTACTCAAAGTTTGTGTATTACCATATGCTAAGGATTGTGCTGAAATGGCAGCAAAGCAGGTGCATCATTTCCTGCAGTGGTAAAGGAGTTTTCTTTTTGTTAGGCTAACATAGACATTTATAACATGAAGATCTTATATGCAGCAATAGTTTCTCATTCTGTGGCCAATGAGAATCCACTTCAGTATTTCAATCTCAGTTATGTCATTGAGAATTTGCCTTTTTCTTGGCTTCGGTATCCACTTCATATTCATGGTGGAATACAGAAAAATTTTATATTTAAACTCAATACAGTGTTTTGATTTCCTCTTTTTATGCTTGGGCTTGGAAGTGAGTGACTCTTTACTCTGTTGTTATGAGATCAGGATCTGTGAGAACAAATGAAGGGGGGGAAAGGGAGAAAATGCTACTCGATCATTTATAAAAATGGAGAACAATATTTGGGGAAAAAGGGATTTGTTTTGAAGAGCTATTGCTTAGTGAGGTCCTATGTGTTTGGAACCTACACAGTTATCTGAAAAAAAAAATTCTTATCTGAACGGTTCTTTCTTATCAACTGCAGAGGGAAAATTTCTTATAAGGCACTTTATACCAACCATGAAATTTCTACAAGATCAAAGTTCAAAGTGTACTTCAAAAAGCATGGTATGGTTTTCCAAGGATTAGCTTTCACCATTCTCAGACTGATAGATTCTTAGAGGGTTATTGTGAGAAGGAACGTAGACAAAAACATGCCCAAAAGAAACACTGTCTGGGGACAAACTGTCTCAGGAGATTAGTAACAGGCGACATGGAAACTTTAACCTCATGTTCAGCAGCTTCAATCTACCCTTAGTCATTAGTGGCTAGGAAATCATCAGAGTACAAATGCTGACCGGGTTGCTAGGAAAAAGAAGGAAGGTGTCCCAACCTTGCTCTTTGAATGTGTTTGTATCACAAATCCCAACTTGAAAATAGGAGGGGATTTACACACATACACAAGCACACATGTTCAAGCACGCATAAACACTCAGACACACATTCACACAACATAGGGATAGAATTGGAAGAATGTTTGCAGGTATATTAAAAGTGTTCCTGAGTAGGAGGATTATCGGTGATGTTAAATTTACTTTTTTAAAGCTCCTTAACTTTATTTTTTAATATAAATACAATTAGCCCACATATAGTACATTTTTAGTTTCAGATGTAGTGTTTAATGACTCACCAGTTGTGTGTAACACCCAGTGCTCATCACAGCAGGTGCCCTCCTTAAAACCCATCATCCAGGTACCCCGTCTCCCACCGACCTCCCCTTCTGCAGCCTTGTTTATTTCCCAGAGTCCAGAGTCTCTCATAGTTTGTCTCCCCCTCGATTTCTTCCCATTCATTTTTCCCTCCCTTTCCCTATGATCCTCTGTGCTATTTCTTATATTCCATATATGAGTGAAATCATATTATAATTTTCTTTCTCTGATTAACTTATTTTACTTAGCATAATACCCTCCAATGCCATCCACATCAGTGTAAGTGGTAGGCATTCACTCTTTCTGATGGCTGGGTAATATTCCATTGTACATATGCACCACATATTCTTTATGCATTCATCTGTTGAAGGACATCTCAGTCCTTTCCACAATTGTCTTCTTTTTGTTACTTCTGATTTTCTAAATGTTATACAATGAAGTATATTCTTTTTGTTATAAGAAAAAAAAACAATTTTCTTTCTCAGGCTTAATTATTATAAAAGTAAAAGATGACCCTGTCATTTTCTCCACCTGTTTATCTGTTACGCTCCTGTCTTCAAAACACTGTGGCCAGTAACTTCCATGAAACATTCAATCTTATCCCAAATAGCATTCCCATAGCTAATCTTCCCAACTTCCTCATTATTTAGTACTCACGTCTTCAAATCAGGTATCAGGGGAGGTTAAATTGTCATACCTCCAGAAAACTCCAAGGAACTATTCAAATATTTTTCACACTCAATATTAGTTTATCAATTTTTCTTTCTTATATTTGATCTAGCTTATCTTTTTACAAAAAAATGTACTTTTCAATGAGAGTGAGTACATGCTCACTTTAAAAAAAAGGTTATAGTACAAGACTAATAATGGAAAAAAAACAAACCAGCAGGCCTTTATGCTACCTCTTCACAGTTTTCATATTGCTCCTCAGACATTAATATTCAACATAGATTTTTTTTTACTCAGCAAATGGCTAATGAAGGCCTACCATATATCAGCACTGCTCTAAGTACTATGCCTTGGAAGTGAGGAAGTACTTATATGTCCTTTCTAATATGGAATGTACATTCTAGTGGAGGAGAAGACAATAAACCAACAAATTCATGAATAATAAGTATAAAATATATTATCCATTGACTGGTGGTAAGCACTAAGAAAAAAAAGCAGAGAAGAAAATATGAAATACATGGAGGCAGGTGAACTCTTAGATTGTACAGGGAAAGCTTCATTGAGGAGTGACCTCTGTTGCTCTAGGAAAGTCAGAGGGTTAGTCAAGAGGGTATCTAGAGGCAGAGGTTTCTGGACAACAAATGCAAAGGTGCTGAAGCAGAAGTATGCCAGGTGATTCAAGGAGCCTTTAATTGTTCATGCTCTCCTGGTGTTTTTCTACATAGCTATTCAGTATGATTGGCTAATATTAGACATGTTCTATTGATTCTCACCAGTGTGAGTCATTGGCTCTTTGCTATACTGTTGCCCCATCTTCCTTTGGCCCCTTGTCCTCCTTTGGTCCCTAGCACAGTAATAGTAGAATATTTGGTTAAGCTGATTGTCAGTTTTTACACTATTTTGACGATGCAATAACATTCATAATAACTAACAGACCGCACCACACATTCTTTTTTTTTCCACATGAGTTAATTTTTCTAAAATTAATGACTACCTTCTTCATTGGCCTGGCTGATGATGCAACTGTGATTAATATTTTCTCAAATATTTCAATATACCTATTTAATGCCTGCCCATCAGTTTTGCTTATAATTTACTGCCCCCAGTCTGTCCTGTCCTTCTTGTCAGCGAGACTCTTGCTCCTTAGGCCTGCTGCCACTCAGCAGTTACCTTTTTTTTTTTTTTCATTCTGGAATTCCCTTTGCTAAACACCCATGTTGAATCTCTTGTTACCTGGATCTCAACTTTTCTTTCTTGGTATTTCATGTTTATTACTGAACTATCCAAAAAAATTTCTCTTCTTCATTGTTGGCTGATGTTTGTCTTTGTTTCAGTTTCCTATTCGTTGCTACCCAGAGTACCCTAGGAGATACAGAATTTAAAAGACTGTATAAAATCTCATGTAACAATATGTCCTGTAGTATTTTCACTCCATGTCTGGTTAATCCAATGGCTCAATGACATTATCATGGATATATGTTTTGGCCATCTGCCCACTTAGAATTTTGGTGTATTTGATTATGGTCACAGCTGTATTTAATAGCAGTAGGCATCACCAGTATCCAGAAGAACAGAAAGACACATTTTTTTCTTATGTCAGTATCCAAGGGCCTTAGGAATTGTTCCTCTCAGATTAATTAGCTTATCACAGAAGAATCTTCTAATCCTCACCAGTGATGTGGAATGGTCAGGTAGTAGGGTAGTAGGATGATGCGTGTTAAAACCTTGCCCCTTTAATGGGGAAAAATTCTGAGAGTCACACAGTTCAATATATCAACTTTCACTTAATTCCTCTGTTTTCTTCCAATACTTCACCTCAGCTGCTCACTATACCTAGTGTTCCTCCTTCCAGAGCTTCTCAGAGTAAACTTTTGTAAAGAATAGACTCCTGGTCACAAGCCTGGAAAAAGGCATTATTCCTTTAATTGTTCAGTTTTGAGGGGTGTGACCTTTGGAGTCTATCATTCTGTGTAAAATGTTTCTGTGTACATAATTTGCAACTTCTCTGGGATATATTCCTAGGAATGCAATTTGTGGGCCTATGATTGTTTCATCTTTTATATTTACTTATTTAAATTTTATTTTATTTTATTTTTTCAGTGTTCCAAGATTTGTTGTTTATGTACCTGTCCATCTTTTAAAAACTGCCAGACAGTTTTCCAGAGTGGTAGTACCATTTTACGTTCCCACCAGGAATATACGTGAGATGCAGTTTCCTTATATTCTCACCAACTTTAGGTATTTTCACTCTTTTACAATTTTAGTTGTTCTAATAGATATGGAGTGATGTATTTCATTATAGTTTCAATTTTCGCTTTCACAATGGCCAATGATATATATTACCGTCAATATTTTATCAGTTCTAGTAAAGCATAGAGACAATATCAGGTTTTTCAGACATTTACTTTTCCCCTTTATCTTACAATTGCCTTAAATATTTCCTCTATGTACACTAGCAACCATATCCAGACAAGAGTATAATTTTTGCTTCATCCATCTAACATAATTTAGAAAACTCAAGACGTGAAAGATAGTATATTGTATTTACTCATATTTCTACTCTGTCCATTGCTCTTTCTTCATGTCTGATGTATCACGTTTCCCTTCTTTATGATTTTATTCCTGTTGAGGAACTCCTTTTAGACATTACTTTAGGGTAGGCCTACTGATGTCAAATCTTCTTAGATTCCCTTCATCTGAGAATGTCTTAATTTCATCTTTATTTCTGAAAAATACTTTCGCTAGTTAGAGAATTCTGGTTGACTGTTCTTTTTTTTCGGCAATAAAAATGTTTCCTCTGGCTTCCATGGTTTCTGGTGAGAAACTTGCTCTTATTCAAAATAAACAAAATGCTGTTCCTCTAAAGACAATGCATCATTTCCTTCTGGGTACTTTCAAGATGCTTCTTTTAATTTTCAGAAGTTTCACTATGGATTTATTGCAGTTTATCCTGTTTGGGGTTTGCTTTTTGAATGTGTAAGCTTACGTCTTTTTGATGAAGTTTGAATTCAATAAACATTGAATACTTGTTAAAAGTAAGACTTTACTTTTTCAGAATAATTTCAGCAAAATTGAAGGAATTAATTATTTTTAAGTCCCACTTTCTACTTTAATTCTGGGACTCTGATAACACAAATACAAGGTTTTTTATTATAGTCCCATAGGTCCCTGAGGCTCTGCTCTTTATTTTTTTCAGTCTGTTATCCCTCAATTGTTTACACTGAGTAATTCATATCATTCTACCTTGGAGTTTATGGATTCTTTTCTCTGTCCCTTCCATTCTGCAGTTAGGCCCATTACTGAACTCTTTATTTTGATTTATTTATTTTTTATTTTTGAAATTTTCATTTGATTCTTCTTCATATCCTCTATTTCTTTGTTGAAACTTTCTATTTTTTTTTCCATTTGTTACAAGCACTTTTGAAGCTGCTTAAAAAACTGGTTTTATGATGGCTACCTTAAAACCCAGATATTTCAACATGAGTGTTATATTGGTATTGGTGTCTATTGACTGACTTGCCTCATGGAAGTTGAGATTTTCCCTGTTCTTAGTATGATGAGAGATTTTTTTATTTTAACCTTGGGCATTTTGGGTTTTGTTTTGACAAAATAAAACTTTTATTTTGTTTTGAGACCCTGGATCTTACTTAATCTTTTTATCTTTTGGCCAGAAACCACTCTGTTTACTCTTTATGTGTAAAGTGAAGGTCTGATAGGGATGAAAGCTCAGTTCACCATTCTATACCCCACTGATAGTACCATGGAGAGGCAAGCAGAATGAAAACTAGCATCACCCTGTTTCTGTTTCTGCTGTGTGTGGGTAGAACTTTGTTTTTACCTTTGGTATCACTGGCACTAAGGGGGTGAGGGGAAGTAAAAGTTGACTTGCCCAACCTTGCCAATGTTGGATATGAGGTCAGAACTTCAGCTCTCCAACAGTCCAACTGATTCTGCAGGGTGGGGGCAATTTCTCCTTTGGTATTTTGCTGGGTTAGGGTGTGCATTGTTAAAAAGGTTTTCTGTACTTCTAGGTTACTCTTTCTCCATCCTTTGGTTAGAGGATGCACGCTTTTATTGGGGCTTGCTTTCTTGTCTGCGTCTGTTGGCAGCTCTGGGTTTTAGGTTTCTCCAGTGTCCCATCCAGGATACATGAAAGACAAGAAGAAAACCCTAGGAACTCATCACCGCCATAAGCACGTTGTTCTAAAAGTCCTATGATCCCTATCCAGTTTACCTTCTTCCTTTACCGTTCAGAATCTTTTTATGTTTGCTTATTATACTAGGTTCAGGAGTTTCTGGTTGTGTGTGGAAAGTCTAGCACAAAGTAGGCTATCACATCTTGGCCAGGACCAGGAGTTCTGTCATTCATGTTTATTATGTAATATTAGTCTATTCAGTTGACAGGCAATATTAAATTGTGTTAACCATCCATCCATTTATTCTTTCTTCATGCCATCCTTTCATCCACAATACATTTGGTGTGTGTTGAAGAGGTATATGTGCTATTCTGGAAGCACTTGGGCCTGGCAAGGGAAACATGAGTACCAAGACTCATCAGCCCCCAGACAAATCCACACTTAATTGGAAAGACATCACTGAAAAAGTGAATTAAGTTCCACATAGGAGAACAAAAGGCACATCATTATTGGTTTTGTTTATATGCATGCTTTCTGTTTATAATAACCAATAAACATTGTCTTGAAATGGAAGATTATTTGTAAAATGGAAATATGTGGCACAAAGGATTGATGTGAAAGATTCAAAGTTCTCCCACCCACTGGTTTTGATCATGATTATGTAGATTCACTTAAGTATTCTCTGGGTATCAGACTTCCACCTGAGTCACCCCACCCCACTCCCACCTCTGGCCCTGGGAGTGTATTTTGAAGTTGTCCGAAAGCTCTGAAACATCTGGGCACTCTTAGAGTGAGGATTACAATCCATAAACAGTATTTACAAAATGCTTGATCTTGAATATTTTAACTCCTTGACTATTTCATTTTCTCCACTAGCAGATTTTTTATCATAGCTTTGGTGTCTCCCTAAGCATGGGGCACAGGGGGAATCACCTTGCTTACTGTGCTTCAGTGACAGCTGCCAACAGTCCCAGGCAATTACAAACTCTCAGGTCAGATATACTAAGCCAACTAGAGTGTCATAAATTGCATGTGTGAATTGCCCAGGGGCTCCTGATTAAGTCTGCAACAAGGCTGAAAATAAAACTCCTGACTCTTCCCATACAACTGCCTTGCCTCCCTGAATCAGTCTCAATACGCTGTTCTTTCACTATCCTGGGTATCTCCCTTTGCTATTCTCTTCAGCTGTCTCCTCTAATCTTCTCTGCAGGCTCAGTAACAATTTCCATTTTTTCCTGACTTCATTAACAGGTGGTACCAAAGATACACATCCCATTATGCCATGGACATAGATGTCTTCTTAATTTGTTCTCTCTCCTTTTACTATGGCTGCTAACTTACAGCATGCACACGCAGACACAGACACAGACACACACACACACACACACACACACAATTTTTCTTTGTATTTTTTGAACGTATTATGATAAAAATCTTACCTTTTTGTTGTGTTCTGAGGAGGATTAGTCTCTAAAGTGGTCCTTAAACTGGTCTATGGCAAAAAGTTCACTTACCACAGTTTTTGGAGATTAACAGTGCACCTTAGGACTATTAAAGAAACCCTATTTTGTTTCACCCCGTTTTTCAAAGATTCTGACCAAGATAAATTTTTACAATATTCAAAAAAATTGTTTCCTATGGATGTATTATTTCACACAGTGTAGTGCATTAATCTCAGGTTAATTTGTCTGGTTTTGACAAATGCAAACCTCTATGTAATCCATTTTTCCTTATCAAGATACAAAACATTTCATCACTGCAGAAATTTCCTTCATATTCCTTCCTGATCTTTGCAAGTCCTGATGAATCCATGAATCTGTTCTGCCATTATATTATTTTTGCATTTTTCATATTAATGGAATCATATATATGCAGTCTCTGTCTAGCTTCTTTTGATCAGCATACTGTTTTTGAGATTCGGTTATCTTTTATATTTCAGTAGATCTATCCTTTCTATTTATCAGTAGTATTTCATTGTATATCTCAGTTTGCTTATTAATTCTTCTCTTGATGTGAACAAAGATTATTTCCACTTTTTGGTCATTATAATGACCAAAATCTGTTACGAGCATTCTTGTATAAGTTTTCTGTGGACATATGGTTTCCTTCCTTCAGGATGAGTCCTTAGGAATGGATTTGATGGATCATAGGATACATGCATGTCTAATTTTTTACAAAACCGCAAATTCATTATCCAAATTGGTAGTACCATTTTACACTCCCACAGGGGCATGAGGATTTGTGACCATAAATATTTTTAGATATTTTTTGTCAAAAATCTGATAATAGAAGTATACAGCATGAAATGCTGCTATGGATTTAGTAGAAATGGGTATGGTGAAAGAGATGAGAGAAATAGCTTGCTTTCCTGTATTCCGATTCAGAGAAATTCAGCTACCTGTCCTTTGTTTGTTGTATTCATGGCTCAACGTTTTGTTAAGGTACAATTGGTCTCTGATGGCTGAGAAATTTTAGGTATTTCTTCATATTTCTAGAGTGTCAGATAATTTCACTGTAAAATGTTCCTCAATTAAATTATGAAAGTTGGTGCAAATTTTCTAGTCTAGTTTATTCCTACATAATAGATTGGTAGTTATTTTAGAAATTCAAATTTCCATTCTATATTAAAATAGCAGGCACTGAATAACAATAAGAGGTTGGATATTGAAAGTAGGAAAATTTTGTTTTCAATTTTATGTATTAAAACTCCATGGTATTCTCACAATGAAGTGTTAAGTTTTGGAAACATCATTTAAATCTGAACTATTTGCCATGCAGCTTCATTATTATCATTTCAGACAGTTCTGTTGAAGCATTTTAAAAACATGTGTGCTTGGGAAGATCGTTTATGTATGATAAATAATCACATGTTTATGTTTCGTATGAGAGAATGTCTGTTTACGCAGGGAATAAGGTACGGGTAGGTTGAAAAAGGGTCCACTGAATGTTTTATTTTTTTTGAATTTTTTTTTCGGTTTAGTAGACAGAATGAGCATATGATGACTCACAACTAGGAACTCACTCATATACACTTAGCTTGACCCCTAAAATTGTCTAAACATTTTATGACATATTTTCTATTTATAGGTGCATATAATGGTAGAGTAGGGGAGAGCTTTAAACACATCCAGTTAAAACTTTCATTTGAGGCTTAAATTCCCTCTACACCATCCTCTCCAGTTGTTTACCTTCAAAAATGGAAGATTTGCTTCATGGGGCATAGAGAAGTTCTATGAAATATATATTCATTGAATGGAAATAAGCTTTGCTATTCTTTTCTCACTTATATCAGTCATGCTTCCTTTTTTATTCTATGCAAAAGAGAACACAGAGAATGTGCATCGTGTCAAAAGGCACACTTCCTATCTGGTACTAAGCTAGCTCAAGGAGAAGTTGTTTAATATCTTTCAAGGTAGAAAGCCCAGGTTAATACAGATGGAAAGCACCACAGTGTCTGCATCTAAAGATCATAACGCCACAGCCATCAAGATGCCTCCTTTTCTGAGCTTCCTCGGTGTGAAGTCCCATTGACTTGGACCTCCCACTACATCCATTGCCAGTTGGTCAACAGCCCACTCTCCAGTTTTCAGATAGACTGTTATTGCTATTGCTTTCATTTGTTATTATTGTAATGTATCATTGTGAAATATTTTCTTCTTAGAACAAATGATTATTTGAGGAATTGTAATTTTTACCGACTTAAACCAATATTCCAAATAAATTAATTTTCTTTTTTTTAGTCAGACTTATGTTAAAGAGAAAGGATGTGGGTGTCAGAGAATAAGAGGCTGTCCAAGAATTTCAAGTGGTTTTGTTAATAAAGTCAGAATTTTTCTTTCTCTAGCTACAGAAACCACTCGTTGCTAAAATTATCATGAGCCTCTTATTATCCTGTGAACATTTAGATTGCTTTGGAGGGGTCAGAGTGAAAAGAAGGGGTGAAGCAAAAGCTAGAGTTTACAGGTCGCCATTTGGATCCAGTTGAGCTTTGCTTATGTAATGTGGGCTGAGGAACACTGGAGCCCCTTGCGGTCACACATCAATCTTTTATGTGGTTGTGGTTGACAGAAATCTAAGATGTCCCCTAAGATTCTGAGCCCCCTAGTGCACATGTTCTGTCTAAATCCAGGGACTGTGACTATAATTCATTTCACTGTGATGATTAGGCTATGCAATGTAGCAGAATTGACTTTAGGAAAGGGAGACTATCCAGGCAGGCCCAACTTAATTACATAGGTCCTTTAAAAGCAGAACATTTTCTCCAGCTGGTCACCAAAAAGAAAGTCAGAGACACACTATCACTGATCAGGGAAAAAGAAAACATCCCCGTGAGAACTACTTATGGAGGCTGAAAGGCAAGGAACTGCGGGCAGTCTCTAGAAGGTGGGAGTGGTCCCCAGGAAACCGTCAGCAGGAAAATGGGGACCTCCATCCTAGAACTGCAAGGAAACAGATTCTGCCAACAACCAGTGAGCCTGGAAGGGATTCTGATCCCCAAATGGCAGCCCCATATTACCTACACCTTGATTTCAGCTCCTTGAGACACTTAGTAGAGAATCCAGACTTCCGACCTATAGAAACTGAAATAATAAATGTGTCGTTTTAAACTGCTAATAGAAAATGAATACAATGAGTCAATCAAGATGAGTTGGTTACTTTCTAAGAATATGATTAATTTTATTAATCAGAACTTCTATTTAAAGCAGAAAATCATGGGCGCCTGGGTGGCTCAGTGGGTTAAAGCCACTGCCTTTGGCTCAGGTCATGATCCCAGGGTCCTGGGATCGAGGCCCACATCGGGCTCTCTGCTCAGCAGGGAGCCTGCTTCCTCCTCTCTCCTCTCTCTCTGCCTGCCTCTTTGCCTACTTGTAATCTCTCTCTCTGTGTCAAATGAATAAATAAAATCTTTAAAAAAAAATAAAAATAAAGCAGAAAATCATGACAAGTGATATAGACAAATATAAATTTTTTAAAACTAAATACGTGCTTATTCACTTTCTGATTTTTGCCACACATATCATGCCCCCTCTCTATTTTCTAGTTTTGTATTCTTTCAAGTGGAGGAAGACCTTAAAGGCTGCTGTGTAACAGTCTGATTACAGAATCATTTTAAGTGTTGTGAATTCTTCCTGCATCCCTGCCTTCAATCTTTTCAGCTGTTTGGATCACTCCTAGATCCACAACAATCATTTAAAGATTTAACTTTATTAAGTTTTTTGAAAGTGTGCACCTTAATTTTCATTAATCCAACATTTTTCCCTACTATAATTTCAGCATTTTATATCATTCAGGATTTTTGTTTGTTTGCTTTTCGGAAACACAGGATGCTGGCATAAATAGGCCTGGAAACAAACGCAAATGACTGGTAAGCATTTAACTTAATAGAAGTACATTAGTGTGGACCTGGCCTATTGGTCATTGTGTTCACTGTGCTGCGGTTCTCAGGGGGAAGATAGTGTACAAGGAATGGAGAATATCACTCATTATACCAGCTTCTACTTATATTTTGCAGGTAAACAAAGTGGAAGTGCATATAATGGATACTTTCTATTAAACACATGTATGTAATTATCAATACCATATTTATTGCTTTTTATTTTTTATTTGTTTTTTAAGATTTTATTTATTTATTTGACAGAGAGAGAGCACAAGTAGGCAGAGCGACAGGCAGAGGGAGAGGGAGAAGCAGGCTCTCCGCTGAGCAGGGAGCCTACTGTGGGAGTTGATCCCAGGACCCTGGGATCATGAACTGAGCTGAAGGCAGCGGCTTAATTGACTGAGCTACCCAGGAACCCTGCTTATTGCTTTTTAAAGATTCATCAAAATTAGAGTGTAAAAATATTAGCCTCCCCAGAACCCAGCTGCCTAGAGGCTCTGGATTGCTTAAATGTGGACCCAAAAACACTTTGTTTATACAAAAATCCAAAAATCATTAAATCTTGAGGGTCAAGTGAATATTCATTTTCACATGCTCCCATCTCAAGCACAGACAAGTCTGCGTTTGAATCAGACTCTCTGGCTCTGTGGTTTGGGTTGTTACTTAATAATTCTAAAACTCCATTTGCTTCTCTCTAAAATGGGGTAATACAACCCTCCAGGATATTTGTGGGGATGAATAATTTAACCTGAAAAATATCTGCCATGTGTTAATTGCTAAGTAAATATTACTTCCCTCCTATTTGGACTTCCATGTTATGGTGAAATTATCTTTAGTATTCGATTTGTAAGGTGGGGGTTCTAAGCTCCTATAATTCTAATTCTACCCTACTTTGATGTATGTCTATTTGCTGGATGCATAGGGAAAGCTATTTATGAGTATCTTTAGGCAGCCTCTAAAAATTGGCTTACAATCCCTAGATTTAGTACCAACGAATCCACAATACTCTATCAAACTTGTTTCCAATTTTTAAATGATTATTAATGCATCTTCCTAATAACAGAACAAGAAAATTCAAAATTGGGAAAAAATTACCTACCATCTTCTTACCCAAATATAGTCACTGTTTCTATGTTCCCAGATCCACTGGGTTCTTACAAAATGGTAATTGCAGTTTTTAAAACTGTATCAGTCATGACTTTCTGCCCACTCTTCATCACATTAGGGAACTCACTTAATGGTTATTAGAAAGACTCGATGAGCTGAGCGTTATTTCCATTGTTACTGTCAGTCAGTGAGATGTTTCCAACTCCCTTCCTCCAGGACGCCCCGGTCCTTCTCGCTGCCGTGTTTAGGGCACACACAGCTACAGGGAATTTCTAGGTGAGATGCAGAGCACAGCATTAAACTGGGTCTTTTCTCCTCTTCATGCTGAAGTATGCATTTAACATGCCACCAAAGATTTGTCTTAACAGTTGGTTTCTGTGTGTGTTAAATTTCTAAGCCAAATTAATGACTTTTATCACTATATCTAATCTAGTTTTGCCATAATTTGATCACCATCCAGCCAAAGTTGTCATAAACTAAGTGGGTTCTACAGAGCATGTACTTTGTATTGGTGGAAAATGTGTATGGTATGTGACTATGTCTTATAAACTTACACTTGTACCAACGGAAAATCTTGCTCCTTGCTGACACTGATCTGAAGCCTCTGGCAGACACTTGCCTCTTCTTGAGAGCAGAGCAACCACATTGGTGCTGGACAGAGCCTGTTTGAGAAATTAGAAGCAAGTTAAGTGCTCTTGCCTCACCAAATGGCGTGCAGATAAAAGCAGATATAGAAGTGAAGATTTTCTGTAACTGGGAAAATTGACACTTTTCAGGAAGGTAGAAAAGATGATGGGGGTGAAGTGAAAATGAATTGGCAAATCAAGAAAGAAAGGAGGAAATGGATTACAATATATAACTGAAAAGTAACAGAATCTCAAAACTAGTTTTGAATCTGTACTTTTTATTGGCATGTGGTAATTTACTTGACTATTGAAGCTCCAAGTGGAGGCTAAGGGTCTCAGGTCACACCTGTTGCACTGAGGGAGGTTCATGATTTATGTCTGTGTGACCTTTCAGGGCACGCTACAGAGACATCAGTTCTACCGAAATAAAACATAAATATACTCCTCCTCTTTGACACACACACACACCACCCCAAAACCTTTTTATCTATGAGCTTCCAACATTTGTGTTGGCACCTGTTAGTCCAGCTGTAGTGTCTTTTCAATAATGTCTTTGCTAATAAAAGATGAACAAAGTCAAGCCCAAACTCAGCTGTTTCACAATTTAAGTTTTACTCTATTATCACTCCCTATTCCTTCATTTATTGAAAATACATTTTGAGCATCGACTACATGCTCTCTATTGGCAAAATAGTAGGAGCAAAGGAGGGAGACCCTGCGGAGCTCAACTTCTAGTTGGTTGAAACAGGCAGCAAGTTTTTGAAAAGTGAATAGATGGTATGTCTGGGGCTAGGGAGTGACAATATGGGGAAAAAGTTGCTTTTTTATATGGAACGGTCAAAAAGGGCCCTACCTGATCAAACACCATTGAAGTCAATAAGCAAAAGCAAGCGAAGGAATAAGCCGATGGAATAGCTCTGGAAAGAGCGTCTCAGGCCAAAGGATCAGTGGTTGCGAAGACTTTAGCTGGGTGTGTGTTTCTTGTGTAAAGGAATAATAAGAAAGCCAACATGGCTAGGACAGGATAAAGGAGCATGGTAGAGAAGGGTAGGAGATAAAGTTAGGGAGATAACAGATCATCCACAGTCTTCTGAGTCAACGTGAGGAATTTTGATTTTTTTTTTTTGCATTTTTTAGATTTTGTATGTTTTTATGAATGGAAAAAAAAAGCCATTGAAGGTTTTGGGAAAGGGATGCAAGTTGAATTAGAACTGCATGTTGAGAACAGAGTGAATTGTGCTAGTATGACCTATATGTATGTAAGTGAGGGACAAGCATCCAGGTGTCTTTTAGAGTGTTTGAGACAAATGAGTGGATGTTAAGTTACTGAAAGGAGACACTTTTCACCATGATTATAATAAAAATATGAATGGTGTATATTTCCATGATAAAAGACAAAAGCACTCTAGAAATTAGCCTTGAAAAGTGTATTCCTATACAAAGACAAACTTTCAGTTTTGACATACAGTTTCCTCACTTCAGTGATACTGAACTCTCAAGTTCATAAGATTGTGCAAGAGACTTCTGGAATGAGCTATTCTCTTTCTGGCATAAACTTGTGAGGAAATGCAGGTAACGGTCTAACAGGAAGGTTTATGGCCAGTGCCTCTTCCTCTTTCACTCAAATGAATCCATTATTTCTTCTTCCTGCCTCTGCTACCCAGTTTCTCTAAAGTAAAGAAAAACTCTGTTCCAATTGGCCTTGTAAAAGTCTCAAAAGCTTGCTTCATCCTTGAACATGCATGAAAACATTAAATCCCTAAAAATTTTCAACTCTCAGAAGTCATTATGTGAATGACGATAGAAAGTTAAAAAAAAAAAAAAAAGCAAAGAAATACCCAACAGAAGGCTGTTGCTACTGTGGGTGGAATTAAGAAATGAGGGGGAAAAGTTTTGTCAATTGTTCCATGCAAACTATGAAATATGCTAGGGATATCACCGAAGTGAACATGTCTTCTTATGAATATTAAGTAGTTTTTGAAGTGATTGAGGGATATGCTAGATGTTGAGCTTTTGACCAGATTTTGACAATACAGAATTATCAGAATTCAGTGTTGACATAGCCTCCAACCCTGAGGTATCAAGTTGAAATATAACAAGGAGTCCGAAGTTAGCATGTTCCAGAGAACCTGTTCAGGACCTATCTGTGTGTGTGTGTGTGTGTGTGTGTGTGTGTGTGTGTGTGATTTACACATGCACATGTGTACACATGTAAATATACATAATAATTTCACACACTGTAAAAAAAATTTAGATGACTACTATAAATCCAGGCTTCTTCACGGACTATTGGTTCCATCTTATCCTTGTGGGCTGCTCAGAGACCTAACAAGAACCCAATTCTAAAGTCAAATGGAAGGCTCATTCACTAAGTTTTTAGTTATATTTCATAAGAAATATGACTACTATTCAACAAATAAATGTGAATGCGGGTTTGATTGTAATTCATGAATGTCCGACTCCCTGAGTTTCCTTAGCTTAGATCCAGCACCATGTTGAGTGAAAAATAAAGTTTGAGAAACATCTATATTCATAGAGCATCACTGGAACTTCCTATATTTACTGTCTGACAAAGATAATACCTGGTGCAGTGTTGGGTGAGGTACCCATAACCACTACACTGAGGGTTTTATTGTCAATCTCATTCTTGGTTTCTGGACTGGCAGAGAAGAGACCATAGGATGCAGTCCTGTCTATTCAAGCTGGTATTTTCCCAGCTTGGGAAAAGAGTGAGTTGTGCAGCTCTACTCAGGATGATGAGTTCAATAGGAAATGGCAGGTGGTAGGTTCTGGCATGGGAAGTAATGAGTGGGACTGGAAGGAGAAAGGGGTTCCACACTCTACAAACCACTTCATTCTTTACTTCTTCATCCCTCTTTTTCATAAATAAAAAAGAATAGCCTTTTCTTCACTTGGTTTTCCTATTAATGTGTTCCTGTCAACCTTCCCTAATCCAACTAATCTAATAAACCTACACATGGTGATATGATAAATCATGTTATATGGTTTGTGCATTTAAAGTTCTCTCCGATAACACCTACTTAAATGTAAATCCAACCTCTGTAAATATGTTTTAACAAAAGAAGTGATTCAGATTTGAAACCCCATGGTAAAATGGTTAGGAGATAGCATTTCTGAATGTTTTTATTTTGGTGCAGCTGCCCTCATCAACCACAGAATACGCCTTCAAAGATCTAAGTGAAAGATTTTTAAATATTATATAGTTGATCCTTCCTTGAACAATGCAGGGGTTAGGGGTACAAAACCCCCACACAGCCAAAAATCTACATATAACTTTTGACGCCCCCAAAACTTCACTACTTTTCCTACTGTTGACTGGAAGCTTTATGGATAACATAAACAGCCAATTAATACATATTTTGTATATTATATGTATTATATACTCTATTCTTTCAACAAAGTAAGCTAGAGAAAAGAAAATATTATTAAGAAAATTATAAGGAAGAGAAAATGCACTTATAGTACTGTACTCTATTTACTGAAAAGAAATTCCACTTAGAGGTGGACCTGTGCAATTCAAACCTACATTGTTCAAGGGCCAACTTTGGCTCATAAGAGTTACCTGGAAAATTATGCACGTAGCCATCACTCAACTATAAAACAATTAAAACAGAGTATCTATTCATATGCTCAATAACATGGATGAATCTAAAATATACAATGTTGAAAGAAGTCTATCAGTTACAAAAAAAATACCATGTATTCCACTTGTATACAGTTTAAGATAAGGCAAATCATGGTATTTTTCCTCTGGGTGTGTTATTACCTGAAAAGCAGCATGAAATATCTTTTTAGGGGAATGGAAACTTGCTATATCTTGATTCTGAATGGCAGTTCCATGGGTATATTCATATGTGAATATTCATCCAGATGCACACTGCAGATTTCTGTACTTTATTGTTATGCTACAGTTTTAAAAATCACTTGGGGTACTTGCTAAAATAGACATTCCTGGGCTCTCCATGGGTATTTTAACTTAGTAGCCCAGTAGTCCCAGGAATTTTTACTAAGCCCTAGTCTTTGAACCACATTTTTAAAAACCATGGGACTAAAAGAGGGACCATATACCTCTAGTGAGAACTCAAGATTAGTCGGGTTCTCGAGTCCTTCTAATTTGATAACTTGTATTATGATGTATGAGCTCCTACAGTTCCAGCTGAATTATTTTTTATTGTGAATCAAATCATAATTCTATTATTAAATTATTTTTTTTCATTCAAGTTAGCAAGAGGAAAGAATTGGGGGATGGTATGAAATTCTTTAGGTTGTTTCTTGACAGCTATCAGAAACCATGCTCTGCAGTCCTTAAAACCTCTCCCTCCACCCTCATCCCCACCTGCAATTCCTCTTCCCTGTTGAGCATCAAGACTTGAGCTCAAATCCAAGGGATAGAGTACAAGGAGTCAACTTTGAGACTACCTGTTTAAATCAATTGGCTTTAATTTATTAACTGTAAACAATGCTGGGTTTCTATATGCAACTAAATTCTAAAACTTTTAAAATAACTTCCTTTGGTTTAGAAATTGAATATGTATTTTTCTCCCTCATAATTCTCTCAGTAATTCTCACAGGGATACCATTGTTAGGTTAAGCAAGAATTCAAACTTAAACACAATTATTGCAAGATTTGCATTGAAGTCTACACAGCACATGAATTTAATTTTCTTCAGTTTTGATTTGCTTACAAGTAATTCAGCTTATGATACAATAATCATTTTACGGAATTCCTTTGCCAAATGTTGAAGGTGTTCAAGGATGGTTGTCGAGCTAAAAAGAAATTTGAATTTATAGATATGATAGCTAATTTTATTCTCTTAAATTTCTTCTTCAATCTGTTAAATTACATAAATATCGTATGTAAAAAATTCTTTGAAACTATTGTTTGCTTGATTTTACTAAAGTGCATTGATTTAAATGGAAATACATTAAATTATAAACATAATGCAAATGTATCATTGAAAATATAAATATACTGACTAATGGCCCTGTTTTTCACACAAACTTTAAAGAAAAGAAAGAGAGGAAAAGGAAGAGAAAGAATAGAGAGCAAGTATGAGTAATGAAGATTTTAAATGCACTGAATTTCTGTTGAGAATGCTCATTTTAGTAGACATGTTTAGCAGAATAAGAGTAAAGTACTAGTTAACTTCATAGTTACTTCATAACTGCAACTTTCTGGTCAGATCAACCCAAGATGAAGGCTTAGCTTCATTACTTTTAATAACTATGAAACTTTGGTCAAGTTACTTAATTTCTTAAAATAATGGTACTTATATTTGCTGCAAGAATTAAATTAGATAATACTTAGAAATGGTAAATACTGTGCCTGGTACATAGTAATTGCTCAAAAAAAAAAAAAGACAAAAGTATCCCTTTTTAGAGCTAAAAGGACAATACCTAATTCAAGATGATGCTCTGGAATTTCACTACTTTAGCTCTAAAATATTCTATAAAATTTAATTTGAAAATAAAAGAGGATGCATTTATTTCTAAGACTTATTTTAAAAATCATAGCTAAAGCTAATAAGGAATTTTGTCTTTCTTGGATTTACCACTGATGTATAATGCTAGTATTTATACAAGATTCATAAATATATTAGATATTCTGGGTAACAATTTACTTTTTTACTAGTAGATTTTAATAACTAAGGCCCAATAGCAAAATTGAACCAAACAACAAATCTACCCAAACTAAACCAGACTAGGGTAATTCAAACTATGCCAAACAAGAGTCCACTTCACAGGAGAAACTGGTATAAAATTGAAAGCAAAGACCATACAATGTTTAACAAATTATTTAAAATACCCAGTTATAATTCCACTTTTCACGCTCTACCTAGAGAAACTTGGAGAACTGAAACTAATGGTGTTTCCAAAGGAGTTAATTCAAAGAAACAATGTTAAAAATAATACAGCAGAGGGGTGCCTGGATGGCTAAGTCAGATTCACTCTGGTTCAGGTCATGATCTTGAGATCTAGCCTTGCTTTGAGCCTTTCATGGGGCCCCACACTCAGCAAGGAGTCTGCTTAAAGCCTTTCCTTTTCCTCTCCCATCCCCTACCCTCTACCTCAAATAAATTTTTAAAATCTTAAAAAAATAATAATACAAAGGAAAAATCTCTTAATTGCCCTTGCAAAGGACTATGAATTTTTCTATTTCTCTAACCTGCCAGAGGGAAAACAGCTACTTTGTAGAGTTGTATTACTTTGTTCTTTTTAAAATTAGATGCAGATAATAAAAAAAAATTCGATGCAGAATATTTAACTGACCCTTAAATTTAATGTCAATAAACCCATCAATAAACATTTTTTTAAAAACTTTACAAGGTTTAAAGTGCTCTACAGAGTGTGTGGTAGTTATTCAGAAATGAAAATCAAAAGTTACCACCTAGAGGGGAGAATCAGATACCCATGAAATGATGACCAGTAAAACAACATAGCATAGGATAAATTAGAACTGGGTAGTAGAAATCAGAAATGTCATGGAGGATCAGGTGGGGGAGAGAGCATTTCAAAAGAGTTGTCAGAGTTGAGGAAAAGTTCAGACTAAACTTTGGAAAAAGGAAGTGTAGACAGTGAGGAGGAGGGTGAAAGAGGAGGAGAGAAAGAGCAAAGCAGGTTAGAGAAACATGGCAGATATGCAATAATTGCTCTAGATTACACCCTTTGTCTTGTCAAAAATCCAGAGACAATTAAAACCCCATCAGTAAAACAGTATTCAGTAAGCATCTTGTTGCACACGAAAAAAAATCACTGTGCGAACTGGGAATCTTCAAATCCAAAACCCATATGACGCTCTGACACCTGCCCCAAAGGGCGGGTTAGAGAGTGAAAATGAGGAAGCTGTTCAACCTTCACCATGATTGGTCCTTACAGCGAGGACTTCTAGGCAGCAGGAGATTGGGTAAAAGTAATTATCTTATACCAGTGTTAGAGGGTGACTTAAGTTTCTTCTATGATTATCAGAGGCATTTACAAGAAATAACCTAAGTGAAGTTTCACTTATATGCATGAAATACGCTAGATTTAGTTTTGCTTAAGTGGCTTAAACGGTTTTGTCTGCTTGGAGGATTTTCAAGCCTGGTCTCCATTTTATTTTAACAGTCTCTGAGCCATAGCAGCCCATGGGTAAAAACTGGAGCAATTTTTTCTTCTGTTTTCACAGGTCTAGCCTTCCATCAGAGAAATCGCTGGGCTTTCAGCCTTGTACAAATTGCACTCTCGGCTTCTCACCTGCTACCAGTGAGGGTCCTCATGGGCTCTGCAGAGCACCCTCTGCTCCCACACAGTACCTGTGACTTCCTGCTCCCCTCAGCAAGGATGAAGACACCTCCCGTGCAGCTTTCCCTCCAGGGGGACCTCACCCCTGTCTCAGGTACTGCTGTCTCCTTGGGAGAGGTCCGTCTCCATCTCCCACGGCCCCACCCCGTTCCCACCACTGCTGAGACGTGGAATGTCTCAAAGGCCAGATGCACACCACCGGCCTCTCCAGTTCACACTGCACAGAGTCACGGGTGAGGTAGGGAGAAGCCCTTTCTCTCACTCTGCTACATGGGCCCAGAAATAAGACTAACTTGTGCTCCTTCCATGGCTCTCGGTGAAAACAAGTCGTTCCTTCTTTTTCCTACCAGAATTTCTCACCTCAGACCCCACACAGGGATTGATGAGACCAGGGCTAGATGACAAGTCACAACCATAGATTTGAAACCCTTAGGGGTTTGCTGTGAAGAATAATACCATTCTGTAGACAAGCTATTGAAAGACCATTATTTTCAGAATGCAGCAGTAGTCACCAGACAAATCTGCCCTAAATGAAGGCAGAGGTTTCCTCCTCTCAATTTATCATTTTTGGAAGCAGAGCCAGACTGGCTTGGGTGCTTTATGAACATAATGGGGGAAGGCAGGTAGCTCCGGGGCTGTGTGCCAGGAGATCTGAGCTCTGGTCCCAACTCCACCCCTCAACCAGTGTGATCTGAAAGGTCATTTTATGACTTTGGATCTCAGAATCCTTTTACTCTGAAGAAAAAAAAAAAAAGTTGACTTAAATGGTCCTTACTCCTCCCCCCAAAACTCTACAAGTCTATAAATATATTAAAGACCATTATATTCCAATGTGTTTGAAAATAACCATTCAATCTAAATAAGAACAGTAGTTCTATGCAGGATCCTCGAAATTCTCTGTCAATTTGACCCTGTTGATTTAATATGTAAAGTATTATTATCAAACAGTACCATGAATATTAATCCGCAATCTTTGGAGAGCAAGAAATGAAAGAAATGAAAACACTCTAAGGTCTCTTTAAGTCAACATAAAACTGGGGCACCTGGTGGCTCAGTGGGTTATGCCTCTGCCTTCTGCTCAGGTCATGATCTCAGGGTCCTGGGATCGAGGCCTGCAGAGGCCTGCATCGGGCTCTCTGCTCAGCGGGGAGCCTGCTTCCCCCTCTCTCTCTGTCTGCCTCTCTGCCTACTTGTGATCTCTCTCTCTCTCTCTGTCAAATAAATAAATAAAATCTTAAAAAAAAAAAGTCAACATAAAACTGCTTCCAGGCCTCTTCCTTGTTTACTCTTCTACCCTCTGAAAGAAAATCCTATTTTAATCAGTGTCGGGGTCCTTCCTTTCAACAAGACAGCCCCAGAAACTGGGAAGATTACATAACTTTTGAAGTGTGGGCAGTCTCTACCTGCATTATAAGAGCTGCTGGTATCCCCATTACCTATAACCTCTGAGCTAATCATGAGGACACAGGCATCTCTGCGAAGGCTAGTAGCTCTGCCCAGGGTCCAGCCTTCCCACCACACGCATTGCGCTTCTGTCCTCTCTGAGGTTTTGCCTTCTCCACAGAACAGATCACACATGCCCACAAATGGCAGGGCCAACTGACCTTTGTTCATTCATGATTTCTAGGCATTCTCTCCTTTTTCACTCTCTACCCATAGTCTCTTCACTATGTGTGGCATTTACTGAACGAAGAAAATCAGGCTGTTATCTGAGTTCTCTCCTGTGAAATTATCTAAGGCAATGAACATGTAGGTCTGGCTATCTGCTTAAATGGGAGGAGAGGAAATTAAGGAAAAACCATACACACATTAATATACCAATAGGCTGTCTTGCTTACACTTGCTGGCTTTAGAGGTAAAGGTAAGGGATTTGGTTAACATAAAGCAAGGATGAAAACTAGCACTGGTTCGAGGAAATCAAACCAAATTTATGGATGCTCTTTTGTTGTTTTTGAATTTGAATCTGGGTCAGGTAGATAATCCTCTCTAGTTCATATGGCCCAAGAGAGAAGACAAAACAAAACAAGAACTTCCAAGTCTAAATGAAGACAATCACTCAAGATTCTTAATTCAAAATCACAAGTATAAATTTCTGAACAATCATAGGAAACTGCCTAGATTTGCCTCTTCTTTCTCTTTTTTTTAAAGATTTTATTTATTTATTTGACACAGAGAGAGAGATTACAAGTAGGCAGAGGCAGGCAGAGAGAGAGAGAGGAGGAAGCAGGCTCCCCGCAGAGCAGAGAGCCTGATTCGGGCCTCGATCCCAGGACCCTGAGATCATGACCTGAGCCGAAGGCAGAGGCTTTAACCAACTGAGCCACCCAGGCGCCCTTGCCTCTTCTCTATCCAAGCAGATTTCTCTCCGTAGTCAACCACTGCTCCCTTCCTACTTCCATACTTAACTTTTGGATTTTTCTGCTCAGCAACAGTGTTCTGCCTGGTGGCAGACGCATTAGGAAGGTTATTGCTGAGGATGCCCCAACTATTATTTCTCTGGTGAGAATGCCTGGTGGGACTATTCTCTGGCCTTCCTTTCCAGCTTGCATGGCCCTGTGAGTTGCTGCTTCCTTCATTCTAGACTACCCAGTGTACCCTTAACTTTTGTGAGATTTGGTCTCAGGCCTGTCTGAAAGGGTCTGCCATTGATTTGCATATGTTTCTGAGCTCTGTCTTCAGGGGCTGCTGCTAACAGGACCTTCCCTCATTCCCTAACCTAGCCTTCCACCAACACACATGACCCAAAATGACATGAGTGCCTACTCTGACAGAGCAACACTATCCCACCAACCCTGTGTCCATGTAGTTTCACAGAAGGGTTTGTAGGCAACACACACTAAATATTAATACAAACACAAGAAGCACAGCTTACAAAGTGAATGATTATTTAGACAATCCAATGATCCAGATTTTCTCCAAGAAATATTTTCCATTTGCCTGGGCACTTGTCAACACATATTCAAAAAACAGGGTCAAGATCAGCTTCATTCTTCACAGAAAAATAATTTGGTGAACTTTTTGATGGTTACACATTTGATGGATCTGGAACATTGTAAGCAATATAGAAAAGAAGGTACCTAATATTTTGTTACTAGTATGTTACCTAAGTTGTAATGTGGGTCTGGATATACTGCTCCCACCTGCTCAGTAAGCTCCTGGGAAGACAAAGAATTTCTCCCGAAGGGAGGGATTTCTTTTTTTTTTTTATGTATTTATTTTTTTAAATTAACATATAATGTATTATTTGTTTCAGGGGCACAGGTCTGTGATTCATCAGTCTTACACAATTCACAGCGCTCACCATAACACATACCCTCCCCAATGTCCATCACCCAGCCACCCCATCCCCCTCAGACCCCTCCCCTCCAGCAACCCTCAGTTTGTTTCCTGAGATTAAGAGCCTCTTATGGTTTGTCTCCCTCTCTGGTTTCTTCTTGTTTCATTTTTCCCCTCCCTTTCCCTATGATCCTCTGTCTTGTTTCTCAAATTAAGGGAGGGATTTCTATTAAGTAACACCCTCTTATCAAGGTCACTTGTCTTATATGCCACACAGGTGACCACCTTGGGAGGAAAAGGAAAAACAAAGAAAAAGCAATCAAAACATCTGATCTGTTTCCAATCCTTCATCCACAAATTATAAGAACCTTGATTAATAATAAGTAAGTGCCTTATAATACTGTAATGGAGATTATAGAAATGCTGAATCAGACATTTACCTACTTAGCCTCAAAAGCCTCAGTTTCTTGATCTCGATCCATGATAAATATTTGTATGATAACAACTTACCTTGTAGAGTTGATGTGAAAGACAAATTAGATCGCACCAAAATTAAAAAATTTTGCTCCACAAAAGGAGAATGAGAAGACAAATCACAGAATGGGAAAATATGTTTGTAAATTATATATCTGACAGGGATTTTGTCAAGAATATGTGAATAGTGGATATAAAATGCATAATATTGTACTTGACTTGAAGAGGGTATCACCATTTTTAATTAGTTCTTATCCCAACTTCTTTCCTTGGGATTGTACCTATAATATATCAACTATCATAAGGCTCCTCGTTTAGGAACCAGAAGTAAAAGATTTTTAACTTAACACTTACACAAAGGCTAGGATAGGAAAATTGAATAAAAATACTGCAGACATACTTTTTATACTTTAGTTTTTTTCATTGGCATACAGTAGATTCTTCTTTGTGGTATACCATTTTATGAAATTTGACTGAATTACATATTTACCAATACAATCGCGATACAGGACCATTCCTTCATTCCTTGCTGCCCCTTTGAAAGCAATCCCTCACCCCAGTCAACCTCTAAACCATTGATCTGTCCCAGTGGTTTTGTCATTTCTGAATAGCTTATAAATGGAATCGCACAGAATCAGACTTTTAGTTCTAACAACATTTACTTACCAAAAAGAAGCTGAGATTCATTCACGTTGTTGCATGCATCAACAGTTGATTCCTTTCTATTACTTTATATGGATTTACCACAGTTTATTTTCCCATTTACTGTTTGAAGGATGTTTGGGTTATTTTCAGTTTTTGGCAATTTCAAACAAAGCTGATATCAACACTCACTTACAGGTTTTTAGGTGGACTTGAGTTTATATTTCTCTGGGGCAATTACCTAGGAGTCAAAAGGCTAGGTGATATAAGTGCACAGTTAACTCTAAAAGAAATTTCCATACTGTCTTCTAAAGTGGTTGCAACATTTTAAATTTGGGTCAGCAATGTACAGAATTAGTTGTTCTAGATCTTTGACAGCACTTGATATCGTCAACTTTTTCCCCCTGCAACATTCTAACAGGTATGCAGTGGCAATTCATTGCTGTACTAACTTAAATTTCCCTAATTAATAGCAACGTGCATCTTTTCATGTGCTAAGTTGCCATCTATTTATGTCCTTTGATGAAATGCCTATTCGTGTATTTTGCCCACTTTTTAAAAATTCCATTATTTTATTGTTGAATTCTAAGAGCTATTTACATATACTAGATAAAACCCTTATCAGATAAATAAGTTACAAATACATTCTCCCATTCTGTGATTTGTCTTCTCATTTTCCTGACAGTGTCTTTTGCAGGGCAAAGTTTTTAATTTTGGTACAATCTAATTTATCTTTTTCTGTTTTATGGATCATGCTTTTGGTATAGCATAGTATTGTCAGGATTCTCCAGAAAAACAGAACTAATACAATATGTATATATAGATAGAAAGAGAGATTTATTTTAAGAAATTGGATCATGGAAATATGGAGACTGGCAAATCCAAAATCTGCAGGTAAGCTGTCAGGCTACAGATCCAAGAAAGAGCAGTTCAAGTCCAAAGGCAATCAGTAGGCAGAATTCCCCCTTGGTTGGAGGAGGTCAGTTTTTTGTCCTATTAAGATCTTCAACTGCTTGGATGAGTCCAACTCACATTACGGAGGGCCATCTGCTTTACTCAGATTCCACCAATTTAACTATTAATCTCATCCAAAAACATCATCCCAGGGACATCTAGAATAACATTTGACTAAACAGCAAAGTTGACCATCACAGCATCTAACACTTTTTGCCAAATGAAATAGCAAAAGGCATTTTTATGTTTTCTTTTAAAAGTTTTATATTTTTAGTTTGGGAAAGAAGTTCAGTTTAGATTTTAATTTCAAAATATATTTTCAATAACAACAAAATGCCAAACCTACAAAATCTAACAAAATATATGCAAGATTCTCATGATAAAAATGATAAAACTGTATTGAGAGACATTAAACAAGACCTAAATAAATGGAGGAGACCTAAATAAATAAATATTCATGAAAAAAGAAGAGCTGACACGGTAAAAATATAAAATTCTCCACAAATAAATCTATAAAGTTCTTCAAAGCCTCAACAGAGTTTTGTGTTTATTTGTTTGGGTTTTTTAAAAATGGAACTTAAGATGCTGATTCTATAATTTATACTGAGTATAAAGAGGACAGAGTAGCTAACATCATTATGTGGAAACACTGTATAGATAGCAAGACCTATGTAAAAGCTTTGTTAAGATAGGCTAGTATCAGTTCAAGAATAAAAACCTTAGTCAATGGAACAAAACAGAAAGTGCAGATATGGAATTATTTAAATATAGATGTGACTGATAAAAACGTGGAAAAAATGTAATGGGAAAAGAATAGACTATTCAATATATGGTTCTGGAGCACACACACACGCACACACATATACACACAAAAAATATATGTAATATCTATCCTATTGGTTCTGTTTCTCTGGAGAACACTAACACAGAAGTATATGTAATTCAGTTATAAAGGGATTTGTAGGGAGGATAAAAAACAAGATCATGACTTCCTCTTTTAAGAATGATGGAGAACATCACTCAGGAAGTGATGCTCTACGGGTTTCAAGTCTGTCAATCATTTATTCTTAAGCCATGTGGTAGGTACATAGATATTTATCATATTATTCTTTTTTTTCTTTTTGTATGTCTAAATATTTTATTATAAATTTAAAATAATTTCAAAAACAAAGCCAAAGGACACTTCTAGAGAATAAGCATGGAAAAAACTTTTGCATATCTAAAGAGAAATTTTCCCAGCAGAATTTTAAAATGAATTTGGACTCGCAATAGAGATCTAATAAACTCATTTAATACCAACAGTTAATGGCTTAGATTATCAAATATTTCATATTACCACAATGAGGCAAGGTGACTCAGTAAAAGAATTTTGGTGCTTGTCTGTCACTGTACTCACTCTGGTAATGACAACGTATCAATACACACCACATCTGCCTAAACGGCGAATGGCCAATAGCCTGTAATTCTACCTATCACCCAATTAACAGCTTTCTTTTATTTTTGATCAGTGATGTTAGTGTGGCAGAGCAGTGCTTTGCTGGTGTAGCTAAAACCTATCTTATCTCTAGCCTAAAAGTGAGCCAGAACTAGTGCATTTACATTCAAACCAATTATATATATATATATTTTTTAAAGATTTTATTTATTTATTTATTTGACAGAGAGAGAGAGATCACAAATAGGCAGAGAGGCAGGCAGAGAGAGAGGAGGAAGCAGGCTCTCTGCCGAGCAGAGAGCCCGATGCGGGCCTCGATGCCAGGACCCTGAGATCATGACCTGAGCCGAAGGCAGAGGCTTTAACCCACTGAGCCACCCAGGCGCCCTCAAACCAATTATATTTTTGAACATTGATTCTATGATTGATCTGAACACCTTCCTCTACACTGGTCTGAAACATAAGGAGTTTTCCAATTCATAGCAGTTTGTTTGGACTATATTCACTACATGAAGAGGATTCATAATGAAGAATGAAGTTGCTGGTTCAGTGTTTCATATTTTTCATGTCCTTCTACTTTCTCTTTTATACTCTAGAGAAAGTTTATATGAAAACTAATACACATGGCTTGACGCAGTGACATTTGTTTGTACTTGGGACACCCACATCAAAATTGGCTTGAGTAGTATTTCCAGGGGGAAAAAAAAGTTTATAAACCTTTCTTTGATTTTCAATTACTTACTCCCAAATGGAAGTATATGTCTTTCTGTTGAACTTTTTCAAATGTTGATGAGTTGCCTATGGTAAATTTCATATTTGAGTTCTCATTTTGATGTTCAATTTAAAATATTAATAGCAGCATATACTTCTTGAACACTGTATATCTAAATACTGCCCCATAATTTCTATGCATATATTGAGACTTGATTTTATTTATTTATTTATTTTTATTTTTTTATTTTTGGTAAGTAATCTTTCTTCCCAATGTGGGGCTCGAACTCACAATCCCAAGATCAATAGTCACCCTCTCTACCAACTGAGCCACCCAGGGACCCTTGGGATTGATTTATTTTAATCATCCTATTAGCACCAAAAGAAGGGTGCATGAGCTCAGAGCACACTGTAAAAATCAAAAATTTCAAGGTAGTTTTAAGAGATAAAATGTGCTAAAAAGATTGTGCAATCATACGAGGACGATACCAACAAGGTAAACTAAGAAGTTAGAGCTCTGTTAGAAGAAAACACACTCTATACTTATTTGTTAGTTAGTGGAATTGTTAATAGAAAACTAAGAATTATTTTCCAAATCACATCAGAAATTGATGGAAGTATAGGTGGAGCTCTTCAGTAAGAACTTATGTCAATAATACTTGCCTATATTTACATAGTAGTTATAGTTTGCAAAGCATTTAAGCCCACTTTCACATGCCTACACCACTCCACTTCTGCAAGGCCGCCAGGCTAGAGTCTCGTAAGCACCCCAGGGCATTACATTAATCTCTAACCTAATCTCCACACATTGTTCAGTGATTTGATGAATGTATGTCTTGCCCCAAAAGCTATAAATTTCTTAAGGTTAGGTATCATCTGTATTAATCTTTGAGTCCCCAGGGCTTAATGCTGTACCTGGAATATTTTAGATGTTTAATTAATATTTGATGAATGAATTAAATTGGAAAATCTATAAAACTCTTTATGAATTTCATAATCTTACATTTCTCAGCAGAATTCTGGTTATACTAAACATTTTAAATAATGATACTGGCTTTGTGGGTGCCACTATTTTAAATTGTTATTATTGAAAATAAATAATAAATTATTTAAAATTGAAAGGTCATTGATAAATTAACCCTCATGATAGGACTATATATCCTAACATTTTTTATATACATATTTTAGTTTTCCCTGGAAATGGCCTTAGCTCAGTATTGGTTATAGTAGATAGATGATAGATAGATAGATAGATAGATGATAGGTAGAGATAGACACTATGTAAAGTTGATATTTTGTTACTCAATTTAATAAACATCTATTGAACACCTACATTGTATAGTGTTATGTACTAGAAACTATCAGCATGACAAAGATGTGTACTATGTACTCACAAGCAGCTTAAAATTTAACAGAGAAATGTAGGATATGATGTGGCAGGGAACAAGAGTAAGGGCTAAACTAAATATAATGGAAAAACTTGGGTGCATAGAATATTCTAAATCGTGTGGTGGGTGGAGGTGGTAATAAGGCATGGTTTCACAGAGGAGGACCTTATAAATATTTTTTGCATTAATATAAAATAATTTTATATTCATGTAACATAAGATGTAAGATTTTTATATTATGTATTGTATAATACTAATTTGAGCTGTGGCTTGACATAAAATATTGTTTATTTTGTTCTTTCCAATTGTCACAGTCTTCAGTTTACCCAACATTTGAAGGCATTTCTGCATTTCAGAATGGACTTCTGGAACAGACACACTTGCAGTTGTTACTGCCTGTGTAGGAGATGCACGTGTTGAAGGTGGGAATTATTTTATAAGCAAGAGTGGACTGAAAATTTTCTCCTTAAGTTGAGAGAAAAGATTCAAATTTTGGATTTTGGAGTCTGAGGTTGCAGATCTAACTACAGGTTTTAATTCTGCATAGAAACTTTGATTGGTTTACCCACTCTTCTAGGTATTGTAAGTTAATATTTAACTTTTTCTCTGACATGTTCAAAAAAATACATTTTACTCTTGGTTTCATCTATAAGTAAATCAAAATTGCAAATTATAGACATATTATCTCAAGTTACCAAAAGGTAATCCTTCTTAAGAATTGAAATAGCTTTGTAAAAATATGTAAGCATAATATATAATCACTGTATTAGACAATTCAGAAAGGAAATAAAAACAACCCATGATTCCACTGCCCCAAGATAATAACTACTAGCATTCTTTTGAATAGAATTCCAGTCCTTTTTCTACAGACATAGGTAGCCACACTGAGATTTACCCACATTGAGACATACCCACCCATGTGAGTGGAATACTATTATAATATACACTGTTCTGTTAAATTACCTTTTCACTTAAAATATATCATGGGCATCATTTGGAGTCAAATTGCTCCATAAACATTTTCAGTCTTAATATATTTTAATTTAGTAATCGTTTGATAATTCATAGCTTTTAATAGATTCTTTAAAAATCATTTCTTACTACAATGTTGTAGAAATAATCAATGAAATTTTCTCTAGTAGCTATGTGAATTTATTTTTTTTCAGATTTTATTTATTTATTTATTTATTTATTTATTTACGGCAGTGAGCGAGAGAGAGAGAGCATGCATGAGCAGGGACAAGGGGCTGAAGGCAGACACTTAACTGACTGAGCCTCTCTGGCTCCCCTACGTGGATTTGTTTTCATATTTAGTTAGTTAGTCCCACCCAGAGATTTACAAGAGTCCAACATTTGGCCTTTTTGCCCCAATATTTGTCACAAAATAACATACTGAATAACCACGAATTCAAAGAACTAAGTTCTTATAAATATTCTATTTTGGCAGTCTCTATTCTATTACATGAAAATGCTTGTTTCTTTAGCAATATCATGATACTTCATGTATATATATTTATATCTTAATCTAGAAGAATACATTTTCCTGGAATGATTTTGGTTTTAATTTTTTATTAACTGTGATACTGTGATTAAAAATTCAGACTTCTAGGTAATCTTTAGGATCATTTTGAGGTGAAGAATTTAAATTACATGATGGAGAATTAACAATACTTTGTATCTGTTGTTACTAAGTTTAAAAAAAATTTCCAAATGTATTTATATTTGTTTTCTAAATGTCTTAGGACCTACTGAGATGATTTTATTGAACATTAACACACTAACACTAGTTGATGTGAAAAGTTATTAATAGATTTTTACATTTTAAACTATCTTCATATTTGAGAAAAAAGGCTTCCTTGGTCATGATATGGTATTAGTTTTAATGTTGTGGTGGATTCTGCTTGCTAACATTTTATTTAGGATTGTAGCTTCTATATTCATAAGTAAGACTGTTTTGTTTTGTTTCCTTTCCCTTGTTGTGGCTTTCATTAGTACTGTCTGGGCAAAAAGAACTGGAAAGTTCTCTATATTTGAATCTACGCTCTTAAACTCACAGTTAAATTTTCTGTTCCTCCTTCAGACTTCCAATATTTCAGTCTTGAGTAAAAGATATTCTAAAGCAATAAAAGATGGTAGTATAGTAAATCCAGGTGGTTGGCCTACCCAGTTCCAAACTCTATGTAATATAGCTTGGGCTGTAGACCTTGTAAAGCTGATGCAAAAGGAAATAGCCCAGATTGTCCTTAAAGTTAAAGAAAAATAACAAAGCTTTCATTTCATCCCTTCCCCTTTCAGAAAGAAAGGAAGAAAGAAGAAGAAAGGAAGGAAGGGAGAAAGAAAGAAAAAAGAAAGAAAGAAAGAAAGAAAGAAAGAAAGAAAGAAAGAAAGAAAGAAAGAAAAGAAAGAAAAGAAAAGAAAGAAAAGAAAAGAAAGAAAAGAAAAAAGAGAAGAAAAGAAAAGAAAAGAAGGAAGGAAGGAAGGAAGGAAAGGAGGGAGGGAAGGAGGGAGGAAGGTCTGTATTATTTTCACTGGTGCTTACATTTTTCTAAAAGTTACATTAAATGAGCAAGAAAAAATATGTCTGGAGTTTAAATAGAGTTTAAAGTAACCAACTATCCCTGTTTGTAGGTGTTATAAACTGTTTTTCTTTCTTTTTTCTTCTTTTTTTCAGAGCATTTTTGTTTACCTGAGACCCATATTGGAGAAAAGTGGTTTGAACTGTGGGAGTTGTTTGAAAACTTAACATTACTTGGCAATTAACAAAAGTTGAAAGTCTGCTTCTGTAAAGCTTTCAGCAGGGGTTGGGGGTTTACAGCTCTTTTAAAAACATCATTTCAGAATCATGAAGATGCAATGTGATTGAGAAGTAAAGTGTGGATTTTGCGGTCAGACAGACCTAGATCTGAATCCCAGTTCTGCTACTTACTGACTTTGTAACCTTCAGTAAATTGCTTAATCTTTCCCAAACACAATTCTCCATTTCTATATAAAAAAAAGTATACTATCTAACCATGAGGTTACTGTACAGATAAAAGAAGATAATAAACATGAAATCCATTTTCACAATATCAGGTTCACACAGTGTGTTCAATAAGTATCAAGACTGTTCCCGCCCAACCAGATTTAAAACCTGATATTTCACTTACTTAGAGATACAGATTTAACTTATGTTTTTTTTATGGTTTGATCTACTACATTCCCTTAATAAATCATTAAGTGATATTAATTATTCATATATTTGAAGAAAAATATTTATCAGTCTTTTACCAAAAAAGACCTTTTGAGGGGAGCATAGGGGAGAGCAGTGTGAGAGAATGCCTGGCTCCCCGTGATCAGAGACCTAGGGGCCAACATGACTCATGAGGCATCCAGGGCAGATACAAGAAGAGTCATGGGAGAGAAACTTGAGGAAGATGAATTTTATCTATTCCATAATTTCTTCTAGATATAATGCTGATGAAAAGTCACTGACTTTTGGAAATGAATCCTTCATTTGACCATTATACCCCAGCTAGAGTGTAGAATAGGCCAGGAAGATTAATTCTTCCAAATCCGGCAAGTGAAAGAAAGTGTTGAGCACTTAGTAGATTCTCAAAGAAACTCACCACGTAATTATTATTATTCAAATCGCCATGAGCAAAAGAATATAAAGGCATGCTTTCATTTCTCACCCTAAGAACTTATAATGATTTCTTGCGGTAGCCAAGTACTATTCTAGTCAGTTTTTTGGGTTTTTTTTTATTTTTCACCAAGGAATATAGAAACCAATTTACTTGCCCAGAATGAGGAAGGAAGTTGATAATGCAGGAACAATGAAAATCTAGGTCTTTGTATTGCACTTCACCTTATGGCCCTTGAAAATAACCTTTAAAATTAAAGCTCAAACAGTGAATTTTTTCAAGTGGTTTTACTGAAAGACACTATGACTTAAAATAATCTCCAAATCCATTTAAAACATATCTTGAGTCTTCTGATTTAACTCCTTAAATTATAACAATGCTTCTTTAAAACCATATTAAATATAATAATCATCTTTGCTCTTGAAGGGGAGAATAAAATTCTCCTATTGCTGAGATTAGCATCTAACAGTTTCAATATAAACGTATGACATTTAAAATCATAAAAGTTATTACAGATTATTTATTCCAGCAGCTTTATTTCATAGACAAGGAAACTGAGACCCACAGACAGTAATTGACAAGGTCAAGGACATACAACTGGCATTTTTACAGCCAAGGCATGACTCTCAGACCCCTGTTTTTTTCATAACACCTCAGCTTTCCTAACCTTCAGCCGTTTTGTGGGTTGGAGAAAATAAATTGCTAACATTATTCACTGGTACTGTAGATGACAGATTTAGAAATCAGGAGAAAAAGAAATCAGGATTTAACTATATGCTGTGCACTTAAATCTAAACATCTATGCATATGCGTGTTATATACATATATATTTGACATGCAGACACACATACATAGGGTTATAGTGGAATGAAGAGTTCTCTCTTAGCAACCAGGTGCTTTGAACAGGGTATTTAAGCTCATTAATCAGTTTCCTTATTGATTAAAAGGGAATATGATTCTCACCCTGGCTTTCTAATGAAGATCAATAGATCTTGTATTAATGAATGTATGGATGAATATGTATGACTGTTCTTTGTGATAATGAAGAGGATAAAATAAAGTCAGCGTTGCTAAGAGAATAATTGAAAATGGATGAGGGAGGACTTTGAGGAAGTGGGACTTATGCACATCTTCTGTCTCAAATTCTTGGTATTTTTGCTGAACTCAGTTAAAAGCCAATGCATCTACCATATGTTAAAATGGACTTTAATGGACTTTCCACCTAAATTGGTCCTAGCAACCAATCACATACAGCTTAGTGTAACCGTAGCTATACTAGCACCAATCACATTTCATTCAAATCAATTTATGTAAATTTCCTCCTTCCTCTATAAAAACTCTAACCACCTTTGTCTCTCCAGAGCACAGTTTCAATTTCTCCTGAGGTGCAATCCCTAAGCCCCCAAATAAGTGCATGTATTTTATTTTGCTCCTTATGATTTTGCCTTTCATTAGTTGCCATATGTAAATTTTAAGCTGTTAAGCAAATGTGAAAAATTATTAGGTCCTCACGCATGGTGAGTTCTAGAGTAGTGAGAGGATATTGAGAAGTACTTGCATTTATAAGGATATGAGACCTTTTTTTTTAAATTTTTCTTTTGTTTTATTTATTATTTTTTTATTATGCTATGTTAGTCACCATACAGTACGTCATTAGTTTTTGATGTAGTGTTCTAGGATTCATTATTTGCATATGACACCCCATGCTTCATGCAATACATGCCCTCACTGATACCCATCACCGGGCTCACCCCTAGTGAGCCCTACCCTCCTGCCGTCTAAAACCCTCAGTCTGTTTCCTGGAGTCTATAGTCTCTCATGGTTCATCTTCCCCTCTGATGTTTCCCCCTTCATTTTTCTCTTCCATCTCCTAATGTCCTCCATACTATTCCTTATGTTCCACAAATAAGTAAAACTATATAATTGTCTTTCTCTGCTTGACTTATTTCACGTAGCATAATCTCCTCCAGGTCCATCCATGTTGATGCAAATGTTGGGTAGTCATCCTTTCTGGTGGCTGAGTAATAATCCATTGTGTATATGGACCACATCTTCTTTATCCACTGGTCTGTTGAAGGGCATCTCGGCTCTTTCCACAGTTCGGCTATTGTGGACATTGCTGTTATGAACATTGGGGTGCATGTGGCCCTTCTTTTCACCACATCTGTATCTTTAGGGTAAATACCCTGTAGTGCATTGCTGGGTCATAGGGTAGCTCAATTTTTAACTTTTTGAGGAATCTCCACATTGTTTTCTAAAGTGTCTATGCAACTTGCACCCCCACCAACTGTGTAAGAGAGTTCCCCTTTCTCCACAACCTCTCCAACATTTGTTGTTTCTTGACTTGTCAATTATTGCCATTCTAACTGGTGTAATATGGTATGCTATTTTCTTCTGATCACTGGAGAAATAGGTTGCCTATTTATTAGTCAAAGTAATTAACGCTAAAAAATCACAATAAAGAAAGCCTTCAGAGATCTCAATGGCTTAGCACAAAAGTTTACTTCTTACAAAATGTGTTGCAGGTTGCGGGGAGCATTTTGACTTCTAAAATAGGATTCACCTGGCCATGAGACAACTATCTCAACACATGATCTCCAAGCCAAAGGTCTTAATTGGCTTTTAACTGTTTCAGCCCAGGAATAATACACATAATTCTTATGTATAATCCATTGGCATCCACGTTACTGCAAGAAGACCTCGAAACTGTCGGAGAGCACCCGGAGAATTTGGTGAGCAGCATCCATCTCTAGCACATCTGTAGGTCATATTAGAATATGTCTCTTCACTAACTTTTAATGTCAAAACCTCATGAGATGGAGCCATATTTTCAAGGTCCTACCAAAGTAAGGGATAAATAAATAGAACCACAAAACAATTATATTGGGGGAAACCCAAAAGGGAAATATATTCATAATATTAGATTCTATCTCTATAGCCACAAATAAGGAATAGTATGCTTATTTAATTTATAAATAATCACTTATGTATATGTAGACATAAGATATAATACATAACATAGTCATAACATATAATATATATACATACATATTGTATATATAGAAATTTTATCATAGAATCATAGAAGGTAATGAGCACAAAGCATAAAATGTGACTCCCTTTCTTAAAACCCTCTCCAGGCTTTCCACTGAATCTAGAAAAGACTTTACACCAATGTCTTGTAATCTGCCTCTGTTTTCTGATCTTACTTCATGCTACAACCCCCGGAACTCATACTTTAATAACTTTAGACTTAATTCTATTCCTCAAATATAACATATTTATTTCTGTCTCAGGGACTGCATGCTTCTTGATCATTCTTCCCTAAGTGCCCTTCTCAAAATATTTTTTCTCTTTTCTTTCTCTCTCTCTTTCTTTCTTTCTTCTTTCTTTTCTTTCTTTCTTTCTTTCTTTCTTTTTCTTTCTTTCTCTTTCTTTCTTTCTTTCTTTCTTTCTTTCTTTCTTTCTGTTTTTTTCTGGTGACTCTTTTTCATTCATTAAATCTCAGTCCAAATACCTACATCCTACCCTCCTTTATGAATTTCCTACTACACCTTGTATCATGTTACTTTGTTCTATAATCAATACAATTTGTTCAAATTAATAGATTTTCTGTCTCATGATGTAATTACTTGTTTAAAACTATCCATTCATTGCCAGCTTCATTAGGATAGGGACAATACTTTATGAATCTTTTCATTTTTTCCCATAATATCTAACACGTAATAGAAAGTCAAGAAATATTTGCACTGAGCTTGTCAGCTAGAAAGAAGTTTCAATAGTTTAGGTGATTGGTTCTAACCTCATGATAAAAAGGATATGAGAAAATGCACCAAATTATGTGAGGTAAATAAGGGGACCTGAAAATCTTAAATGAAGCAGCATTACCTCTACCTGTTGGCCAATTTTCCTGGACTGTTCTCCTTTTCAAATCTTTGGATACAAAGTAATGGTCAGGGGCACCTGGGTGGCTCAGTGGGTTAAAGCCTCTGCCTTCAGCTCAGGTCATAATCTCAGGGTCCTGGGATTGAGCCCCACATTGGGCTCCCTGCTCAGTGGGGAGCCTGCTTCCTCCTCTCTGTCTGCCTCTGCCTACTTGTGATCTCTCTCTCTCTGTCAAATAAATAAATAAAAATCTTTTTTAAAAAAAGTAATGGTCAGTCAAAAATTACAGAGTTAACTCACTTTTGGCCAGAAGAATTTTAAGTGTGCCTTAATCTAGCAATATAAAAGTTACAAATTGCTAAAAGTCCTCAACTCATCTGGGATGAACAACTGAATGAGGAGGGTCAAATTGGTACCGTGTAGACAGCTCATTTGAATCGGTATTAATTTTAGAATTTAGACCATTTAGCCTAAAAATTCCCAGTTAGAATGGTATATGATGAAAAGGGATAAAGTAAGAATTAGTATTACAAAGCCAAACAGATCACTGATAATACCAAGTAAGAGAGGCTAGGATGTGAAAGAAAGAAGCATTACCTGTGGTTTCCCAGAAAATACCCAGTATATATGAGAATTTATATAAAGAAAAGATTCTAAAATGGAGTTTTTATAGAAACCATGTCTTGGCAGAGAGGAGACAAAAGACAATCAAAATAGAAAGATATATGGAGTATAAAACTTAAAAAAAATTCAAATGATTGGTACTTGTTGATTGTTAGCTTATTAATTAATTCAATATACAGTTTATCCTTAAATATCATGGGTTTGAAGTATGCAAGTCCACTTATATGGGGTTTTTTCCCCGATAAACATGGTATAATGCTGTAAATGTATTTTCTCTTCCTTATGATTTTCTTAACATTTTCTTTTCTCTAGCTTACTTTATTGTAAGAATACAATATATAATATGTATAACATACAAAATATGTGCTAATCACCTCTCTGTGTTATTAGTAAGGCTCTGTTCAACAGAAGGCTATTATCAGTAGTTATGTTTGGGGGGAGTCAGAAGTTACCAAGTGGATTTGTGACCGTGCAGGGGGAAGGATGTCAATGCCCATAAGTTGCTCAAGAGTCCTCACTGTAGATTAATGCATTTAGAATCTTCAAAAGCCTACTGAGATTGGTAGAAGTTTTCTTAATCCATCTTCATGTAAACTACTGTATATAATATCATGTCTCTAAACTCTGTTCCATGTCAATGAGCATAGTTGATTTTAACAGATGTAGTGCCACTGTATTAATAACTAATGACTCGAGGTGCATTTTACCAAGAAGTGGTCCTAAGCCTGTTTAATTAAGAATTACATATGTAAATGGTATGTGGTTGCAAAAGAAAAACAGTATTACTTTCCATGAAAATGTCTTGAATTTCTGGGATATTTTGAGTAAAGTCGACTTGCAAGGGCATTGCTGTTAAGTCAGGTGTAAGAAAACAACTATAAAAGACCAGGCGAAAATGAATTATAAGTCAGATTCTGAACTCAGATTGCAAAAATTAAAAAAAAAGAATTCTAATTAGCAAATATAAATGCAAATATATGGCCCTTAGTTCAAAGGACTGTGATTACATGTTTCTTTTACATAAATATAAAATATAGGACATAAGTAAATAAATCATTAAAACTTTTTTCCCCTTAAATAATTTTTTTAATGGCCAGTACCCTAGCTTTAAATACGGAATTTAAAGACTATTCTCCTCATTTAATTGACTGAAAAAATGGAGCTTCAGAGAAGCTGAGTGACTTGGACAACTGATAATAACCAAAGTACAATTCTCCTGACTTCTGTCTGCTGTTCTTCCATCTCTGGGGGAGTCAAAATTTACAATTGGATTTGCAACTGTATGGGGGAAAGGGGTCAATGCCCATAACTCCCAAGTTGTTCAAGGGTCTCCACTGTAGATTAATTGTCTTCTGCCCACTGGATTATTTGTTTTTTTGGATGTTGAGTTTGATAAGTTCTTTGTAGATTTTGGACACTAAAATCAGATATATCATTTGAAAATATCTTCTCCAATTCCATAGGCTATTTTTTAGTTTTGTTCATTGTTTCCTTTGCCATGCAGATGGTTTTTATCTTGATGAAGTTCCAATAGCTCACTTTTGCTTTTGTTTTCTTTGCCTCCAGAAATATGTCTAGTAAGAAGTTGCTACAGTTGATGTCAAAGAGGTCTGCTTGTGTTCTCCTCTAGGATTTTGATGGTTTCCAGTCTCATGTTTAGGTCTTTCTTCCGTTTTGAATTTATTTGTGTTTATGGTGTGAGGAAACGGTCCAGTTTCAATTTTCTGCATGTTGCTGTCCAGTTTTCCCACCATTTGTTGAAGAGACTGTCTTTTTTCCATTGGATAGTCTTTCTTACTTTGTGAAATATTGTTGACCATATAGTTGTGGATCCATTTCTGGGTTTTCTATTCTGTTCCATTGATCTGTCTGTTTTTGTACCAGTACCATACTGTATTGATGACTACTGCTTTGTAATATAACTTGAAGTCTGGAATTGTGATGCCGCCAGCTTTGATTTCTTCGTCAAGATTGCTTTGGCTATTCAGGGTCTTTTGTGGTCTCATACAAATTTTAGGATTGTTTGTTGTAGCTGTGAAAAACGCTGGTGGTATTTTGATTGGGATTACATTAAATGTGTAGATTGATTTGGGTAGTATAGACATTTTAACAATATTTGTTCTTCCAATCCATGAGCATGGAATGTTTTTCCATTTCTTTGTGTCATCTACAGTTTCTTTCATAAGTGTTCTATAGTTTTTAGAGTACAGATCTTTTATGTCTTAGGTCAGGCTTATTCCTAGGTACTTACAGTTTTTGTTGCAATTGTAAATGGGATCAATTCCTTGATTTCTCCTTCTGCTGCTTCATTATGGGTATATAGAAATGCAACAGATTTCCGTACATTGCTTTTGTACCTCATGACTTTGCTGAATTTGTTATCAGTTCTAGCAATTTTTTGGTGGAGTCCTTGGGTTTTCTGCAGAGAGTATCATGTTGTCCGCAAAAAGTAAAAGTTTGACTTCTTCCATGCCCATGTTTTCAGTTATAACTTGCTCAAATAAACCTTCCACCCTTTTTTCCCCTCTCTTCTCTGAGACTCCTATGATACAAATGTTATTACACTTTATGGAGTCTCAGAGTTCCCGAGGTGTACATTTATGATCCAGTATTTTTCTTTCAAGATTAAAAGCTGTTGCACAGCAAGGGAAACAGTCAACAAAACCAAAAGACAACTGACAGAATGGGAGAAGATATTTGCAAATGACATATCAGATAAAGGGCTAGTATCCAAAATCTATAAAGAGCTTCTCAAACTCAACACCCATAAAACAAATAACCCAGTCAAGAAATGGGCAGAAGACATGAACAGACATTTCTCCAAAGAAGACATCCAAATGGCCAACAGACACATGAGAAAGTGCTCAACATCACTCGGCATCAGAGAAATACAAATTAAAACCACAGCGAGATACCACCTTACACCAGTCAGAATGGCTAAAATCAACAAGTCAGGAAATGACAGATGTTGGCGAGGTTGCGGAGAAAGGGGAACCCTCCTACACTGTTGGTGGGAATGCAAACTGGTGCAGCCACTCTGGAAAACAGTATGGAGATTCCTCAAAAAGTTGAAAATGGAGCTACCCTACGACCCAGCAATCGCACTACTGGGTATTTATCCTAAAGACACAAAGGTAGTGTTCCTCAGGGGCACGTGCACCCGAATGTTTATAGCAGCAATGTCCACAATAGCCAAACTATGGAAAGAACCTAGATGTCCATCAACAGATGAATGGATAAAGAAGATGTGGTATATATATACAATGGAATACTATGCAGCTATCAAAAGAAATGAAATCTTGCCATTTGCAATGAGGTGGATGGAACTAGAGGGTATTATGCTGAGCGAAATAAGTCAATCAGAGAAAGATAATTATCATATGATTTCTCTGATATGAGGAACTTGAGAGTCAGGGTGGGGGGTCGTGGGTGGTAGGGAGGGAAAAATAATGAAACAAGATGGGATGGGGAAGGAGACAAACCATAAGAGACTCCTAATCTCACAAAACAAACTGAGGGTTACTGGGGGGTGGGAGGGTAGGGATAGGGTGGATGGGTTATGGACATTGGGGAGGGTTTGTGCTTCGGTAAATGCTGTGAAAGATGTGAGCCGGATGATTCACAGACCTGTACCCCTGGGACAAAGAATAAAAAATAAAATTAAAAAAAATTTTTTCATTATTTCCATAGTTTTATCTTCTATGTCACTTATTTGTTCTTCCATCATTGTGGTCATTATATCCAGTCAGTTTTGCATTTAAGTTATAGCATTTTTTATTTTGGCCTGACTAGTTTTTAGGTCTTTTATAAAACTCTGTGGTAAGGGTTTCTTTGGTTTCTTTTATGCTTTTCTCAAGCCCATCTAGTATCCTTATGATTGTTGTTTTAAATTCTGGTTCAGGCATATTATTTTTATCTATTTTAATTAGCTCCCTGGCCATAATCTCTTCTTGTTCTTTCTTTTGGTATGAATTCCTCCATCTTGGCATTTTATCTGGCTCTCTGTCTTCTCTGTGTTAGGAAAGCCTGTGTCCAGTCTTATTTCCACCAGAGCTAAAATTTTGCAGCACTCTATGATCAATAGACCTGATGTGTGTGTGTTGGGGGGGGGTTGTGCTGTTCTTCTGGGGAAGGGCCTGCTGCTGCTTTGGCTCTCAGTCATACTTGTCCTATTAAAAAAGGCACCTATAGAACCTAGAGGGATGGGGCTTGGTGTAAGAGGCTCAATCTTCCCTTGTATGTGCTGGGCTGCTTGCTGAAGTCCATGCATGCTGACGGGAGGGTTGAAAAATAGCATTGGCTTATTCTCCTCCTCAGAGAAGGGAGTTTTTGCCTTCTGCTGTTCAGGAAGCCCTCAAAGAAGGGCAAACAATTTCCCCTCTTGTGTCCCAGGCTTCCATCAGATCCCTGTGTTCACCCTGTCTGTATCCACACCATTTGCCTTCTCAGAGGCAGTGCAAAGTTCCTATGTTTTATCTCAGGTGCACCGGCTGGGTTCAAACTCCAAATTTCAGGGACCTGGTGTAACATAGAGCTGCACTAATCCTCTGGGGGAGGGTCTTTCTGCACTGTGGCTCATACAGGTTTGTTTCAGAAAAGCAGTCACATGACCAGGCAGGGGCTTGGAGTTTATTGTAAAGCATAGCAAAAAGCCACCATTCAGGTTAGCTGCCCTCAGCACACATCTCTCCTCATACATGAGCAGGGGCACCTCAACAGCACTGATGGGCTCTTTTGTCTACAGAGAGATAGTGCCACCTCTCCCAAATGTACTCAAGAAAGGGGAACTGCCTCTCCCAGTATGACCCAGGGGATCCTCAGACCATGATGTCTGTTCCTGGGCCTCTGCTTTCCTTCTCAACAGGAGCACAACAATGCCCACAGGCTCAAGCCTGGCAATGGCATGGACTTCTGAAATTTCAGACATTTCAGCTCCATTGCTTATAAAAACTTATGATAATCACCCTATCTCATTTTCGCAGTCAATGGTTTTGGGAAAGTGTTTTTCTTGTACAATCTCCTGTGTGCTGCTTTCTCTCTCTCTCTCTCTCTTCTCTATGTGATCAAGGCTCCCTCCCCTTCACAGCACCCATGATTCTTTTCTTCCCCACATCATGTCTTCACACCTCCTATCTCCCATGATGTGGCCTTTTTTCCCCCTCTAGTTGTGCAATTTGTCTTCTCAGTTCTCAGATTGATGTCCTGAGTATTTAAAATATTTGATAACTACCTAGCCATGTTTGAGAGATGAGGCAAGCATAAATCCCCCTACTACCTGCCCATCTTAACTCCTCCAAATCCGGAGTTGTTCAGTAAGGTTTGTTATGTTAATTCAGTGCCTCTCCACTGATAAAAGTTATAAGGGTCCTCCTCTTCCTGGCACGGATAGAGGGAGATGCCTTTACAAATGGAAATTTTATTTATAAATGTAAATTTCCTTTATAAAAGGAAAACATATCCCTGTTTTTAGAGGTTTTCCTCTATCTGCCAATTCTCAGTGACCTTTGGTAAAATAGTCCATATACCAAAAAGGCATATCTTGTGGTATATTCTGGTGCCCTTTGGGGGAAGCAATGTGTAAAAGACAGTGAAAAGAAAAAAAAAAAGACAGTGAAATTGGCTTTTTATTACTAAGTTGTACTGAGGCTAGGTCAAAGGATAATGAGAAACTGAGAACCATTAACAAGAATCAAAGGCTAAGTTTGAGAGGTAAGGACTTCTTTGGATGATAAAAAGGCAGTAGAAGAGAGAGACACAGCTGAAGAAAAATGTGAGAGCTGATAATTGGGGTCACAGAACTTAGTAAATGCTTAGCTAAGGCAAGAGTGTTATGCCAAAGCAGGTATGGCCATTAGGATGCATGCACTGCATTTTGGGTTCTGCATGCTCCCTATGAACTCTGAAAACTGGAACAGGTGTCCCACTCCTTGTTAGTATGACCTAGAATATAAGAAGACATAAGAGCAACCTCTCTCTCTCAAGGCAATAGGTTTCTGCTATAGAAACTGTTCTATCTAGCTAACTAGCTAGCTACCTACCTAATCACAAAGTCAAGCCAATACTTAGCCTTAAAGCCCAGCATATTTGGGAATATATAGGGACCAATAAGGGAGAAAAGAAGTTGCAAGAATTAGTTGGCATGAACTTACAAGAGCCATAATGACATCCCTAGGATTTGATATTGGGGGCCCTTGATCAGGGGCCTCAAATATAAGACTGTATTATACAAGTTAGGATTCATTGATTTGGAGGTCAGGTTTTTGGGACATAGGATATAATAACCTAGCAGGAACCATAGAGGATTAGATGACAGGCTACTAGGGTGGATCCTAAAAGACTAGAGAAACCATGGAAAGTTTGGATTTCTCTGGCATACAGAAGAGAAGGAATAAAAGGGTTGAGAAAATTTCTGAGAGCCCAGAAAACCCACCACAGATTATTTCCTGAAAGGGCCACCAGGAACACACCATTTACCAAAGTTATGAATAATGTGCTCATAGAAGATGCTAGCATCACAAAGCTGTTCTTTTATGGCTCTCTTCTTCTTCTTCTTCTTCTTTTTTTTAAAGATTTTATTTATTTATTTGACAGAGAGAGAGAGAGAGAGAGAGAGAGAGAGAGAGATCACAAATAGGCAAAGAAGCAGGCAGAGGGAGAGGGGGAAGCAGGCTCCCTGCTGAGCAGAGAGCCTGTTGCAGGGCTCCATCCCAGGACCCCGAGATCATGACCTGAGCTGACGGCAGAGGCTTAACCCGCTAAGCCACCCAGTCACCCCTATGGCTCTCTTCTTCAGATTAGAGTTGACAGTAGGATAGGTGGTTACAGAGTTGGACTGGTAAGTGCCACAGGGACATGGCCCCAAAGTAATAAAAGCCAGATGACTGAGCTTAATTGACACACACTAGGGACTACATTATCATAGGAACTAGAAAATTCAGAGGGAGAGCCAAGGGAGATTGACCTGCCAGCAGTTGTGAAGATGGTTAATGGACCATGGTATCCCCAGGTGCATGCCATTAGCAAGCCACTTAGGGTCCTATTTAACATCTATAATTAGAAGAAGGAAAGGATGGAGAAGGAGGATGAGGGAAATTATCCTAATAAAAAGTTGTGATCCAAGGTGACTGTATGGCTTAGTTGGTTAAGTGTCCAACTCTTAATTTTGGCTCAGGTCATGATCTCAGGGTTGTGAGATCGAGCCCTGCATCAGGCTCCACAGGGAGTCTGCTTCCTCCTTCTCCCTCTCCTCTGCCCCTTCCCCCACTCCCTCTCTCAAACAAATAAATCTTTTTTAAAAAAGTTGTGATGTCCTTGTTCAGGTCCAGATCCTAAACCAATATTCATATCTGGAAACTACTGATTGAAGAGGTGGCTGAGTCCCTTCAAGAAGGATCCTACAACACTATGGCAAGTATATACTCTAAGAATTCCATCAGTACTAAACCAATGGGCCTGAAGAATTTGACTCAGGTGACTATACACTGAGGAAAGTGAAATACCCAGACATTTCAAGGACTATTGCCCATAGAGATGGGCTGACATTGAGATTCAAAGATCCGAAATACCATCATTCCCTCCCTGATAGAGTGAGGTATAGAGAAGCCAGATAATAAGTGGAATTCCAGTGGAAGTCAATCTCTTAGTGGTCCACTGGGTGTATGAACACATCCCATGGTCATTTCCTGGTCCTGAGTATCTAATCAGGATTGACACATTTGGTAGTAAAAGTAACTCCCATGTTGGGTCATTGGCCTGTGAGTAAAAGCTAGTAAAAAAGCAATATCACAACCAAAAGGAGTTGGTATGCATTAGTGCCACCATTAAAGACCTAAAAGATTAAAGGGTGGTATTTTTTTAACATATCATACTTTAATTTCCTTTGCCACTCAGACCCCTCCAGAAAATGGACGAATCCTAGAGAATGACAATGGACCTCCACAAGTTCAATCAATTCTGCTGTATTGTATGTAGTATAATTGCCAGAACAGGTTAATAGGGTCTTGGGAACATGCTCTGCTGCCACTGTTTTGGCAAATGTTTTCTTTTCTATTCTAATCAGAAAAGAGGATGATAAAGAGTTTCTATTCACACGGAACAGATAATTTCATTAACAGTTTATTGTCAGGGCCATGTTCATTCTCCCACCTTCCATCATAATATTTTCCAAAGAGATCTGGACTATCTGGACATTCCACAGAAAATCACATTCATATAATACATGGAAGATACCATGTAGATGGGGCAGGATGAGCAAGAGGTGGCTAGTTAAGTAGAAGCATTGGTTTGACATTGTGCTCATAGGGTGGTAAACAGTAAAGTTTGTAAGAATGCAGTGGTCAGGTGTGTCCTGAGACATCATCTTCGAAGTAAACTTTAAATTTCTGAATTTCACATACATGGCTCTAAAGAAAGAAGTCTAGCTGGCCACTTTGGCTTTTAAAGGCAATATATTATACACCTAAACATTGTGATCAGACCCATATATTAGGAGACACAAAAGGCTGCCTGCTTTGAGGAGAGAGCAAGATTCAGGCTGTGGTGTAAGCAGCCCTGCCACTTGAGCCTCATGATCTGGTAAATCAGTATTGCTGGAGGTACCAGTGGTAGGAAGACTTGTAGTGTGGAGTTGATAGCAACAAAATTTCCAACAAAAGAATCTCAACCCAGCCCCCTAGAGGTCAGAAACAAGGACACACCAGTTGTAATAGAATTATTTCATTTTTGAGACCAGGTTCTGCCCTTTGAGTTGGTCCTACTAGAGATGGAACATATGACTATGAGATATGTCTCATATCTTAAGGGATTGTCCAGAATGCCCATTTTGGGCTGGCCTTGCTATGTCATAAAGACAAACAGATACACCAGCAGTCCATGACAGGATGGAAATGGTGTATCTGCTATTATGTTCATACAGGACTAGAGGGTATAAGTAAGTTGCTCAAACAGTAACACAGACCCTCACACCACCTATCACCATGACACACCTTACCTCTCCATTATAGCTACCTGGAAAAAGAGTCCCAAATAACCAGCTGAAAGGGAAGGAAAAAGTCCCAGAAAAAGTCTCCTTGATTTTAAGAATGCATTGGCTCATTATATGTGTACAAACCAAAAAGGGCAGTGGCTGCATTACAGTAATATTCAGAAATAGCCTTGACAGAGAATAGAACAGGGCAAACTTTCCCTGTGGGGAAAGTTGTAAATGGTTCACCTAGTCCACCAGGTGACTAGAAGGTGACTAGAAGTGAGAATACGATGGATTCCTGCACAGGAGTAGACACCCTAGTTAGCTCTTCAGGGCCCTGGAAGAAAAGGACTAGAAGATTGAAGATAAGGAAGTATGGTATAGAGGAAAGTCAGTAGGTGAAATGGGAGTGGACATAAAGTATGAAATCTTTGTATACCTATCATACCCACCAGAAAGCATCCACAATGGAAGAGGCACTGAAAAACCAAGTAGACAACATGACTTGACCAGTTGACATTAACCAGTCCTTGCTTGAGGCCTTCTCTCTCCTTCTAAAATAAAGGAAAAGTAAGTATGGTGGGTGAGTTTGGGAGAAAGATCATATTGCCTGAAAAATATATATATATTTAACTCTGCTGCTCAAGACCATGCAGTAAGTTTTGTAGGATCAAACAATTTTGTGGGATAAGCAGTAGGGAAAGGGAATGTTCTAACCTACCAATGTCTGGAAATGAAAGTCTAGTTAAAGAGCAAACTCTTTACAGGCCCATGTGGCTAATAAGCCCAAAGACGCCAACTCAACAACTCTGTTAATAATAAACTGATTGTTTATTTCTACTTGCCTGACTCCTACACCTATCTTTCCTTGGTTTTTAATGTGGGGTATTATTTATTAGTACCTCAAATCCAAATAACTTATAATAGGGAAAACAAAAGATGATTTAAGTGTGCCCAAATCCTTTTCATAAAGATGATTTTATATCAGAAGAGTAATTTCTGAGAAAAAGTAGTCAATATTTCATTTTATTTCTCTCATTATTATCTTGTAGGTGGTTGAGTGTATCTTTCCTTTCCCCTCTCTATTTAAAATTTTATTTTTAATGAGATGGAGATTTAAATTATACAAAAATCATACTTTATGTCTACATTTATTAAGTTTTAAATGTCAGAACATTGGGCTCTAACAATCTCTTTAAAGCAAGGAAAGTGCAGGGTATGCACTTTGCTGGCAATAAAGGTAAAGAGAATCTCCCACAGGCCCCTGAACAGAGTCATCTGCAGTATGCCAGATAAGACTCAAGCAGAGTGGGGGAGCTTGTGTCCCAGCCACCATGAGCATTTAGTTGACACTCAGTCATGTACTGCCTTCAAGGACCTTTTGTATTTTTGGGGGGTCTTTATTTTATTTCTACAGCTGAACTATGAAGTTTTTAAAGTCAGCAGCCGTATGTTACACATACATATTTCCTCATAAAGGAAGGCATTTTAGAAATAACCTAGTCTCATAGTTTTAAAATTGTTTTTCTTTAAATCAATAAAATACTTTTTTCTCCCAGAAATTCCATAGGTAAAGCAAATCAAAGAGGAGCCATTCCATTTAAAGGCTGGGGACACCACAACTGCACACCGTCTTCCTTGAAACAGCCCCATGAAACTCGCGGAGCTCTGAGCTGCACAGTTTGATGACCATGGATAGAGCATCCCCACCTCACTCCAAAGGCAAAGAAATTTAGAGATGGTATGTATCTACCAGTGTTGGGTAATAAACAAAATTGCTGAATAAATTAAATGCAACTGTTGTTTAATTTAGTGCTCCTGAGTTTATAATGACATATCTCACCTTTGAAAATGGCATAAAGAACATAAACTTTATAGTCCAACAAAGCAGGGCCCAAGTTTGTTAACTCCTCCTTAGTCCCTTCATTTGTAAAATGAGACTATTGACCCACTTCATAATGCTTGTTCTTAGAATTAAATTAGAAGAAATATAATACCATATATTGCAGGGCCTGGTCATATCGAAAGTTTTTTTTAAAAACTTCCTTCTCCCAATTAGTTTTAATTTTGCTTCAGATCATGTCATAGTAAGCATGGACTGGAGTACTGGAAAATCTAAGAAGTTGTTCAGAGGAAATGAAAGGCCTTAGTGTAACCTGATTCTCGTTTCCCTGTTTGTCAGTTTCTTTATTAGTAGAATAATGAGAGCATGACATCAAACACATTATGGCAGATGCTCTATTAATAAAATGATGGTGGCTTGTTAACCATTTGTCTAAATTGCAAAATATTGATTTTGCCTATTTCATAATGGTAACTGTAGGAATAATAGAGCTATGTCCCTGAAGAAAAAAGTTAAACATGTTTATACAAAACATTTGGATGAAGAATGCTCCATGGTTCTCAATTTTATTTTAAAAGTATATATTGAAGGGCCTTCTCTTATTTTCAAATGAAAAAAAAAAAACCACAAGAAAAATTAAAACAAACAAAACTCTAAAGCATTTAATCCACCCTGATGTTTTTGGAAAATTCTGGAAAGCCATTAACACTTTTCCTGTACACCATGTAAATGCTTCATAAACATCAAAATAATTTTTTTACACTGAAAATGTTTTCCATTAATAAAAAGAGCCAATTCATTTGTGTCAAAAGTGTCAACAAGGAATTGATTTAACTATGTTACTTCTAAGTGCTTTCCAACATTCAGTAGGAAATATCTAGACTAAATATAATTGACACACATTATCTCTTAACCTTTGAAACACTTAATGGCTTACTGGAATAGTGTGAAGATACTTCCTATTAAGAAAAAGAAATGGGTATTATTTCAAAATTGCCATTTTGTGTAAAAGATAAAAAATAGAAGCCAATATTTTTTTTCAAGAATGTGAAACACTTGCTCTTTTGAGTTCCACCACTGCTATTGGATATAAACATTTTTGACTCACATCACGAGAACTCATTTGTGCAACTAAATGAGTAAACTTCTCCCTGTCTAAGCCCAAGGGAAGTTTCTACCTATCCTCTGGAAATGTACCCAGGCAAGTGGGCAGTTCGTTTATGGCCTAAGAATGAGCATTTATCTCTGTGCTCATGTTGTTCCTTTCTATCTGGTTCTGCATACCATCATATCTTGCCAAACACCTATGAACTGGAATTTCCACAGTCTGACTTCTCCCATGACAACTTGATAGTTCAGATAGTTCAGATTTGAAACAGCTATGTACGTCCTCTCTGTGTGTACCTGTGCATGGGCATGTGCATATATGTATATTAAGGAGACTAAAAAGCATATGAGCACTTTGCTCAAAATCATTCTATCCACCCCTTTTCTCATCATTTTTTCCTAAAGTCCCTTTCGACGTTTTTTTCTATTTTGTGGACATGTCACCTCTGCAAAGGGTAACAGAATCCATGATCCATCTTCGTCATATTCTTGCAACTTCTACTACCATGGGTGTCAGCTAATGTTAATGAGGTCTTACGCTATCACTTAGTATTCTTAGGATACTGATCTATGTGACAGGTGAGAGTCATTTCTCCTCTCACAGTGAGGATGTATGAATAGAAATGATTGGTTCCTCAAATCTAATTCTTTCATCACCAGCAATTCTACACTCTACCTTACTGGCAATGATTGTCTTCGGTTCAGCTCAACAAACTCTTGAGTTTCACCCAGCTTTAATTCTACTTACCTTTAAGAACAGATACTGGACAGGACCGAATATAGTATACACAGAAACAGCAAACTGGAGGTCTTATGACCCCTAGGCCCATCTTCTATTGTCATAATTATTCTGTTCATGGAGTGGGCAAGATTAAAAGAAATGAGGCCAAGTGTGTACAGAAAACCTTAGAGAGGACATCAGCTCTGAAATTCCTTAAACTTTTATCTTAGCTAATAATGTAGTCCCTTAGGTACAGTGATTAATTATACAAACTCCTGAGGGGTGCATGACTAGTGACCATTTTCTAAAACAATTCTATGTCAACAATACAAGTTTTCAATAGTCAGTCTTTTTTTTTTAAAGATTTTATTTATTTATTTGACAGACAGAGAGAGATCACAAGTAGGCAGAGAGACAGGCAGAGAGAGAGGAGGAGGCAGGCTCCCTGCTGAGCATGGAGTCCAATGTGGGCCTCGATCCCAGGACTCTGAGATCATGACCTGAGCTGAAGGCAGAGGCTTTACCCCACTGAGCCACCCATATGCCCTCAATAATCAGTCCTGACAATAAACTACAGGTGCTTGATGTGATACATAGTTCTTGGATAGGTTCTCAGTTATCCTAGATCTAATATTATTATCTTCCAATAAATTTCATGAGTTAATGTAGTAAGGAAAATCGATGAACCCTCAAATCCACAGGAGTTCCTTGCTCTTGCCTCGTTTAGAAAAAGGACCATAGTCTAGAATAAAAAGTACAAAATTCCTCTCTTTCTTTACATAAAACCGTAACAAAATTTCACAAAATATTGCTTTTTATTTATATATGGTATACTTTCTTTCCATTTCTCTATCTCATTAAAAATTTTTTGGTTGTAATTCACTTCATTAACTTTAGGTCTCATGAATATGTTTTAACCCACAGTGTGAGTACTATATTCCTAACATATTTAAAGGTAAATGTACATCATCATTTGTTCCTGAAAATATCTAGTCGAGATTACATGGAGAATACATATTCCTCCAATCAGTGTGACTTTTACCCTATTCCTTGAAAAATTCTACCCCTGCTTTAACTATGCTAACTGTGCATCCACTTCTCTCCATGCCTCCATCCACTTCTCTCCAATAACAAGGGATTCCCACACTAACTGAAAAATGCCTCCATTTGACACACTGCACAGTGATTCTCAAATTTCTACCTTCCCTGGGGGATGGAGGATTCAGTATATTTTGCTAAATTTGTCTACTTCTTCTTTTCCTTCTTTATTTAGAAATTATAATTTAAAACTAAAACAAAAAGGTAATCATTTACTAAAGTATTTAGTTAGAGATACACTGTTTCCCTATATTTCTTTCTCACTTTATAGATTACCAAGACAATGTCCATTACTGGAGACCTTGCTAGAAGGTCTCCACATTGGTCACATGCTCAGTGTGTTTTGTAAAGTCATGGAATAGGAGTCAGGATATGTGGTTTTAATAGCAAGCTTTCCATCTATAATCTTTGGGACTTTTATTTTTTTAATGCTATTGGTTTGAAGTAAAGCATAGGTTGAATTAGTTTTACATTATATATCTCTCATAGAATCAAGGAAGTGTTAAAGGTGATATGTAAAGAGGTAAGGGTGTACATTTCACTCTTCATTTAAAAATCTAAATTGAATTCTTAAAGTTAAAAGCCTTGCCTATAAAAGGATATTAAAATTAAAAGGATATTAAAAATGAGAATCCAGTGATTAGTTTGAAGAATATAAAATGAGGCTTTTATTACAGGTCAAAAACAATCATATATTAGCAATTTTGTAGGATCCTACCTATTTTTAAATTATTTAGTTAAGATGTTTAACCTAATAAAAGCCATAGAAAAATATTTGGTGTTGCCTTTACTTAAAGTTATGTGTACCTCAGTAAAAGGTGTAGTACCCAAGCAATCTATTCTTATTTGTGTATCTCTCTTGAGGAATAAATTAAGTTTGCTCAATTAGTAGAAATTTCCTGAAGGTAAATTTCATTGATATAAACACATGTCCTAGTCAGTTCAAGATGCTCTAACAGAATAGATTGGGTGGTTTAAATTAACAAATGCTCATTGCTCACAGGTCTAGAGTCTAGAAGTCCAGGATCAACGTGCCAACAGATTCAGTGTTTGATGAGGATCTACTTCCTGGTTGCAGATGAGCTACTTCTCATTGTATTCTAACATGGCAGAAAGATGGAGAGAGCACTCTGGATTCTCTTTCATAAGGACACTAATCTCACAAGTGGTCCACTCTTATACCCCATTAACCACTAAAAGTACCACCTCATAATACCATTGTACTGAGAGTTGGGATTTCAACAGATTTGGGGGGAATAGAAATTGAGGGAAACCATAGTTTTTATACATGTAAAAAATTGTTTATTCAAAGCCTTTCTGTTTCTACTTGCATCCAGGAATACTACTAACCTAGAGACTAGTGTCCCCACTTTTAATCTTAGTGAAGTGGCAATTTATCGGTGAGAGTTGATGGGATATTAGAAAAGAAAGTTGTAAGAAAAAATTGAAGAATATGTTTATTATCTTAGGGCTTTGGATTCTTTTGAAAAAATGGGGATGTTAAAATGAATGTAGCTGGGGGTGGCAGTAAGAGGACTGAACTCCATTGGCTATGTAACACTGTGCCCATCCCTCACCAGCTATGTGGCATTATGTATATCACTGTATTTCTCTGTCCAGAAGTTTCCTTTCTCATAAAATGAGCCTTGGACCATTTTATCTCTAAGGTGTTTTCCAGTTCCAACATTTTATATTTTAAATATTTATGAAATTCTACCTCTGACTCCTTTTTCCATGTATCTCAGAACATTTATTCTCTTGATAGCCTTGTGGATTATTACATTTTTAAGAGGCTAGAGAGTGGTAGAGCAAGGCAAAGAATCTTGTTCAAGGCTATGCAATCTTTAAAGGGCTAAGACTAGAATCTACTTTGTTGTGTTCGTTATTTTTTCAATAGATTATGATGCATTCTATAGTGAATGTATAAGCGAAAATACAAATATTCTCAAAATATTACCCACATTCCAGAGCTCTAAGTCTTAGAAATAAGAGTCTTTTCAAACCTGCCAGTGCATATTAAAAGCATTAGCCTTGTCAAGGTAATGGGAGAACAACGCAGTGTATAGAGGAAAAAACAATGATGTGAACAATTCTTCAATGTCCTCATAAGCCAAGGCCAATCTATATGCAATCAAAGTTTTTGAGTTACATTGAGGGTCTGGGCTGGATGGGTCTTCCCTGGTTCCTTGTGACACTTGGTATGAGGTACTGAGGGTTTCTGATAAATTTGGGCAACAGTCTCCATGAGCTGTAACACAGCTTTTCAGAAGGGCAGGAGGCACTGAGAAAACTGGTTTCTAACTTCATCCAAATTTGCAGTGCTCAGAATCCTCCTTGACCTTTGGGATCAGCACATATCCTAGAATTGGTACTCCCCAGGGTAACTGGATCTAGACTGCTAACATACCATATTAGTTTCCTATTGCTGTTGTAACAAATTGTCACAAACTTAGTGGCTTAAAACAACACTAATTTAGTCTCTTACTGTTGTGGAGGTCAGAAGTTTTAATATCAAAGTTCCTTCTGGGGGCTATTAGGGAGAATCCATTTCCTCGCCTCTTTCAGCATCTAGAGGCTGCCTGCATTCCTTGCTTCTTGGCTCCTTCCTCCATCTTAAAGCCAGCAACACGCATTTCAAATACCTCTTTTTCTGATTCTGACTTTTCTGCTACTTTCTTATCAGGACCCTTGTGATTATATTGAGCCACCCAGATAATCCAGGATAATCTTCCCTATCTCAAGTTCCTTAGTTTCATCACATCTGCAAAATCCCTTTTCCCATGTAAGGTAACATATTCAGAGGGTCTAGGGATTATGTTGTTATCAAGTTTGGGGGACATTATTCTGTTTACCACAGGTACTAAATTGAATAGGGCCATCTGGATTTGCTCTACTCTCATAATCAGTGTTTGGTAAGTTTTTAGTGAGCCTTCAATTAGATGAAAGCAGATTCCCAGTTGTCTACTGGAAATAATAGCATCTGAGCCATACGAAGGGACAGATACCGCAGAAGCTCTAGGGGGCTAATGGACACAACACAGATGACTGAAGATAAGCATGTTGGACAGCTACTCAGAAATTAAAAGAGTCAGTAAGCTTTGATAATGTCCACATATTCTTTAACCTTGAAGTCAATTCAACACAAAAGCACATCAAGCCTCTATGGGAAGGCATACTTGTGCCACAGTGCATACACTGGCTGCCCCTTCTGCCTGGGACATTATGTCCTTAGATAGTCACATGCCAGTCTACTTACCTTCTCCAAATCTTTCCTTAAATGTCATTTTCTCAATGAAATTTTCTCTGATCATCTTAACATCTTAACTGTCCCCCTCCTCACATTAACACATTACTCTGTTCCACTTTAAACTTTTCCATAGCAGTTATCACCTTCTTATATTTATACAACTTATTTATTATGTCTACAGGGCATTATCTTTTCCTGGCCCTCAATCTAAAAGTTAAGTTCTAAGAAACTGGACATTGTTATATGTTTTCTTTTGTTTTGTTTTGTTTTTGCTAAAGTATCCCAGGTGCTGAAAATAGTGCCTGGCATATAATAGGTGTTCAATAATGACTTTGAATGAGTTGAACGACTAAAGAAAAAACTCAGACACTTAATCTAGGTATACTCTAGTTGGCTTATTTTCAACTATACCCCAGTTTTAATTATTTAAAAAAAAATTTTTTTAGAGAGAAAGTATGTGCTCACATGAATGAGGGGGGAGGGGTAGAGGAAGAGGGAGAGAATCTTAAACAAACTCCACACTGAGTGTGGAGCATGACACAGGGCTCCATCTCCCAAACCTGAAATCACAACCTGAGCTAAAATCAAGAGTCAGACATTTAACCAACTGAGCCACACAGGCGCCCCTGATTCCTAAACTTTAGCTTGCTAACTGATTTTACTCTTATCTTGGACCTATAGGTCAATATTTGACATTCATAAAGAATCTGGCTCAGACTCATATCTCTAGTTATTCCAATCTTGGCTATATCCAGAAAGAAAATTGACCCTAGATCTGGCCTTGCAATACAAGATGTGTACCAGTGTGCTTGGCAGATTCCTCAACTGGGCCCATATAGTCTGAAATCAGGATTAGTTCTATAACAATTTTTATAACAAATGCTTCTCTAAAATACCCTCATATTGGTTCCATGCATCTGCTGGAGTCCAAAAGGAAAGCATTTGCTGTCCAAAAGTAATAGAATCTGGCTTTATAAATCATAAAAGATATAGCTCTTTTCTTAAGCATCCTAGCTTTGTTTCTTTCCTTGGATAAGAAGTGCAAATGTTTTTCATACCTCCAAAGTGATTCATTTCCTCTGAGGCAATTCTGCAGAAAAGTAGAGTCGCATGGGTTTGCCAGCATGGCTTTGAGGCCAGTGCTAAATTTATGCAAAACACACCCTGTGTGAAAGGATACAGTTCTAGAGGTGACGTTGTAATGCCAATTTTTGAAACATGCTAGTAACAAATATTGATGTTTTTCCAATTTGATGACCTGCTAACCTAGCACAGTAATTTGTCACATCTTCTAGGACAAACTATCTGTGCTACATATACTGTTTTTAAAATGTGCCCAATATAAATACATAGTTATTTTGACATCTACCATGTCATAAGATACTTGGGTGTTAGAAAGTCACCAAAATGTTAATAACCAAGGGGATCAAAAACATTTAATTTGGCATGTCATGTGGATCCTCAGGAAGTAAAACTGTTTGTGCTGCCCAAGCATAGTTAGAAACCCTTTCTTTAAGTCTCCCTCTGCTGGCTTCTCCACTCTGCATGCTGAGCTCACCACTTGCATGTCAAATCTGCTGAAGAGAACAGGATGACAAGGCTCGATCCATGTCTGCAGCAGAACAGCAGGTGTGATTTACTTGGATGAGCCAAAAACCATTCTCAGCCAAAGAGATGTCTTATTAGCAAGCATGAAAGGGTGAAACAAATTCAACTAAAACATAGTTTACAGAAATATTTTGCAAGAGCATCAGAAGTCCTCTATATTCATCGTCAATTCCTTTATCTAGAAAATCATTTTGCAACTTAAAAATATTTATGGAATAATAATCAGCTATCACTATCTAGACAATTCATATCATCAAAAAACTTATAGTTTTAATTTGAATGAAAATATATGTGGAGACATCATATTTATATTCTATGCCATTATTCTCTGTGCAGTAAGCAGGTAAGTTGACCAATGCCTAACGCAAAACTGGAAACCAAGTGTCTGTTTTAAGACTTTCCATGTTGTTTTTTTTTTTAAAGATTTTATTTATTTATTTGACACAGAGAGAGAGATTACAAGTAGGCAGAGAGGCAGGCAGAGAGAG
>LNAC01000146.1:240944-317553 GCA_002007465.1 Ailurus styani
GCTCCCTGCTGAGCAGAGAGCCCGATGTGGGCCTCGATCCCAGGACGCTGAGATCATGACCTGAGCCGAAAGCAGAGGCTTTAACCCCCTGAGCCACCCAGGCGCCCAAGACTTTCCATGTTTTACTCATGTCATTAAATTTGTTATAATTCCAGTTCTTCCAATGCCAATTTTAAAAATGGGTTAGCTTAAAGGAAAATAGAACTTTCCATGACTGCAGAGAAGGACAGAGGCATTGACAGCAGAATGGAACTCATCATATTCTCTCAAATGTAATCTTCTCCCAAACACCCTCAGCAGTTTTGCTCCTTGAATTTNCTCAAATGTAATCTTCTCCCAAACACCCTCAGCAGTTTTGCTCCTTAAATTTTCCAGGAAGCCAGATAGAAGCCTCAGATGCTTCTTTCATCTTTTTCCTCCTTGATCCCATATGTATAATATCTTTTACTTAGCCATATTCTTCAAATTTCCAAACTTTTTTTTTTGTCTGACCACCTTTTAATTCCACTCTGATTTTAGTCTCCTAGCTAGTCTCTTGAATTGCAATTACAGCCACCTACTTGCCCTTCCCACAAGCTCCGCCATCTCAATCTATCCTATATGCCTTTTTCTTATTTGGAATCTCAGTAACTTTGAATATTATTAGTGACTACCAGTTGTGGGAAATGCTTTCTTCCTGTGAATTTGATAAACCCATAGTTTTCTACCTACTTTCTTCTCTACAGCTTATCAGCTTCCTTCACTGACTCAACCTACTCTATGGGCTTTAAATGCTCTATCTTCCAAATAACTGCCCTTGAGCCTTCTCTTCAGACTCCACGCACTCACCCTAGTAATGTTTTCCATGCCCAGAACTCTAATTATATTTGCTATGTGGACTCTCAATTTTATTTCTCTAGTTCTGTTCTCTCCTCTTATGCCCATAATCATGCATACAGTTGGAACTCAAAACTACTGTTTAATTTAAACATACCTCAAAATTATCATGTCCTAATGTGAATTATCTCCCACTCTTAATCTGGACCTCCTCTAGAGTTTCTTATAATAACTTATATCACCACTATCTAATTGCTCAAGTTAAAATCCTGAATCTCATATTTGCTTTCAATCACTGACTTTCTTTCTAGATTCAGTCTTCTTCATCTCTTAAATATCTCCTAAATGGTTCCAATTCTCTCCTACTCTCTACAACCTCTTTAGTCTAAGCCACCATCATTCCTTTCTGGGATTACTGATCTGGCTTCCAAACTGGTTTCCCTATGTCCACTCTTTCCTCATGTTTTACCTCTTTCCACAGAGCACTTTTCTCTTTTATAAAGAAATGTAGGGGGCGCCTGGGTGGCTCAGTGGGTTAAAGCCTCTGCTTTCGGCTCAGGTCATGATCTCAGCGTCCTGGGATCGAGGCCCGCATCGGGCTCTCTGCTCAGCGGGGAGCCTGCTTCCTCCTCTCTCTCTCTCTCTGCCTGCCTCTCTGCCTACTTGTAATCTCTCTCTGTGTGTCAAATAAATAAATAAAATCTTTAAAAAAAAAAAAAAGAAAAGAAATGTAGGGCACCTGGGTGGCTGAGTTGGTTGAGTGCCTGACTCTTGATTTGGGGTCAGGTCATGATCTCAGAGTCATGGGATTGAGCCCTGTATCGGGCTTTGCACTGAGCATGGAGCCTGCTTAGGATTTTCTCTCTCCCTCTCCTTCTGCCCCTTCTTCCCTCGCCCCCACGCATGTGCTCTCTCTCTTTCATTCTCCAAAATAAATGAATAAATCTAAAAAAAAGTGTCAGGTCATCCCTTGTGGCAAATCTTTCATTAGCTCTCTATTGTTCTGAAGTGAAGACCAATATCCTTAACATGGCTTTACAAAGCTTTGCATTATATAATACAGCCCTTGACTATTTTCTGCTCATTCCATACCCCTACTCACTCTCTAGAGGAACTCCATCTGCCTTGGACTTCATTTAGTCTTCAAAAATTCTGTGTTCTTTCCTATATCAGAACTGTTGCCTACGCTTCTTCATTTGTCTGGAACACCTTCCTACATCCTCCGTTTTAAAATGTATTTCCATTCATTCCTGAATTCTTAGCCTAAATGTCACTTCATCAAGAGAGCCTTCCCCACTCCATATGCACATTTGCTCTAATACCATTCTGTATTTCTCTTGAGCACTTTTCCAATCAACAATTACATATTTATTTGTACATATTTATTTGTATTGATGAATATATAGGCTCTGTGAAAACAGAAATTATATCCATCTTACTCAATGGCAAGTGCCTATAAGGATGCATGGTATATAGAAGTCTCCCAAAAAATTTGTTGAATAAATAAAGGCCAGATAAATCCACTTAATATTAAGCTTTCATTAAGTCCTTTCACTGTCTAATAAAAACAAAACCTAAAATGCCTTCCTATTGCTTGCTTTTAAAATTTATTATATGGCTTTTCAGACCACATAAGCCTGGATACCTTATGCTTTATAAGAGCTGGCTCCATAAGTATTGTGTATATGAATGTGTTTTTTCCTAAAGCAGAGTCTGGGAGATGGTGTGAAATAAGTTGTATATACAAGATTGATTCCAAAGATGTATTAACCCAAGTTCTGTAAGAGGATGTAATTCAGAATTGTGAAACTGAACAAAATGATACAGAGCAGAATACATTTAGGTGTTTTAGTACCATTTGGGTATAAGCTCTGTAAGTGAAAATCTAACTTACTCTTAGTAAGTCTGAAACAAATAACTGTGGGAGTAATGATGTGCAGTGATTGTGTGGAGGGGATACTTTCGATTATGATGACTAGGGAACAGAAAATATAATACCATGTAGAAAGTCAATTGAACAAATATAAGTATTTGAAGCAAGAGAAGCTTCTAGGAGATAAAATGTCTTCAGCAAAACAAGGAAAGTTTGCCAGAGTCATTATGATATACTATATTTTAGTCACATCCCACCTCTTACTCAGTGATTCTGAAACAGCCCATAACAAAGAACATATATACAAGAAAGTTAATAAAATCAGAGTATTGAACAAGAGGAGAAAGCAAGTAGATGGGAGGTTGAATCATTCAGAATTCTCAGTTGCAACCAAGAGAAATAGACCCTAACTGATTTAAGCAGAAATAAGCTTAAAGGAACAGTAGAAATTATGTGGTCCAATACTCTCAATTTTTAACTGACAAAATTAAGGATGGTTTAAGCTACTTCCTTGAGGTCTCATGGCTCCATTATAATGCCATGGGTCATGGTTTCTCTTTATACTTATTCCTTTCAATGTGTTTTATTTCACTCCTTTAATAATTTCTTGTGTGTGGCTCTTGAGTGTGGGTACTTGTGTGAATCTCACTTTTTTCCTATTGTTTGACTTATAAGAGTATATAATGAATAAATGAAAAAGGTTTAAAAAAAGACATATTTCACAGTAAAAGGTATAAGTAAGTGCAAATTAATCATTTGTATTTTGAAGTGGGATATTTGAGAGCATTTCTCTAACCTTTAAAAGTTTATGAGAGAGAAATGCAAATATTCAATTGGCATTTTCTTGACATGATGGCTTTATTTGCCAAAGCTTTGTCACTTGTGAGTAATACAGACAAAAGAAACTTCTGCCAATAAAACTTTGATACTGTACAAATGTATTTTTATGTTACATATTTAAATTTGTGTTTACATAGAAATAGCATCAGTGCCATAATAAAAACAATTCTCATTGACTTGTCATGAAAAAAATTTTCCTTTAAATATCCCCTTTTCTATGAATTCAAATAAAAACTTCTCTTCTGCCTTTCACCCAAGGGCCCTTTCTTGACCTCCAACCACAGTCTATTATAATTTAGGGAATTCAACACAAAGAGATTTGGTATTTATATAGTGTGTTTATTTGCTAGGTTAAATGGAGAAATTAAAAAATGATATGCATGGTTAAATCTACCTTTTTTAAACATAGGAAATCTTTCAGTGCATTAGGTTTTAGATCAATCAGTCAAACAAGTCAACTGGTTATTAATTTTTTGACAAGGTAAATGAAATACTCTTTAAAAAATAAAAGACTTATTTATTTGTTTTTTAGGGAGAGACCAGGGGGGAGGGGCAGGAGAGGGAGAGAGAATCTCAAGCAGACTCCCCACTGAGCAGGGAGCTGAACATGAGATCACAGAGCTGAGACGAACATGAGATCATAGAGATGAAAGCACTCAATTTCACAGCCCTGAGATCATGACCTGAGCTGAAATCAAGAGTTGGATCCTTAACTGACTGAGACATCCAGGGACCCTCAAATGATATACCCTAAAAAGTAAACCTAACAAATATGTTCTTTTAAGATTTCATTTATTTATTTGAGAGAGAGAGATAGTGAGAGAGAGAGCACGAGCATTGGGGAGAGGGAGAAGCAGACTCCCTGCTGAGCAGGGAGCCCTATGTTGGGCTTGATCCCAGGACTCTGGGATCATGACTTGAGCTGAAGGCAGACGCTTAACCAACTGAGCCACCCAGGTGCCCCTATACCTAGCAAATCTAATGGGATAATTACTAAAGTTATTTTTAACTAGTATTTATGTAAAATGCTAATTGTTTTACATGTACTATTTTATTTAATTTTTGCAACAAAATTATGAAGACTTATTACTATCATCCTCTTTTTCTAATGATGACCCTGAAGTTTACATAGGTTAAGTAACTAAAGTCAAACAGCTAGTACAGAGTGGAGCTAAGTTTTGAACCCCAACATGCATGGCTTTGGGGTTCAATTATATAATCACAAAATTATATACCACTTAAATGTTTTATTTAATTTCAGCAGTTTTAAGGTTTGGCTGTCAAATGTTTGTCAAATATAATTTTTATGAAGGTTTTGGGTTGGTAATTACTATTATTTATAATATTGAAATATTGAACTAGTGAGACTAAGGAAATAGAGATGATCTCACTAAAAGCACTCAGAACAACCTTTGCAAACAATGTTAGGGACTGAGATGGCAAAATGTCTATAAAAGTTATACATCATTTTACAGTGACACAAAGGATAGTGTAGAATCCTATATAAAAATCTCAATTTCTCTAGATTGCCAAAATATCTGCAGTTATTCTATGTTATATATTTCTAATTAGTTTTCTTCAAAAGTGGTTTCACACCACTAAAAATTCCATAGCTATTTATTAAGCAACACAGGAGCCTATATTTTGCTCCATTAAGAATGCTTTTCACATTGATATATAGTATAGTTTATTGCTGCGGTAACTGCTAAAAGTCTGAATATTTGTATTCCTCTTAAATCCGTGTTTAAATCCTAATGTCCAATGTGATGGTATTAGGAGGTGAGGCCTTTGAAAGGTGACTTAAGATTAGTGCTCTTATAAAAAGGGTTCAAGAGAGCTCCCTCATCCCTGCCACCCAGTGAGGACACAGGAAGAAGTTGGCAGTCTGCAACCTACAAGAGCACCTTCAACTGACCATGCTGGCACCCTGATCTTGGACTTCCAGCCTCCAGAGCTGTGAGAAATAAATTTCTGTTGTTTGTAGACTAACAAGTCTGTGGTATTTTGTTATAGTAGCCTGAACAGACCACAATGGGGACTTTTTAAAGACTTTTTAAACTGAGAACTTCCTAAGACTTTATATACCTTACCACAGTCCCTAAAATCATGTCATATTTTTACAGTTGCAGAAACTACCTTTTCCAAGTTATGTCATTTGAATCCAACATTAAGATTTCAGGTATAATTTTTCATTGTGCTACCTGAGTCAATCCACTATATAATCCACAGGTTATATAAAAATGATGGAATATCACACATGTGCCTCATACATGGCTACCTGAGTAGATGATAGACAGTTATCTACCAAGCCCATGAAAAGAGGGGTCTGTAGGTCGCTGGTCTGGTCATGTCCTAAGACAGAAGTCACATACAACTGATAGTTCAGTAAGATATCATTTCACATGTATCCTACATTTTCTTATAATGCTTGAGCTCATATTTAAGAAAATATGACCTTAGGAGATTTCTTCTTCCCGGTTTACAAATGATCCATCACTAATTCATTTATGTTCTTATTTATTGTCATCCACCAAATGTTGACTGAGCACCTATACTGAGACCCCAAACCTATTTCTTAACACTTCTCATTTTGTTTAGTAAGAAGGATGACTTAAATATTTTGGGATGCTCTAAAGCATGCTGTCTGAAGGATAGATTATACAATAAAATGCTGGTAGGGCAACTGGTTGTTTCTGGGAAAAGTAAACATAATTCCTATATTACACTAAAAATTCATTGTCTTCAAAATGAAACAGAGCCTTAACTCTTCTTCACAACTCTTTTTCTGTTTTCACAGGTAGCTGTCTTTCCCTTTTTGTCCTCCTTAGCAGCCAGTGACCCAAAATAAACCGAAAAGACCTCAAATTTTCTTTCTCAAGAGGAATCAAATACCATCAAATGTAAAGTTCCTGCCTTCAGATTTACAAGTCCACCCACATCTTCACACATCCAATCTAATGCCATCCTCTGTTTTGTTACAGTAGATGATGTGTCCTTCCCTTTGCTGTGGCCAAGCCTTCCTCAGCTACCTAGCCCCACCATTTTTTGCTTCATCATAATCTTTGCACTATTAACCATGCCGTATCTATCTTATATGCTCAAGCCTTACCCATTGGCTCTGTCTTACCAGTATTTAAACTTTGCATATTGGCCCCTTGTTAAAATACACATGAAAACTCTACAGTATTTATCTCATCTCCTACCATATTACTATTCTCTCTCTGTCTCTCTTTCTCTTTGTCTCTCTGTCACACACACACACACACACACACACACACACTGAAATTGTTATTTCCACACTCATTATCTTCACTTCCTTAACCTTCTTTAAACTTATGTTACTCTTGCCTGGTACATGCTGTGAAATTCATCTTCTCAGTCATTAAGTTACTGCCAAGCTTCATTTTGCCTGGACAACAGCAATAGTGCAATATGGTCTTTTCGACCGTGAGTCTTTCTTCATACTGTTTTTCCTGCTAAGAATCTTCTACTCTCTTTACCCTTTAGGTTTCATCTTAGACACTAATTTCTATGAAAAGTCACTCTGTGGCTTTCAAAGCTGGTGTTTGATGCCCTTCCAATGGCTTTTTATCTCACACTGCATTTCTTTGTCATAGTACTTGCCACACTGCAATTATTTGTTCATTTATTTGTGCTCCCCATTAGACTGTAAGCCCCATCAAGTTTACTGCTCAAGAATGCAGTACTTATGCCTGAATAAGTGGATGAATAAATCATGATATACACAAATAGTAAATTCCAAATGAACCAAACATTTAAATGTGCAAAATAAATTTGCTAAACTAATAATAAAGGATAAATATCCATCTGTTCTGGACAATGGAAAGCCTATTAAAGCCTACAAGGAAAGGTATATATTATCAATAAAGCAATTTATTAATAGATCAGTCATCATAAAAGGAACCAATACATGGCAATAAAAAAACCATAAACAATGTTGAAAGCCAGTGACAGCTGGGGGAAAGAAAATATTTGTAAGATATATAAAATAAGGCTAAATATCCATAAAACTTTAGAAAGCTCTTAAAATATCAGTATGAGAACAACAAACCCTCCACTAGGAAAGTACCACACAATATGAAATACATTTTCCAGAAGAAGAATCTTCAAAACAAACTAATGAGTTAGATGTTATTATCATCATCTTATTTATCTTACAGAGGAGAAAACTAAGTCACAGAGAAGTTAAGCAACTTTTCCAAAATCACACAGTAGTGTTGGAGCCCAGATTTAAATCCAGACAATCTAAATAAAGCACACACTTAAAAGCTCTGCAATTCCTTGATGCTGTTATGATATTGGAGAAAATACTTAGCTTCACTAAGAACAAACAGACATAATAAGGTGCAAGACTTGTTTGATTAAATACACCATTAACAATATGAAGAGTTGAATAAAGGGACTTTCATACAGTGCTGGTAAGAAATTAAATATGTCCAAACTTCCTGGAGAATGTGCCTTTGCTTCAACCCACTCATTACATCATGGATGATTTGTTCAAAGATTTAACCCTCAATTGGCTTCCTCGCAGCATTGTTTATAAGAAAATAAAACCTGCTACTTAAATGATTAACAATAGGAGCGTGAATAAATAAATCATGCTAAATGTATAAAATGTAGTTCTATGCAAATATAAAAATGGCATTTAGAAGACTATTTAATGAGAAAATGTTACTGAGGTATTGTTAAACAAAAAATACAGTAATAGCCCAATGTTATAAAATGAAAAATGTTTTAAAACTGAAGGTTATGCAATAATTAAATAAATTGACCATTTCTGGCTAGGAAACTTGCAGATAATTTTTTTATTTTGTTTGCTTTCTGGATTTTTTAAAAGTTCCATTTTGAAAATAACGTCTCTAGTGAGAAAAATTAATATGGTAAAATTCTCAACTTTAGGATTCAATTCCTGGTTTTGAGGTTTGCTAAGCTTTTTATGTATTCTCACTGGGCCTTGAGTTCCTTTTCTGTAAAATGGGGCTACTAAACATACCTCACAAGATTACTACAAGGATTAAACAAAGTTATGAATAAAATACCAAGTGTATAAACTGTGATCAAAAGATGTAAATTCCAACTTTCACAGTGAGTGAGAGACCTTGACACAGTACCTAAATTTGTTCACCAATATCTAAAATTTCTACATTCTGTGGAATTAGGAAGCCAGTGACTGTTGTGAGGCTGAGGGCATGAAAGATGGCCGCTGGGGATCTGGGCCAGTGCTGCTCCCTATAAAGGCAATCAGTAACTCAAAGTATTCTGCCTAACATACGGTTTACACATGGGACTTTGAGTCAAGTAAATTCCAATTTCAAAGGAGCCTAATCTAGAGGGTGATGAAAGGAAGCATGAATTTTCAGTGAGCAGAAGGAGTGAGAGAAAAATAGGTGACTCTTTGTTCTGGGTGTTGAGTTTAACTTAGAACATGTTTTTAATGAGTGACTTAGGCTATGTATAAATACAGTCAATCATCTCAGTAGAAGACTCTTGGAAAAGGTCTGCCAGGACATCTGAAGTTCAAGACACTGTCCTAGTCCCAACAGATAATACAGAGAACTAAGCAGAATCTAAGGTATTTTTAAGGTAAGCAAACACAGCAGGGTCACAAGCAGGCTCCAGTCAGCCAGGTACATTGGGTCTCAGCCTTCAATCTCACTGATGGAAAAAGGATTCTTGGCTTGAGAACTGGCATGGCTATATCTCTCATTTTACATATTGGTGGCCTGTGGTTTACATTCTATCTAACCGATACATCTGTCACATCCGAGATACGCATTTTGCTTGGCATATAGATGTTAAACAAAATTTAAAACTTAGTTTCCAATATTTACATATGGGAGATTTCATGGTGTAGTTTGAATTTTGGCTTTTTTATGAAACGTGAAAAGAACTGCAGTACTGGGGCCATATTTCTATATTGCAAAAACTGACTGGAGGTTAGGAACTGCCCCTTTACATGAGGCATGGGTGACCAGGTGTCCATACACTTCACCCTCCCTACCCAGGCTGCTTTACTTACAGTCATTACCTGCCTGTCCCCTTAGTAATTTGTTTACAATCTCTACTAGTTCATTGTGCTTCATTGGGAAGGTCAAAGGTTGTTAAAACTCATGTGTGTGTAGGTAGTACCCTTTGATCTAATCACAAAATTTCAAAATCAGAGACTTAAGTGGAGATATGGCTTGTAGGTATGGTCTGGTTTACTGTGCTCCCATGTATGCAAAAGGAATCAATAAATGGCAGACAGTCAACTTGAAGTTAGGAACTCATTGACAGGTCATAATTTCTAGAAGAAAAAAAGCACTCTGCTCTCCCACAATTAGAAATGTTATAGTGGAAATAACATTTTACAGGGAATATAACTTATATGTTAGATGTAAGTGTGAAAGTAACTTACAGGTAAAATATGTGTGAATTTATGTATAACATTTAGATTCACTAAGCCTTAGTTTTCCAGTATGTAAATAAAGGCACTTGAAAACAAGATTCTCCAAGATTCCTTTCACCTCTCCATTCTATTCTATGTGAAACCTTGGTTAAATATGAGCTATCATATTCTCAACAGTGTCTGGTCTCCTAACTCTTAAAGGAGAACGTATGGACATGATTCTATACCAAACCAACACAGTTGCTTCCTAATCAGTTTTCCTGTTAAAAGACTACCAACATTACTAAAGTGAGCTCTTTATCTAGGAATCTGAGTCTATAGCTTTCAATAAAGAAATCCATGAAATTTGGGAGGTATTTTTCAACATTAGTTTCCGATGTCAAATAGCAAGACCTGCTTCAGCACTTAGTTTTTATGTGCTGTAAATCACATTTTCTAGCCAGGTAGTTTCCATCCAGAGCATGTTTTGTTAGCATTTTTCCTTTGCACAGTACTCAAAATTTTCTTTTATCATGGCAAGGGTAAGAAAACGTTGCTTAGGTTGTGCTTATTTTCTATCATAAATGTGCTGACAGCTCTAGCTTCTGTTTGGTCTCTTTCAAGGCACCATTTTATTACAGCAAGAAAATAAACATTTTAATGCTGGATAGACAGAACTTTTGCTCCAAGTCAACACCAGAAGTGATCTAAGATGTGTTGCTCAAGGTCTAACATTACATATGACTTCCCTGGTAGGCAGTGTAGTAGGACTTAACTTCTAGCATTCAAATCCTGGCTCTACACTTTCCTAGAGGTATAAAATTGTGCACACTGCTCAATACCTACGAGGCTTTCTCCTTATTGTAAATTGGACTGATATTGTAAATTGGTTTTTTGTGAGTGTTAGAGTTTAGATATTAAAGACTTTAGCTCAGTACTAATACTGGTTGTTATTAACAACAACTTCTATTTATACAAAGTTACAGAAACTTACCAATAAAAACCCATCTTCTAAAAATTGTCATCAACAGATGTGCCCAATATATAAAACAACTTTTTTTTAGTACACTCTAGTACCCTAAGGGGGCTAAAAAACGAGATGCATCTGCCTCAACTTTCCTTAGGCAAATCCATGACATCTGGCACTTTGCTATTCAAAACTCTCCAGAGGTCAGTCTAAATTACAAATTATGCTAATCAGATCATCTTGCATAGTCAATGAGCTGATGACAAGAATGAAGAAAGCTGATGATTATTATTGACCAACCACTACTGACACTGAATGAAATTAGAAAAATTGACAAATAGTAGTAGAAAAAGTTTAGTGAAGCTTCAGTAAATTTACTTTAGACAGAGAATTCAAGGTAATAATTCTTTGTAACTTATTACAAAGACTTTGCTCCTATATTTTCAAAAGAATTTTTTCTTCTCCCAAAAACTTTGCTCCTATGCTTTCGAAAGAACTTTTTAAAATTATGTAACTTCCTGTACATTTGTAAATTGATTTCTAAAGATTTTCATCTTAAATTTACATAGTTTCAAATGCAATGATCTTCAACATGTTGTAATTATTGAGGTTTTTAAAATAAAACTTTTATATCGCTCTTCTAAATTAATCCAGTCATCTGAATACTTAGCAAGTTCACATCACCTTTCATTTGTTTAAAAATACACAAACTAGTTTTTCTTAATCAGACAGAAATGTCAGTGCCCTCTCTTTTCTTTCTTTCTTTTTTTCTTAAAGATTTTATTTATTTGACACAGAGAGAGAGGTTACAAGTAGGCAGAGAGGCAGGCAGAGAGAGAGGAGGAAGCAGGCTCCCTGCTGAGCAGAGAGCCCAATGCGGGACTTGATCCCAGGACCCTGAGATCATGACCTGAGCCTAAGGCAGAGGCTTTAACCCACTGAGCCACCCAGGTGCCCCCTCTCTTTTCTTGAACTCATATATCCATTCTATGCCCAAACAGAATGTTATCTCTAAATAACGTTTTTGATCATCCAACAATATTACTCTGCAGGAGAATTTTATATGCCAATTACTTACTACTTACTACTTAAAAGTTCTGGTAATTAAATGTTTATAGGTTATGTTTTTTTGATTGAGCTATAATTAGTAATAGTATTGAATTTATCAAAATATCAGAATATGACCCAGATTTTAATTAATAACAAATATATCCAGTAAAATATCATTGAGAATACATTTCTTAATGATTAGGTCACTTATGTATGGATTAATAACTAATTATTAATAACTAATAACTGATTATTACTACTATATCAAATTTATTTTAACATTTGCTTATACATATATGAAAACTTCATGTAATTAACTAAATGGGAATTTGGAGGTGTTTTTACAAAAATAGTGTCCCTTAATTCCTTTATTTTAAAAGATGTATTTATTTGAGAGAGAGAGAGCACGCTAGCAGGGGCAAGGGGCAGTAGGAGAGGGAAAGTGAGTCTCAAGCAGACTCTGCTGAGTTAGAACACTACACAGGATTTGATCTCATGACCTTGAGCTCATGAACTGAGCTGAAATCAAGAGTTGGTTGCTTAACTGACTGAGCCACTGAGGTGCCCCGTTCTTTTATTTATTTATTTATTTATTTATTTATTTACTTATTTATTTAGGATTTTATTTATTTATTTGATAGAGAGAGAGAGAGTGCATGAGCCTGGGAAGGGGTAGAGGGGGAGGGAGAGGGACAAGTAGACTCTTCAATAGCATGGAACCCACCTCAGGACTGGATCTCAGGACCCTGAAATCATGACCTATTCTGAAACCATGATTCAGAATCTCAACTGGCTAAGCCAGCCAGGCACCCCAAAACAGTGTCCTTTAATTCTTAAAACTCCTTTCATGTTGGGCGCCTGGGTGGCTCAGTGGGTTAAAGCCCCTGCTTTCGGCTCAGGTCATGATCTCAGGGTCCTGGGATCGAGGCCCGCATCGGGCTCTCTGCTCGGCAGGGAGCCTGCTTCCTCCTCTCTCCTCTCTCTCTGCCTGCCTCTCTGCCTACTTGTGATCTCTCTCTCTGTGTCAAATAAAAAAAAATAAAAATAAAAATAAAAAACTCCTTTCATGTTATATGTTGTTATATGTTAAATTCACATTGTGTCCTACCATCAAAAATAAGTTTCAGTGATAATTTTTAGTGATCTACAACCTATACATCGATTAGGTCTTCCTGCAGATTTTTAGAGAGCAAAGAATTGCAAATAATCTACTATGCAAAATGATTTATTACCCAGTCAGTAGATTTCTGGAAAGTGTACTAAAAATGTTATCGAAAGTTGTCAAATGATGACTTAGGAGCATTATACTCCTTTACTTGAAGATATGTTATTTAACATTATATATGCAAACATTTTCTAAAAATTGAAATAATAATAAATTTAAATATATCTTTGCCAATACTTTTTTTAATAATACGATTCTATGTAAATATGCACTTTAAGTACATGTTGGAGCTTCAGATATAGCTGAGACAAGGATGTACTAGAGTATTCACCAAGCTCTTCCTTATTTCCTGAGTGGAACAAATGCAGAGTAGGGTGAAAATTGGTATTGCACTGCTTTTGATTATTTTCAAATTATATATATATTTTATATAAATATATTTTTTCGAATTATATATATATTCTCTTTGCATGTTCTTGTTCTCTTAATTCTTACTTATTATCCAAGGTTATAGAATCAAAATTACTCAGGTTTCCTAGTCTTTATTTTGTCTTAATTTATAATGTCCCAATATGCACCATAATACATAGTTTTTAATAACACACTCCCACCCTAAACATAAATATGTATAAGACTATAAAAGACAAAAAGCACTATGGTGCCTTGATTAAAAGATGTTTGCCACCAAAAATCTTAATTATTTATTCATGTGGCATTCAGAGACTTCTACACCCTCAAGTAGTCATAGTAAAATGTAGAATGACAGAAAAGCATACCTTTCCTTTATTCAGTTGAAAGAGAGTGATTATGAAAGGGAACGTGGAATAGAAAAGGAAATACCTCATTGTCTATGGATGGAAGGTAAAAACACAAGAGGAAATTTAGAAGCTGAATATTTGTTCTATTAAAACTATCTGGGGGACTTCCAGTTTCCAGTTTGGCATGTCAGACATTAGAAGTTGCCATTTTGGGGCGCCTGGGTGGCTCAGTCATTAAGTGTCTGCCTTTGACTCAGGTCATGATCCCAGGGTCCTGGGATCGAGCCCCGCATCAGGCTCCCTGCTCAGTGGGGAGCCTATTTCTCCCTCTCCCACTCCCCTTGCTTCTGTTCCCTCTCCTGCTGTGTCTCTCTTTGTCAAGTAAATAAATAAAATCTTAAAAAAAAAAGAGAGAGAAGTTGTCACTTTATCCTAACAACGAGCAAAAAACCGAACAAACTGAACAACCAACAACTATTCTTAGATCCATCAGAGAATTAAGCAGGGCTAACTGCCCCCAAATTGGAAGGAGAGACAGGTGGACACAGAATCACAACTTATTTGAGCTGAAGAAACCCAGGAGCAGAAATATCCACAGGGACCACTGCTGGGATAGGAAAACCTTAACTATAGTTGAATTGCTGGAGGCTCAGTGTGAGTAAATGTGAGCTAAAAATTCCAAGGGTACCCAGTTATTGGGGTGCGGTTAGGGGGGCACACTTTTGTAAATTTTACCTCCAGGAGCTCTGGTAAGCCCTCACAGTGAATAACAAAGAAAAATCCCCTAATGCTTCCACCTTTCTGAATTATTCCAGAGCATTCTGTTTTTTTTAAAAGGATTGGCCTCAGGAGAAACTATTTTATCTGAGGTTAACAGGCTGGGGTTTTCTTAGAGCCTAACCTACCTGGGAAAGGTAAATACCTAACTCCAGCTGGCTTTACCCTTTTACATGGGGGAAGGAAATACACAACTCTAGACCACTCCAGCTATTCTATCCCACCTAAGTCAGGGAGGGAACTGAGAAGCACCAGCCAAGCTCACAATCCAGAGACACAAGCTCACCAAAAGACTGAGATCTAATTATAGGACTACAGACACTTTCCCTCCCCCCACACCTCATCATTATATTATCAAAGGCCCATTTACCCATTCCTCTTATCTAGTACGTCATGTCTGGTGGTGACTAAGAATGTCCCCAAATTAATGTCAGACACCAGACCACAGATTTAGGAATATCAGAGAACATGAAGCAGGATAAATACCAATAAAAACTAAATATAGGTATGTCATAATCAAACTTCAAAAAACTCAACGATAAGGAAAAAAATCACAAGAGAAGCAAGAGGAAAAAACACTTTACCTATAGTGGAGCAAAGAATTACTGCCAACTTCTCAGAAACCAGACAAGCAAGAAGAGAGTGGAGTGAAATCTTTTAAGTATTGAGAGGGGAAAAAATCACCAACCTAGAACTGGGTACCCCATGAAATTATCCTTCCAAAGTGAAGAAGAAATAAAGGCCTTCCCAGACAAACAAAAATTGTGAGAGTTTGATGCCAGTAGATGCGCCTTGCAAGAAATGTTCAAAGAAGTTCTTCAGAGAGAAGGAAAATGACATAGGTTAGGAACAAGGATCTCTATATAATGAGAGCATCAGGAGATAAACAAGTAAAGATAAAATAAAACTTTTATTTTTCTCATTCTTGATCCTTGAGTATTTGTTCCAAATAATAGCACAAGAATATTCTGTCCTCCCTCCCACTCCTCTAAACTTCTTCTGCTCTGGGAAAGAGATTGTTAAGAGAATGAAAAGACAAACCATAAACAGGGGGGAAAATATTTGCAAAAGACACATCTGAAAAATTACTTAACTAAAATACAAAAACAAACAAAACAAAACAAAACAAAAAAACCCAAAAACCTCTTAAAAGTCAAAATAAGAAAATAAACAACCTGACTTAAAATGGGCAAAAGACTTGAATAGGGACTTCGCCAAGATGGTAGGTAATCATGTGAATATATGTCAATTGGGGAACTGAAAACTAAAATGAGATACCACTCCATATTTATTTTAATGGCCAAAATCAAGAACAATAACAACACAAAATGCTGTAGAGGATGTGGAACAATAGGAACTCTCATTCATTGCTGGTGGGAATGCAAAATGATACATCCAGTTTGAAAGACAGCTTGGCAGTTTATTTTAAAACTAAATGTAATCCTACCATATGATCCAATAATCATGCTCCATTTATCCATATGAACTAAAAATTATGTCCACACAAAACTTACATATGGATATTTACCACAGCTTTATTCATAATTGCCAAGCTTGGAAGCAACCAAGAGAGGTGAGTGGATAAATAAACTACGGAACATTCAGAGAAAGGAGTATTATTCAATGCTAAAAAGAAATCAAGACATGAAAAGACATAGAGATATCTTAAAAGCATATTGCTAAGTGAAAGAAGCTAATCTGAAAAGCCTCCATATTATACAACTCCAACTACTTGACAATCTTTATAAGGCAAAACTATAGAGAGAGTAAAATGATTAGTAATATCCAGTGGTTAGGTAGGAGGGAGGGATTAATAAGCACAGTACAGAATATTTTTAAGGCAATGAAACTATTCTGTGTGATACTACATTTAGTGAATATTTGTCATCATACATATGTCAAATCCATATGGTACACAACGGGAGTGAACCTAATGCAAACAATGGACTTTGGCTGATAAGAATGTACTGAAGTAAGTTTATCAGTTGTGACAAATATAGCACTCTGGTGCCCGATGTTGTTAGTCATGGTGGGGGAAGTGGAAGCTATACACATGTGTGGACAGGGGGGCATCCTAGAATATTAACCTCACAGGATTATGCACTGCTCATATGTTGAAGAGTACTATACTATGTTACAGTTCTAATTTCACCTGGGGAGTCAAGGGCATATCTCCCTCATGTCTGCTCTTTGAGGAATATGATGTGGTAGACTCATTAGCTATCAGTCTTGGTCTCTGCCTCAGCTGAGAAACGATGGAATGGCAGCTTCTCTGGGCATTATAGCTGCTTGCTCAATCTCGAGAATGACTATAGGAATTCATTAGGTCATCTTTTGGAATATCAAAAAGCTGGTTAGCATGTTTGAAGAGGACTGCAATTTTAAAGAATGAATGGATCCAGAGAAATAATGTTTTGTACTTACTGGATTCTTTTTAAATCCTTACCCTAGAAAACATGAATTATATTTACCAAAGCCACTCATACAATTTGAGGAAATTTTATATTCAGTTTCTGAATATCAGCCAGGTAAAAACATAGTATCAGTCACCTTAAAATAAAGGTGTAATTCAGATATCTCAACTAAATGAGTTGACAAAAAATATGAGGTACTCATTTTTAAAAAAGATATCTCTTGAGAGGTACAATGATGTCAGCAAAAATTGCAGAGTCAGAACCTCAGAAAAGTCTTTTTACCATAAAAACCAAGAGAACACTGACAAAGACTTTAGGGAATAACTTTTTTAGAACTCTGTAAATTAAAGACTTACAGCAATCTAGAGGGGTGTTTATTCAAGAAAAGTGAACTTTGTGTCATTTTAACTTGCCCTATTCCCACTTACTTCTCTCCAATTTCCCAAGTAACCTTGAAGACCAACAACCTGAAATCACAGTGCAAATCAGTGATTTGCTAGTAGAGGGGGAAATGGGGTTAAACCTCCTTCAAAGACCCATTCCCAGAGCACCATCATTATTTGACTTGTCTGATGGTTTCCTGGACGACCCCACCAACAAAACTCTTTATTTGAGCAGTCTTAGAGTTTACCCAGTATGAACAACTATTTCCCCAAGGGTACTTAACAAAAAACAAAACAAAACATAACAAAACCCAGTAACAGTTTTGTTTTGTTTTGTTTTTAAGATTTTATTTATTTATTTATTTGACACAGAGACATCACAAATAGGCAGAGAGGCAGGCAGAGAGAGAGGAGGAAGCAGGCTCCCCACCGAGCAGGGAGCCCAATTTGGGGCTCAATCCCATGACCCTGAGATCATGACCTGAGCCGAAGGTAGAGGCTTTAACCCACTGAGCTACCCAGGTGCCCCACAATGACAGTTTTTTAACATCACAACTACCCAAAGTGATGGGTAACATTTGGGGCAAAGAATAGGCTAACTAAAAATGAAGAGCTGGGGAAGAAGATGTCCCTGGAGGACTTTGAAAAGCTCTGACATATTCTTGGAAATCTAGAAAGCCTCAGGCTGAGGGCTCTGAACATGCTCAGGAAAGACCTAAGAAGGCCCTACCCTCTCACCTCTGGATGACCTTCAGGTTCTGTGTATATAGAAAACAAAACTTCCTACCTGAATGTCAAGGGTGTGCTCTAACATATGCACAGAGCTCCTTAGCAAAGACATGGAGACTTACTGGTCTCAGGAAATCTCTATCAAATCAGCAGCAGACTAATAAAGTAACCAAGCAGAGGCTTCAGTGGCTCTATGTGGAAAAAAAAAATACAGACTTCACAGAATTAGTTCAGAAAAGTTGCTAAATAAAGTACAAACTATGGGGAGAGGGGAGAGTGTGATTTACAGTTACCGTATTATATTATTTGAAATGTCTAGTTTTAGACAGTAAAAAAAATTATGATACGTACAAGTAAACTAGAGATCATGGGTGGTACATAAGGAATAAAGCAATCAATAGAAACTGTCTTTGGTGAAGCCTGGATAGTGGATTTACTAGACAAAGACTTTATATCAGTTCTTTAAAATATGTTCAAAAAGCCAAAGGACAGCATGTCTTAAGAACTAAATGAAAATAGGGGAATGACTTCCCATTAAATAAAGAATATCAATAAGAATATGTAAGTTATAGAAAAGAATAGAGAAATTCTGAAGTTGAAAAGTACATTGACTAAAATGAAGAATTTACTAGAGGAGCTTAACAGTAGATTTCAGCAGGCAAAGAATCAGTAAACTAGAAAATAGGTCAATTGAGATTATCCATTGGGAGGAATTTAAAGAAAAAGGGGTAAAGGAAAATGACAGCCTCAGAGATTAGTGGGCCATGGGAATCTCAGAAGAGGAGTGAGAGAAAGGGACAGAAAGAATATCTGAATAAATAATAAAAACATTAATCCACAGTCCCAAAATATCATGAATTCACAGTAGGATAAACTCAGATTCACAACTAGACACAACACAAAAGAATATCTTCCAGTGAAAATTATATTACAAAAATTATTTTAACTTGTAAAACTGTTAATATATATAAAGCTTTTCTTTTCAATGATGAAGGGTCTAAACACACATTTAATAAACAATGCAGAATAGTGCTGGTGGTTGTGGTGGAGTTATCAGAGGCCACAACTTAATTTTAAGAGTAATAACAGATATCAATTATTTTATGAATTAATTTTATGCATTTTATGAATTATTTTAATTATAAACAGATATGAATTATTTTATGTTGCTTAATTTCTCAATTTTTTTCTCCTTTTTGTTCTTATCTGTTAAAGTAGGAATTAAAGTGACAAGATGGATCTGAAAGAGGATGAGAAAAGGTCAACAGAATAACAGCCACGTGTTCATGAAATTCCAAATGGGATTCGGTCACCAAGAAACTGTAATTCAAATGCTGATATTAAATGAGAAAATTTGGCACTCTTCTCTCCAGACATGCTGTGACATTTACCATTACTTAATAAGTTTGGAAATGCAAGGTCAGCCTGATACAGAGTGTTTATGTGTTCCTTGGTACTCTTCTTAAATATGGGTAACACTAGATGAATATTGATTCTGTGGATTGGGCTATTTATTTTCAAAGAAATGGCTTTATTCAGATTTAATAAGGGAAGCCAGGTAGAAAATTCAAGAAACTTCTTTTTTTCAGTACCTATTTACTTTGTTATACAAGATAGGCAAAATCCCTATTCTCAAAGAGATTACATTCTAGTAGGAAAGAAAATATAAACATGTAATAAACAGGATAATTTCAGATGGAGACAGATAATTTGTGGTACTCAGTGAAAGATAAAAATGCAAGGCCTTTATTCAAATACTAATAATTTCAAGATAGCAACAGCTGAGCATAAACCAAGTGAGAGGACTTCTGTTTTTTTAAGTTATTTATTTGAGAGAGAGAGAGTGAGTGAGAGGGAGAAGCAGACCCCCCAATGAGAAGAGAGCCTGATGCAGGGCTCCATCCCAGGACCCTGAGATCATGACCTGAGCTGAAGGCAGATGCTTAACTGACTGAATCACCCAGGGACCCCAAGGAGGAGGACATATTAATCATAGGTCCCTGTGTGACTCCAAGCTGCAAAGCCAGGCTTGGCGATAAACAAAAGGAAGAAAATAATACAAGATAGAAGAGTTGGGTAGAATTAGATAAGTTGGTTAAAGAAGGGTTGTTAAGTTTTAAGTGGTTTAAATTGCTTAAAACTATTATCCTATCCAAATACCTATATATATTGTATGTTTTTCAATGTAGGCTCTTTTATTTAAAAAATGTAGCTAGCAAGATATAGTTTAAATGCATACTTTCATTAAACTAATACAATGTAGTACTTTTATGGAGGAATAAATTCAGCCTTTGAATTCAGCAAGCTGAGTGCCCTTTAAAAGCCTAGCCCATGGGGAGCCTGGGTGGTTCAGTCGTTAAGTGTCTGCCTTCAGCTCAGGTCATGGTCCCAGGGTCCTGAGATGGATGGAGCCCTGCATCCGGGTTCCCTGCTCCACAGGAAGCCTGCTTCTCCCTCTCCCACTCCCCCCTGCTTGTGTTCCCTCTCTTGCTGTTTTTCTGGTCTCTGTCAAAGAAATAAACAAAATCTTAAAAAAACAAAAAACAAAAACAAAAACAAAACCCTAGCCCTTGAAGTGGCTTTTGGGATGTAACAAAATAATCTTAATACATGGTCCTTAGCACAGTGCCAAGACAATCATAAAAACTCAAAAATTCTAATTATTAGTAAAAGCAAGTGTAATCATTGCCACTTAATTTCTTACAGACTTTTCATTGTCAGGAAAAATTTTACTTTCTCCTACCAGTTTTTCTATAGAGATATGTTCAGGTATCTTGACTACTCGTGGCCACTCATCAAACTCTTCTTGGTATACAGAAGAAACATAAGACATTGACAAAACAACCAAACAAAATATTTGATTACCTTCTTTTTGTTTGCTTTTGGTACTTGAGGATTATTGATACTGTAGAATTCTCACTCGATTATCAATATTTAGCTGGATCTTCTCTGAAAGAATTTGTTTACCTGTGGGAAAGTTTGAAACTCTTGGAGCTCTTGTCTTTATACTACTTTATTATTCTCTCTTCTCTGTAATAAAGCAGGGGAAAAGTATGATCTACCTGTCTACCTATCTATCTATCTATTATCTATCTATCTATCTATCTATCTATCTATCTATCTATCTAACATTTATCTGCTCCTGGATATGTTTCTTCTCTGTAGAATCTGACTGATAAATATTTTGATATTAAGAGTGGTTTCTGAGGAACAGAATCATAGGATGAGTTTTTTTGGGATTGGTTCCTTAAACTAATTAGATTTAGATTTAAAGGCATTAATAACTCTATTTACAGTGGTGGAATGGACACTGGTAGTCCATACCATGATGTGGCAAGAGAAATATAAAAATATTACCACTGGATACTTCTAATTAAAGCCTTATATGGGCAAAGTTTTGGGTGATCATCTATTTGACACTTTAGACCATTTTAGTCAAACTAGGAATTGTCATGAGATTGGTTGGTTGCTCCTAACTGTACCAGATAAAGAAAAAGATGAGCTTTTTTAAAAAAAAAAAAAAGATGAGCTTAGAGTTTCATATTCCCATTTCAGGCTCCACATAAATGATCTGAAAGTTTCTATGTATGCCCTGAAAGAAACTGTTATCTCCTGTAGCCATAACACAATCCAGGCAGAACTGCTAATGACCCAGACTTTTCAGGAATGAAGGTTTGGGTCACCCTACCAGGCAAAAAACCCACAATCAGCTGAGATGTTTCCTAAAGGTACAAGCAATATGGGACGCATAAGGCAAAGAATGTTGCTATAAATATAACTTATGATGATGTGACCACTCATAGGAATGAGGACAGTAATGCTAAGAGTATTTTTTATTTGATGAACATGCTTGTGTGTGTGCATATATACAGTATATGCAGTAACTAAATAACTTATTTGATCTATATGTTCTTCCTACTTCTTCCAACTAAGTAATTATACTTTTCACAGCATAGAGTATCTTTTTAAAACTGTTCTTAAAGCAAATGGCAGCTGATTTTTTAAAAAAATTAGCTTGTTTTGGCAAGGAGTAAGCATTTAAAAATACCATATAGTATTTAGAAAAAAATGATTTCTTTCCCTCCAACTACTGCTGCCTATGTGTATGTGTGTTTGCATCTCTCTGCTCATGGACTACAAATAAGCTTGCTGAAACTTGAGCCTTTGGGGAAAAATTACTTCTAGATTTTTAAAATCATGATTGAGGGAAAGGCCAAAGACTCATATTTCTCTGCTGGGGATCTTAGATTTCACAATTTAGGAGATGATCTTTAAGATTTGCAAATCTTGACAGAAGAGGTTTTAATATCACATCAGACGGTCTGCCCATTTTAAGTTGAGTCTCTGGGGCCTGAAACCACAGCAGGGGACTAAACGGTGAGGACGTGCTGCCTTTTGGATCCTGCAGGGCAGGGATTGCCTGCATGTAGAGGGCTGTCAATACCAGCCGAGGGTCCCCTTCCATGGCAAGTGATGACGAAGTCCAAAGAAGGAAGCTGCTGTGGAGGCTGCTCTCTGTTTAAGAGGTACAGAAAATCTCCATCATGCTTCCTTGATGTGATTTTTTAATGTTAGTAAGCTAATGAGACAGCATGGGCAATTCCTGAGCAAGAACTACCATAGGGAACTTACACCTGACCTGTAGGGCTGCTCCTGATATGGCAGCAGTGCTTCTTTGGAAAAAAGTCTCTTTTCCATTTTCCCCCTCGATTTAGATGAATTCCAAGCACTGAGAACATCATTGCTTGCAGGGCTGAAATGGTCATCCTTTTTAATTCTCACCAGTCAAAACCACTTGGGCTCACTCTGTGAACACAGGCTCATAATTGTACCCTGTATTCATGCCTTTCTATGCAGAGGGTTTCAGTGATTTGGGGCATATAAAAATGTGTTGCAGTTATTCAGTAGAAAATCTGCACTCCCCAGTGACTGGGGAAGCCAACATGGATGTTACAGGTGAAAATCCTCAGACTGAGTATGTAAGTGATGGACAGCCTACTTCTGGAACTCACTTTCCAATTCTAGTCCTCTTTTCAGGCACTCTGAAATGTGGCACATTCTACTAGTCCAAAGGCACTCTGACATTTGTCATTAGATTTTGAAAGGATTGCCATGGGCAAGATATTTTCCTTTCCTTAATATATTTTCGTATTTGGTTTTTCCTAATGGTTACATGAGCTATTGTCTCTAGAAACTTGTACTACTTCCAAATGAATGTGACCTTTCCATAAGCCCTCAGGAAAACTTGAATAAAAACATTTTATCTTTGCACCTTGCTGTTTTCTGTTTCCTTCTAAAGATACACAAATGCTGAGAACTTTCATTTAACACCCACTATGTGCAATTCTTGTCCCAGACTAAGTCCAAGCAGACGAGCAGACAGCGTGAGTGGTTCCTAGTGTCATTAACATTTGAATTCCTGCAGAAAAATTTTAATTACTGCTTGCTGTATACATACAACTCCTGTTGTAGTGCAAGTCTATAAACCTTCCCTCAGAATCTAACGATCAGTCTTCATTTATCTTTTTAATTTGTAAATATTCACTGAGTTCTTTATGGCACATACCAGGCAAGGCACTATTCATGGATAGTCTCTGCACACCAACACAAAATCTAGCAAATAAATCTGTAAGTTGACCAGCTTACATTTTCTTTAGCCAGGGTGAACTATTCCATCTTTCCCCATTAATTCATCTCCCATTTCTTCAGGTATCACTTTGAGATAATGTTTCACTAGCCCATGGTTATTAAAGGATTGTTAATTTAAAAAAAATTTTTTTTGAGAGAGAGAGAGCACACAAGTGGGGCTAGGAGCAGAGGAAGAGAGAATGTCAAGCTGGGTCCCCACTCAGCACAGAGCCCATCATGGGGCTTGATCCCAGGATCCTGAGATCATGACCTGAGCCAAAATCAAGAGTTGAGCACTTAACCAACTGAGCCATCCAGGCACCCTAAGATTTTTAGTGTCATTCTTAAAACACTTTACCTATAAATATATCTATACCTAGGTATGCTATAAAATTATCTGTGCCTATAAAAGTGTCTATGCTATATAAACAAGAAGCACTGAGGATGGGTTTCGGTATGTGACAAGCCTACAGTTAACGTTCTCTATGTTGTCCTGGGAGCCCCCCCAGTCACTTAGCTGTAAACTGTGGTAGTAACTAGAAGGACTAGTAATAGCAAACATGGACAATGGGGGTCCTAGTGACCGCTGAGGGTAAAAGGACGAGTATGTGAGAAGAAACAGTACAAGAAGAGCATGTTCTCTAGAAGGATAAGCTTGTGGGCCCTTCGCATGAAATCCCAGTAGGAAGTGTGGTAGGTTCCATGAATGACTTACCTATATTTACTCAATTTAACAATATATGAGTATTATTGTTACTTGCTTTAAATTGAATTTAATTAATAATATTGGGTAGATGTATTACATATCATCTATGGTCTTTTTACTTTTGTAATAGTCTCGCCAGGGAGGTCTAGCATTTTCATTTTCCACGGGAGGGAACCAAAACTATGTGCATGAGAAGGCACAGCTTTTAATTTAGTGCAGGTGGCTCAGACCTTCTTGCGGCTATACTGTGCTGACTGGTCAGAATCGAAGATTAATTTTTACTCATAGTATCATCTTTTAGTAAACATTAGCACAAATTTGAGGCTAACATTTTTAAGGTTCCAAATTACATTTAAAGTTCCATTTAAGTTTCAACTCACGGTCAATAATAGCTAACTTAGAGTAAAGGCCTAGTACGTGGTTTTTATTGTTATTGTTGTTGCTAATACACAGGGACAGTTGGAGATTCTTTATGCCCAATGTGTACATCTAGCTACATATTGTATTCATGCCCTGTACTTGGTATGCTAACCATGCTACAAGAATTAATATTATACACAGCATTTCTGTTTGGTTGTTTTTTAATATTGGCAGGAAGACCTTGGAGGAAGTGGGGGAGAAAAAAAAAACTGGAGGTGATGCTAAAAAGAAACCATGAAAACCAAGAAACCAAAAGAAAAAAAGAAACCAAGAAAACTGTGAAAATTTTTCTTTCTGTGTTAGAAAATGTATGTAGGGTATCATAGAAATTTTTTTTTCGAGGGGCTCAATAATGAAGTCACTAGCAATGACAAGACCCTCAAATGGTCAGCTTGTAGGAAGTCAAGGCTTTGTATCTAACCCTAGAGCAAATAAAGACATAGAATCCATCTTAAAATGTGGCACAAGAAGTCTTATTAGACCAGGTACAGGTAATTTCCTACCTTCTTTTTTATTACCTTTGAAAGAATTAAGGGTGGTAGCCCTATTGAAAATATTCAAGAGAAATGGAGTTGACGTTGTATCACTTTCTTGTAATTAAACTTCTTTCATTCCCTGGTTATAAGAATGGTTAGCTTTCTGGCTATCCCTGGTTATAAGAATGGTNGTACAGGTAATTTCCTACCTTCTTTTTTATTACCTTTGAAAGAATTAAGGGTGGTAGCCCTACTGAAAATATTCAAGAGAAATGGAGTTGATGTTGTATCACTTTCTTATAATTAAACTTCTTTCATTCCCTGGTTATAAGAATGGTTAGCTTTCTGGCTTTAGATAGCTTTCTGGCTATCTAGTATGGCCAATTTTCTAGATGTACTTGGTAACACTTATGAAATATAGAGTAACTCATATTCTTCGTGGCAAGGGTTTCTCCCACCATAGACATTATGCAGCACAACTCTGCATGTGTCTGTTAGGTCCCAAAGGATGTAGCCATCTCTGCATATTTATCTATGTTAGTGACACCTGCTTAATATAGAAAATTCAACTCAATCCATACTATCCAATTAAACCAACATTAATTGGGTTATCATGACTCTATATCAAGACTTTTGTAAAGGGAAAAACCAAATGCCAGAAATAATCCACATTAAGGTGAGAAAGTAAAGTTTACAATAAAATTCTGGATTTTGATCTCTAAGAAGGTACAGGCTGATTGCAAAGATGGTAACATGTACTTGATGGGTTATTTTTCATTGGTTGTCATTAGCTTCCAAACTAAAATGGCAGCAATTTTAAAAGGCTTTATTCCTTGAGCTCAGCAAGCAACATGGTTATGCCTTCAAAGCAAAGAGTGCATTTGTTCTGGCTCAAGTGTACTTAATTAGATAATAGGAATCACAAGCAATGCTGTGACTAAATAGGGAAACTGAAAAATCTGTACTATTGAATCTCACATGAAGCTCCCTAGGCAGAGAGATAATTTGAAATAAGTTGACTTCAATTTAGAATCAATCAACAAAAACACATTGAATGCCTATTACATGATTAGAGTAAATTGTCTGAATGGGATATTTTTGAGTGTGCTAGGCCACTAACTTTATTTTTTATTAAGTTTTTAATTTTAATTCCAGTACAGTTAACATACAGTCTTATATTAGTTTCAGGTGTACAATATAGTGATTCAACAATTCTATACATTACCCAGTGCTCATCATGATAAGTGTACTTTTTAATCCCCATCACCTATTTAACCCATTCCCCACCCACCTCCCCTCTGGTAACCATCAGTTTTTTCTCTATAGTTAAGAGTCTGTTTCTTGCTTTGTCTCTCTCTTTTTTCCCCTCTTTTTCTTTGTTGATTTGTTTTGTTTCTTAAATTCCACCTATGAGTGAAATCATATGGTATTTATCTTTCTCTGATTGACTTATTTCACTTAGCATTATACTCTCTAGATCCATCCATGTTGTTACAAATGGCAAGATTTCATTCTTTTTATGGCTGAATAATATTCCATTGTGTATATATGCCATATCTTTTTTGTAATGATATTATTTATTTATTTGACACACAGACTGAGAGAGATCACAAGTAGGCAGCGAGGCAGGCAGAGAGAGAGGAGAAAGCAGGGTCCCTGCTATGCGGAGAGCCCAATGTGGGGCTTGATCCCAGGACTCTGAGATCATGACCTGAGCCGAAGGCAGAGGCTTTAACCCACTGAGCCACCCAGGCACCCCTGCCATATCTTTTTTATCCATTCATTTATCACTGGACACTTGGATTGCTTCCATAATCTGACTAGTGTAAATAATGTTTCAATAAACATCAGGGTGCATACATCCCTTTGAATTTGTATTTTTATATTTTTTTGTAAGTACCCAGGAGTGTGTTTACTGGATCATAGGATAGTTCTCTTTTTAACTTTTTGAGACATCTCCATATTGTTTCCCACAGTGGCTACACAGATCGCATTCTCTCCAACAGTGCATGAGGGTTTCTTTTTCTCCACCAATCCTCACCAGTCCTCACCAATACTTGTTTCCTGGGCTTTTTTTTTTTTTAAGATTTTATTTCTTTATTTGAAGAGAGAGATATCACAAGTAGGCAGAGAGGCAGGCAGAGAGAGAGGGGGAAGCAGACTCTTCACTGAGCAGAGAGCCTGACGTGGGGCCTGATCTCAGGACTCTGAGATCATGGCCTGAGCTGAAGGCAGAGGCTTAACCCACTGAGCCACCCAGGCGCCCCTCCTGTGCTTTTGATCTTAGTCATTCTGATTGGTATGAGATGACATCTTATTATAGTTTTGATTTGCATTTATTTGATGATGAGTGATGTTGAGCATCTTTTCAAGTGTCTGTTGGCCACCTGTATGTCTTCTTTGGAGAAATGTATGTTCATGTCTTCTGCCCATTTTTAATTGGACTATTTGTTTTTTGGGTGTTGAGTTGTATCAGTTGTATCAAGATAGACAAATATCTTTGCCCTGTCAAACTTAGATTTTATAGGACTCCAGATAATAAACAGTAATTATAGTAAATAGATTATGTAGTATGTTAGATGACATATTCATATCTTGATGGTGACATTTAAATGGAGCAGTATAGAGAAGTGGGCATTTTCAGGCTGAGATGTGTGTATCACAATCATCTGAGGTTTGGTCAGTGCTGGGAAGAGTGACAGGATTACTATGGTTACTGCCTTTTAGGGATATATGTGGGACACTTTAGAATAACTGGAGAAGTGGGTAAATACATTTGGGTGAATACATTTAGTAATTCCACACAATTACAGCTGAATCCTTATAGAATAACATAATGAAGACTACAGATTTTGAATTCAAGATGACAATGGTTTGAATCTTGCCTTCACAATTTTATAACTGTATGACTTTATCTAGTTATTTACTCTCTCTAAGCCTTTGTTCCCTCATGTATAAAATGGAGCTTATAGCTTCTTCCTCAGAGAAGTGATATTGACTTAAGAATTAATGCAGGTAAAATGTTTAGTATCATGATAGATACATAAAAAAAATCCTAGGTGAATATCATCACTTTCTGTCCAAACACTCAAGGAACTTCAAAAATGGAATTAATTTTAAAGATCACCTTATCTGTCCAAATCCTTTTATGTAAGGGAGAAAACTGAGAGCCAGATAAGTGAAATGAATTGTCCAAGACCACAATTACCAATTACTTCTACCAATTACCAAACTTGTGAACAATACGGCCATATTTGGACATACATGGACATATTCAAAGTATCCAAAAGTATCATGTACACATAAATATATACTGATTCCTTCTTTCTGTTTAAGGAAAGGAGTTAGGACAGAGTAAGGAAACATCCAGTTTCCAAGTTATTACTCCAAGCTCAATTCCTATTCCTTATTTTGGTTTTTGCCAAGTTGTAGACTTAAATTTGTTTTGTGGTCACCTCATCTACTGACAAGATATGTTGTGTTATAATTTGATTGAAATGAGGATACAAATATGCCTTTAATATCTGAGGCCATAAACATACCACGTTTTAAAAATAAATTACTTTTTTTTTTAAGATTTTTTTATTTATTCATTTGACACAGAGAAAGAGATTACAAGTAGGCAGAGAGGCAGGCAGAGAGAGAGGAGAGAGGAGGAAGCAGGCTCCCTGCTGAGCAGAGAGCCCGATGTGGGCCTCGATCCCAGGACCCTGGGATCATGACCTGAGCCGAAGGCAGTGGCTTTAACCCACTGAGCCACCCAGGCGCCCAAAAATAAATTACTTTTAGGTGTGTGAAGTGTTGATTTAATTTACTTACAACATATTTCCTAAAATGACATAGCACATTAAATCACCATTCCTATGTCCATCAAATATAATAATTTAACAGAAGCATGCCAATTCTAATCACCATAGAACTTCACAATTCTCTCCAGTCAGGGGAACTGAAGTCAGAGATGACCAACAGGCAAAACATGCAGTGGGAGTGGAAGAAGAGAAACAGAAAGAAGTGAAAAAAGCAAGACAAATTTGCTATCTCCAAGGATTCTTAGGTATTTTAGTGCTATAGACAATTTTGAGAAATGACAGCATTGATTCCAACTCACTAAAAAGAATGATGAATTGTGATTATTGTGACATCTTTTCTTCATTGATTCCAAACAAGGACAGTTTAGTGTTTCTTTCCTGATTTTTACGGCTTTCTTGGATTAGTAATAAGGAAGACAGGTATTCTTGTCTTTTCTTCGCCTTAATGATCTTGACTCTAAATTTTCACCATTAAATTTGATATTCTCTATTGTTGTTTGTTTGTTTCATAAAACAACAGAAATTATCCTCTCAGTTTGGAAGCCATAAATCCAAAATCAAAGGGTGTGAGGGCCATGGTTCCTCCAAAGACTTGAGGGAAGAGTCTGTTCCTTGCTTCTTCCAGCTCCTGGTGGCTCCAGGCAATCCTTGGCTTGTGACAGCACTGTTCTGATCTCTGCCTCCTGATCTCATTGCCTCCTCCTCTTCTTTGTCAAATCTCTTCTATATACCTCTTCTTACTACCTCTTATAAATCATTGGATTTAGCACCCATTGGCTAATCCAGGATGACTTCTTTATCTCAAAATCCTTAAGTTAATTATAACTGCAAAGACCTTTTCTCCATTTAAGGTACTTTTCATTGGTTCCAGGAAATAGGCTATAGACACTTCTTTTGGGGGGGGGGCACAAATTTCATTTCAATTATTAAAAAATTTTCTTTTGGTTTTCAGTCCAGGGCGATATAATGAATGTAACCATAAGAGGCACTAGAGCAGAAGTTCTGCAAACATCAATTTCAGAGTCAGATGGACCTAATCATTTTTGTTTTCTGGCTTTTTGTTTATTTGTTGTCTGGCAAACAGCAAGCGTCCCAAATATTTAATGAGCACCTACTATATACCAGGTACAATTCCAAGTGCTTTATCCTTCTTAACAACCTACTGAGTAGATCTTATTATCCCACTTTTCAGGTGGGCAAATTGTAGTAATTTCTTCACTACAGTTGCTCAGCTGTGAAATGGTGGAGCAGCATTCACACATGTGTAGTTTAGCTCCAGATACCTGAACTTTTCCTTGCCAGTTTAGTCTCAGATGGACCTGGGTTTGAATTATGGCATCTCTCACCTTGTAGCTATGTGGCATTAGGCAAATAATGTAAACTTCCTGGATCTTGGGCACTTCATCTATAAAATGCAAATGACAATTTTGACCTCACAGAATTGTAAAAATTAAATGAGATAATATCAAGTTCTTGGTACCAAGTCTGTAAAACAAAAGTGGTCAGTAAAACACATTAATGGCAGTAATAGTCCTCAAACAAGATAGTATTAATACTTGAATTTTTGTCAAACTATTCAAAATAGTTTAGTAAATATTTGAAGATATGCTACCGAGAGACATAATTATTTGCATTCTCCCACACTTATTCTTTTAAAAATTTTGCATATTTTTATTGTGCTAAAATATACATAATGTAAATTTACAATGTTAACCATTTTCAAGTCTACAGTTCAGTAGCATTAAGTACATTCACGCTGTTATTCAACAATATAAATTTTTAATAGGTAATCTCTATTCCCTTCTATTTCTGACTTTGGTGTATTTTTTAAAAATCAAGAATTTATGTTTTATCAAATGACTTTTCTCCATCTACTGAGATGGCAAAACAATTTTTCTTTTTATATTCTTTCAAATCAACATATTTTTATTTTATTATTTTTTAAGATTTATTTATTTGAGAGAGGGAGGGAGAGAAAAAGAGAGAGTGAGTGCCAGGGAGGGGAGTAGGGGCAGAGGCAGAGGGAGAGAGAAACTTTAGCAGGCTTCTGCTCAGCGCTGAGCCAACATGGAGCTAAATCTCACACCCTGAGATCATGACCTGAGCTGAAACCAAAAGTCAGATACTTAAGCAACTGCACCACCCAGGCGCCCCAAATCAACATATTTTTAATTATATTTTTTAATTTAAATGACCTTGTATATTGCAGCTCAATATGTTCACGGAGAAATTTATCCAGCATACAAATGTACTGAGTTGCCAAATAGAGAAAGAATTTAGACCAAAATTACATTAAAAGAAGTGAATTTTGGGGCACCTGGGTGACTCAGTGGGTTAAAGCCTCTGCCTTCAGCTCAGGTCGTGACCTCAGGGTCCTGGGATCAAGCCCCGCATCGGGCTCCCTGCTCGGCGGGGAACCTGCTTCCTCCTCTCTCTCTGCCTGCTTCTCTGTCTACTTGTGATCCCTCTCTCTATGTCAAATAAATAAATAAAATCTAAAAAAACAAAAAAAGAAGTGAATTTTAACAACACATATGAAAAGAAAAAAGAAAAACATAAACTACAACTCCAAGTATTTGAAAATGTCTGTGTAAACATACCATTTTGTTAATTTCAACAAAAAACAGTGTCAATGCATATTACTTCTTGTAAGTTTTGTAGTTCTCAAAAGAACCCCTAACTGCAACAATTCATTCTACAAATATTTTATTAATGAAAACTTAAGAAATCCTTTTGCCTACTTTTTAAAATCATTATTACCCTCAATATGTCTATCCCGCCCACTAGCTCAAAGTATTTCTGTAGAAGCTGAGATGTTCTAGATGTTGGTTCTTCTATCTTTTTTTTTTTTAAAGATTTTATTTATTTATTTGACACAGAGAGATCACAAGTAGGCAGAGAGGCAGGCAGAGAGAGAGGGGGAAGCAGGCTCCCCGTCAAGCAGAGAGACCGATGTGGGACTCAAGAGATCATGACCTGAGCCAAAGGCAAAGGCTTAACCCACTGAGCCACCCAGGCGCCCTGGTTCTTCTATCTTGGTTGACATTTTGGGTCTTTCTCATACTGCTAATCTGAACATATGTACAAGACAATACTAAGTTATCTTAGCAGGGGATTATCAGACCAATTATCTCATGGCACGTAAAAGCTAAGCAACATTTCTTTTAGTTAAGTTTTTCCTACAAATGTATAATTACAATTTATTCTAAGACAGAGAGCCATTCAAGTATGAGCTTGACCTATTACACTCTCAGCAGGAATAGAGAAAATCTAGTCTGAGGGTCTTAGCTGGCTACTGGGTGCCATGCAAAATAGACTCTCAATCATTACAAATTCATAGAAAATTTAAAATACTAATTGGAGTTTCCAAGACTGAGAAAGAAAAAAATAACCCTTCTGGGTTATTTGCTCTGCTCTGTTATTTGTTATCTGCTCTGGTGGGAGTAGACAGGGCCAAATTTGTCCTCCTTTTCTTAAGAAAGGTTAAACTGCTACAGAACTGTTTGACTTGAACAACATAAAAATAATTTTGGGCTGAGCAAGTGGATGTCTGCAGCTGAATTTCAGTCAGATCACATCCCCTTGAAATACTGTGGTTGAAATGGAAATGTTTACAGGCTGTTTACCAGTTAGGCCCTGGTGAATACAGGGAAAACAAGTGTAATCCAGTTTGTTAACATGATGAAGTTATCATAATTAAGCAGTTGATAAAGAAATCTATTAGGAGATTACACCTCCAGCCCTTTAATGAAATCTGATGGCCATATACATGGGTATCATGGGGTTCTGCCATTGTGTACATTGAGAGAACCCAGCCAGAAAAATCACTACTGAAATTCTGGCCAGATCTTTTTAACAAGCAGATTTTTAAAAAAATTCCATCCTTGGCAACTCTCTCAACCTGCTCCTTTATGCAGTCCTTGTTCTGTGATATTTTCCCTTTCAAATCCAATCTAGGGAGTGAGCTGATGTGTTGCTGCCCTATTTAGCCAACTCTTTGCTGCCCTTTTAAAGGTACCTAATCGAGGCCTATGTTAAAGGATAAGATACCCCAAGAAAGAAGTAAGCAGCCCTGAATCAATTTATGTGGATCCTGGATTTCCAAGTTGATAGATTGCATTCTGTAATCTGCTACAGTTAAGGACATTGCAGCAGCAAAAACATGTTTCTTCTCCAATTTGGCACAATCAGACCAAAAAAGATTCAGAAAAAATTGAAATACGGTTATCTCTTAGTCAATAATGCTGTGCTGAAATCAAGGTATAGCCAAGATAAAGGATTGCTTTATAAAAAGTGAGATTGATAGGGTATTAGAATTCTATGTCTTGCATTAATCTCCATTTTATATTTTATTTTAGAATTAGAAAAGAATAGCCATATTATGGAAAGAGCCCAAATGCCCATGGACTGATGAATGGATAAAGAAGATGTGGTATATACACATGATAGAATATTACCCAGCCATGAAAAAGAATGAAATCTTGCCATTTGCAACAATGTGGATGGAGCTAGAGAATATTACACTAAGTTAAATAAGTCAGCCAGAGAAAGACAAATATCATATTATTTCATTCATATGTGGGATTTAAGAAACAAAACAAAAAATCATAAAGGAAAAAAAGAGAGGCAAACCAAGAAACAGACTCTTAACTGCAGAGAACAAACTGATCGTTATGAGAGGGGAAGCGGATGGGGGAGATGAGTGAAATAAGTGATGGGGATTAAGGAGTGTATGTGTTGTGATGATGTATGGAACTGCTGAATCACTATATTGTACACCTGAAACTAATATTGCACTTCATGTTAACTAACTTGAACTTAAATGAAAACTAGAAACAGGAAAGTTAGATTATATATCTTAATGATAAGATGATATAAAATAAAACCACATTTATGTTATACCCAACTTTTTTTCACTTAATAATGCACTGTAAAATTCTTCCCATGTTATTTGGGTCTCTGTGGAATCATCTGATCTAATATTGTTAATAATATAACTACTCCAATGGGCAAACCTACATTTTAGCCTTGCTCTTAAATAATCTATATTAATCTATCACCTGTTGTTGGAGTTATAGAGGTTTTTTTCTCTCATATCATTAATTAATATTGCAATGATAATTGTAGCAAAATCTTTGTGCATATCCATAGTTTTTTTCTTGTACTACTCCTAATGTACAATTGCTGTGTTGAGAAGTACATATTTAAGGCTTTTGATATGCAGTGGCAGACTGTCCTTTGGAGGTGACTAACTGCTACATTAGCAACTTATTTTGAATAATGTGACTGAGATGGCCAACTGTCCTCCAGAGTCCATTTATTGCATTTTCTTCAGCGATAGAACCTCCTCTGTAAAGTTATAGGTTGGTCTTGGCTACTTAGGTAGGAACTCTATTTCCCATCCTTCTTGGAATTAGATGCAATAATATGACTTAATTCTGCCAAATGACATGTACACCAAGTGATATGTGCAATTTTTGGACCATGTCCCTAAAAAGAAGCTACTTGCCCTCTGCTTTCTTTCCCCTTCCCCAGTGGTGAACTCAGTTATGGGGAGTCAGCTCGGGACCAGGCAGAACTGAGGTTGGTGGGACAATGAGAGGAAAGTGTGCTGCATCACAGGACTGGATCATGGAACAGAATTGCCCTCCATCTCAGATGTTTCTATGAGAGTGAAATAAACTTTCTATCTTGGTGTAAGCCACTGTGAAATCAGCTGAACTAATACCTACCCTAAATAATATTACCACACTAGCAGATGGATAAACCAGGAACTTTTGTAGGTTTGCAGGATGGAAGTGAGAAGGGATAAAGGAATGAACCATCTCTGAAAGCTGGTTAATTTCCTGAAACCACATATTTGTGCCATCATCTCTTTGATATGGCCTGGCCTTGTGACCTGCTTTGACTAGCAGAGTGGTAGGGTAACAAGGTATGTCTTCCAAGCCCAGAAATCAAGAGGATGTCCAGTCTCTGTTTTTTCCCTTTTAGACACCAGATACTATATATGAAAGTCTGGGATGGACTGCTGGTGATGCCATCTGGAGAACACTGAGCTGCTGTGGCAGACAGACCCAGCCAGTTGCCAATAATGTCACTGAAGCCCTCCAGGCCTAAAGCAGCTGACCTGCCAACTGACCACAATGGCACAAATGAGTCCAGCTGACACCATGAGTATCAGAGATGAGCCATGCCAGCTAAGCCCTGCCTATGCTGCCAATTCCCAGTACTGTGAACAAATAAATGGTTATTTTAAACTACAAAGTCCTGGGATGGTTAAACATTCAGAAATAAATAATAATATAGTTGATAACTTAAAATTAATTTATGGTTCCTCTTCTTATGCTTCTTACCAAAAATTCAATTGAGATAACAGTATTAATTTATTTGAATGGAGGTATTTCACTATTGCTAGGAAAAAAGATCCTAGCTTGCTGAATATTTTCACAGTGAAATACACTGTCACTACTTCCTTGTAGCTTTGGAAGTTTTGATATCAGTTTATGATAGGTCTTTGCATGAGTGATAGTTCAAAGGGCACATCTATCGGTCACAAAGATATTTCTCAATAAATGGGAACATATGTGTACTAATTATGGAAACTTAACCCTACAGATGAATGAAGTCTGATGTACTTATTTTAAAAAATGTAGTTGAGTTTCTCTGAAGATAACTGAAGATTGCTTTGATCTACTGACTGATTAACCTTTTTGTTTGATATGGCATAGTGATCTTTTGGATCTGAAATTGTTTTGGTCTGGCTTTTGGATGCACTGATATTTTCTCAAGATGATTTATGATACTTACTAAGAGATTCATTTGTAATATCAAAGCTTAAATTAGAGTCAACTTGGCAGTTTTCCAATTTGAAACTTGCTATATACAATGAAAAACTCTTTAAGGGTAGAAAATTATTAAGCAAAAATAGCATCTGGTGGTCCACACTGTATCTCTAAGACAAGGGGAAAAACTTCTCCCTATAATTGGTTCATAAAATAACCTATGAGGCAACACTATTGATAGAAACAAAAATAAATGTTCTTTGGTGTTGTAGCTCCTTAAATAACATGGTAATATTCCCATGTTTACCTCTCCATAGAAGTATGAGAAATAACAAGTCAGGTGATTTTGTTTGGGCGAAATGAAATAAGGGTCATAACAATTAATTTTAAAACTATTATTACATTTGTATTTACAAATGTTCTATTGTTTGGAATAAAAGAAAAATGTGAAGAAATGCTCGTCACTTTCTGAACTAATTGTGTTTGATTACAGTTATTTGTAAAGTGAGTATTTGTAGCCCTATTTCCCATTTATTCTCAAAATATCCACGCTAGATTCCATTTGAATCATAATTTAAATCATTCATCAAAAATAACTTCATGATAAATGACTAATCAGAACATCTCTATTTTATACTAAATTTCTATGTGATTTTTTTATATAGTCTTTTTTTCCTTTTTTATTTTGGTATAATTTTAGACTTACAGAATAATTGTAAAAATAGTACACATACTTCCTTCTTGTATAATCTTCTCTAGATTTCCCACATTATTAATATTTTACCTGCATTTTTATCTATCTCTATTTAAATATAGTAAATAGGTAGAGAATATTTTACTGAGCTAGTTCAAAATAAGGTGCAGGTATATGGATAGGGTGATCCCTTCCCCCATAAATACTTCAATGTATATTTTCCCTAAAGGGGGAAATCCTTTTCATAATCACAATAGTTATTTAAAATATGGAATCAATGTCCCTCGGCATAGTCTTAATTCATTTCTCTTCAAGTAGTATATTTCTTCTTTTAGGAGTACTTGTTTACTGCTCATTCTAAATGCATACTTCATACAGATCTTAGAGTTCATCAAGGCATAAACTATTCCATTTGAAGCAATTATTTCAGCATCTTCAAGTTAATTTACAGCTTCATCAAAAAATTAAATAATAAAACAAATTACTTTATTTACAAAATTAATTCATTATAATGGCACAAATTTATTGAAGGCCTGCTACATTTGAGGCACCTTGTAAATATTTTATATATCTCACTATTCAGAATAATACATAATATTTAACAAGTTCTTACCTCATTTTAAGTACTGTGTTAAGCACATTACAAGGATTATCAAATCTAATAAAATGGCAAATGCTTATGGACATTTTACTATGTTTCAGGTACAGGAGTAAGTGCTTTACAATATAACTCATTGAATCCTTGCAACATGATGATGTGAATACTATTATTATTCTTATTTTACAGATGAGGAAGCTCAGATCACAAAGAAATTAAGTCTTCCAGGGCAATCATTATATCGATTTAAAGGATGGGAAAACCTGAAACTTGAATAAAAATTATTCATTTGTATTAGTTTCCTAGGGCTGCTTGACAAATTACCATGTACTAAATGACTTAAAGCAGCTACTGTACTCTCTCACAATTCTGGAAGCTAGAAGTCTGAAATCAAGTTTCCCTTGAAATCAAACAGGCTCATGCTATTTCCGAAAGCTCTAATGGAGAATCTATTTCATGCCTTTCTCTCAGCCTTTGGTGTTGCTGGCAATGCTTGGTGTTTTCATGGCCTGTAGTGGCATCGCTCCTATCTCCTCACCTCCCTCCTCACCAAGCATTCTCTCTTTTTTTTTTCTTTTCTTTTCTTTTTTTTTTTTTAGTATATCTGTCTGTGTCTGGTTTTATAAGGACTCTAGGCATACTGGATTGGAGACCATCCTAATGGTCTCATCTTAACTTAATTACTTCTGTAAAGACTTATTCCAAATAAGGTCACATTCAGAGGTTCCAGAGGTTAAGACTTCAACATACATTTTTAGAGGACACATTTCAAACCACAGTATTACTCAAGGCCATTCAGCTCATTAATGGAGCCAGAAGGCTTTGAACATGGGCATATCTGACTCCAAAACCCATGTTTCTAATCAGCCTGTTCCATGCAGTACATAAGACTTTGGTCACCTTTAATCCTATCAGGTAGCTAAATTATTAATGACCATGGCAATCATAAAAATGAATGAATCTAATGTTTTAAAAATAACAAATACATAATTTGGAAATAGACTGAAAAATACAAACAGATAATAGTTTTAAGAAAGGGAATATCTGAGTTTTATTTTTTAAATCAAATATGCTTTTAGACATAAAAGCTCATTTGTTTATGCTACCAACAAAACATCGCATTCATTTTTTTATAAAAAGAGTTTATTTATTTATTTACTTTAGAAAGAGAGAGCGAGGGGGCGAGGGGCGGGGAGGAGAGGAATAGAGGGAGAGGGACAAGCAGACTGTGCTGACTGTACTCAGTAATTATATCTAATAATTTTACACATTATTCATATTGCTCTAAAATACAAAAAGATTCATGCTATTTACTTAATCGGTTTCTCTAATTTGAGGCATTAAGTTTATTTTCACAGGTCTGTTGGAATTCTCTGCAGTATAGAGGAAAGCTTTAATGTTAACTAAATAGTTAAATCTATAGGATGTACCTTATTTCAGCTTAGTCACATACAGTGCAGACATCCATGTATGCCTGACCTTTTGCCTTGCAAGACCATCCTAACTGGTTTCCAGTATGTCTTCTTTCAATGTAATACATTCTACACACCAATGGCAAAATGATCCTGGTAAAGCTCAAATTGTGGTCAAGCCACTCCCTTCTTCAGCACCATTCTGTGGTTTGCCATTGCCTATAGAAATACTGTTAGGAATTGCTTTGAACAACAACAAAAAATAACAAACCAAGCAAAACCATAGCAAAATAGTATTTAGCAGCAGTGGAAGGTGACAAAAAGAATGTTTCGAGTAATATAGACACAGGGTAAATTGACTTCAGCACCATGAATTAGAGGCCCTAATTCAAATGTGACTGTTTAATGACTTATTTATCTAATTTTATCTTTGTTTTGTTAGAATTTTTGCATCTTTTAACAAGTGAGATTGGTCTGTAGTTTTCTTGCAGTGGGCCAATTTTCCTTTTTAAGTTTATATTAGCTTAGGTGGATAGATAGATGGGTAGATGGATTGATAAAGATAGAAATATATTTTGTCTATTTTACTACCTTGCTTACTCTTGCTAGACATTTATCAATTTTATTACTTTTTCCAAAGAACCAACTTTTAATTTTTTTTTGTTTGGTTCTGTTTCCTATTTCTTATGCTTATACTCTCCTCTAGATTTCTCATTTCAGCTTCCATGATACTATTGGCAGTAGTCTTAGTTCTTTATTTTTTTTAAAGATTTTATTCATTTATTTATTTAAGAGAGAGTGAGAGGGAGAGAGCACGAGCAGGGGAGGGACAGAAGGAGAGGGAGAAGAAGACTCCCTGATGAGCAGGGAACCTGAAGCAAGGGGCTGGATCCCAGGACTCCAGGATCATGACCTGAGCGAGCCAAAGGCAGACACTTAACAGACTGAGCCACCCAGGTTGCCCTTTAGTTCTTTTTTTAAATGCTGACACTCACTGATGAAGGCCTGTCATAGATGAGGAGGAGGAGGAGGAAGAAGGAGAGGACGAAGAAGAAGAGGAGGATGATCATACTAATGATATAATGTTGTATCTATTTAAATCAGGCACAAAATTTTGGCTCCTTTTCTTGTTAAATTATCTGGATTAATATTTCAAGGATACAATCTATGTGATTTCCATGAATATCTATGTATAAGAGTTTATGAGCAAAATAAGACTTTATCTACAGATAAATTTGTTTTATGTAGTTTAAATATTCTACATGGCCTATTTTAGGCAATTAATTCTTCACGTGTATTTCCAAATAAATTTTAATGTCTTACAGTTTGTGTGCTTATAGATTATTTTAGGATTAATGAGGTAATGTCTAAAAAGAACTGAATTCTTTAGAGAACATACAAGGTCAGAGTCCAAATTGTGTCAGGACTTATGATAGTGTTTATAAACTAGAAAGATGCCTTTTCTGCCTCATAGGAGGTGAGTTGCCAAGTACTCACTACCGTATTTGAAGAGCTATTGTTGTAAGGGAAGACAAATCAGCAAAGACACTTGGACTGATGGAAAGAAGGAAAAATGGGACCTAGTAAGAAAGAGTGGAAGCAGAAAGTGTCAAAGGGAAGCAGACTTGAAGAAACAACAATGAAATAGGGCCATCTTTATCAGTAGCTGCATATGATATAGTGTTCATCACTCTCTCCTTGAAATGCTTTCCTTACTTTGCTTCCAAGATAAAACATTTGCTTGGCTGTCTTTCTCCCATCTCTGACTATGCTATCTTAGCTCTGTTGGTGGCTCCCCCTCATTATCCTGACCTCTAAATAGGAGAGTGTTCTAGCATCTAGTCTTTGACCCTCTTTTCTATCTACACATCCTCCTCTAATGATCTCATAAAGACTTATGGCTTTAAATATCAACTATATGCTAATGATCCCCAAATGTATTTTTCTGGCTTGGACCTCTCTTCTGAAATGTAAACTTGTATATCAACTGCTTATTTGACATCACTACTTGGATGGCTAAGATGATCTCAAATTTAACATGTCTAAAACTGAGCTTTGGGTAGGTTCACCTGCACCTGGTCCTGGACATTCATAAATCACCTCTCATAGCTTTTGACTCTCAGTACATGATCAATCCATTTCATCTCCTCTTTCTCAGGCCCCAAACCTATAGTTTTTCCTTGTTCCTTTGTTTTCCATCACACTCTACATCCAACTTACCATCATATGGTGTCAACTCTGAATATATCTAGATATATTCTTCAAGATGGCTCAGTCAGTTAAACATCTGACTCTTGATCTCAGTTCCAATCTTGATCTCAGGGTCATGAGTTCAAACCTTGCACTGGGTTCCCTGCTGGGTGTGGAGCCTACTTTAAAAAATATATATCACCCTCTGAAGTTCATAAGTCTTTCTAAGGCCTCCAATGTACTTGGTATTTGTTGATTATCTGGTGTGTTTAGTATGATGCCACCAATATAGTGGACCAATGGGGAATTCTGCTGAATACAGAACCAACATTCAATATCCACAGGATCCAGTTCTGTATGTTTCCTTCTGAATTCTGCCATTACATATTTTCTAGGCCCTACAGTTCCTTCATGGTATTGTTCCTTGCTTCGCATGAAAAGCCCAGCACATCTCTATGCTTATTCTGTGGTGATTTAATCTACTTTTTGGCCTAGTGGTCAGGAAGGAAAGTGGAGGAGGCCAAGAGTCATCTTGTGGGGGCAACAAAGGGTCTTTGAGAAAGGGTGAAGCAGTGACCTTAACCAGATTCACTTCTGCAGACTTAGAAGATTTAGTAGATTTGGGGGAGCCAAGATTTTTAACTTCATCAATTCTGGATGTCCTCATCATATGGCATAGTTGCATGGCTACCTTGTAATATAAATTCACCCATCATCAGTGATAAGGTGCTAGGACAGCTCTAAAATCTAATCCTAGCCTCTTTCTTTCCAGATCTCTCCAGGAATCAAACTGAGATGGAGAAAAGCCTGCAGGAATTTTTACTAGTTAGTGTTTTAAGGATTGACATCTCTGGGATGAAGACAAAAAAGAAGGATTTGGCAAACTGTAAATGTGGGTTATAGCATAGTCAGACTGTGACTTCACAAGGAACTCCAAAGTTGGAATGGCATTTTAGAGTTGCCCTGAGATGAGACAAGAGAGCTAGGGATTTATACCCCCAATTCAGTCAGTCACTGGATATAGACTGCTTGGGTGAGGGGGCAGCATGATCTTGGACAAGGTATTTTTTTTTTTTATTAAAAGCAAGCCCCAAGGAGGTTGAGATCTGGGAGTGGTGTGGGACATATCCATAATCAATCCCAAATTTGGAATCAACATAGTAAAGACTTCTCCTTACCAAACATAATTTTTGGTTCATCTGGAACTTTTACTGGGTCAAATGAATCTCTATCTGGGTAAGTATCAACCATAATTAAGACAAATAAAAGTTATAGACTTGGAAGGAATAAGAAATAATCTAGTTAAACGCTTGAATAGAAGCTTGAGCCCTGTTGATAACATTCTCAAAATATCTCTGAACACTTGCATTATTGGAATACTGGCTTCCAGTTTCCATAGTTCCGATCATTTTGAAAAGTTTCCCTTTTTGTTGAGCAGACTCTTCCTCCATGTCACTTTTACCTTCTCTTCTACTTCTGATATAAAGAACCATAAATCAAATTCTAATGAAAGTGCTCCAGACACATAAAGATGACCACTAAACCATAGCCACACAACCCCATCTACTGATTCCAAAACTGTTAGTGTGGCCTAGTTTTAATGCCATTATGGTCTGGTTACTATCTTGTGACTACTCCAATTTGTCCATTTTTCCAAGTGTTACTTTCAGAACTGAATACAGTGCTCTAAGAATTGACTCACACAGAGCATAGGACTCCCATTCTTTAAGATACTGTACTTCTATTAAGACAGCTTCATATTTCATTAGGTCTTTTAGCAGCTACAAGGGATATTTTACTCAGTGCTTGAAAATTCTATATCATTGTTATAATTAAAATATGTAAAGTGGGGTGCCTGGGTGGTGCAGTGAAGCTTCTGACTTTTGATTTTAGCTCCGGTCATGATCTCAGGGTTATGAGATGGAACCATGTGTGGGGCTCCATGCTCAGCATGGTCTGCTTAAGATTCTCACTCTCTCTCTCTGTCCCTCTGCCCCTCCCGCTTGTGCTCTCTCTCTCTAAAATAAATAAATCTTTTTTAAAAAATGGAAAGTGATGTTTTATTTCATTGATATGCAATATTCCTATTATTGTTGTCCCTTTTCTCATCTTCCAAAAACTTATGAGACTGAGATATCATTCTACACCATTTATAGGAAAGAAATAAGAGCAAATAGAAATGAAAAAAAATCATAAAGAGAAATAAAGATGAAGAGGTGAGAACATGGTCCCGGGGTGATGATTGAAATAATCTATGAAGAACCCAGTTACTATACTGGGTAAGGACTTTGTATTTTTTTAAAATTTATTTTCTGGGGAGGGAATATTATGAAAGATCACAGAAGAGGAAATGAATAAAGAAAGTCAAGAAGCAAGATTTTAGTTATATTACAAATATGGTATTGTAGCTAATAAAGTTATATGATTGAAAATTTCATAATTTTTAAACATATGGGTTACAGGATTAATTTTAAGCATCATATTATGAACAAGATAGATTTCTTCTTTTAAAAGAACCAATAATACTTTCCTGCCCTAATGCCCTTTATTTCTGCAAAGGACCCCATCTTATGTGAGCTTAAAGTCCAGAGGTTTCAAAACAATTCCATATAACATCTTGCTGAGTTGCCATAAATTTATAGTGATTCTGAACCTGTTGTTCTTGAAACAAAAGAATGGTTCAATGACTTACAATTTATCAACTGGCTTAATAGATGCTTCATTATCTCTCTTTCTCTAACATATTTTCCCACTATCACACAAATATCCCCAATGTCAAAGAGAAAATGCAAAGACAGCCAAGTTTGGCATTGTAAAAACCTATGATCTACAAATGAATGGCACATCTTACAGGGTCTGGAAAGCCAGAACACTTTAACAGTAACAGATGCCAGCAGAAGTTAATAATGTTAGCTTCCCTAGGAATGGTGGAATCTGTGTGAGACTAATTTAGGATTATGGACTGTGGGACTTAAATGATTTATAAGAATGTTTTACTGGCAAATGCTGAGAAGAGGAAGAAAGGCATGCTTTGATAGGGAGAAAAATCCTGAGTTAAGACCTTGCTGGCAACAGCATCACCATGAAACTGCTATTTTCTTTTTATTATTATTTAATGCTCAATTATTTAAAATTCTTAAAAGAAAGTCCATATGCTGGCATAATATACCATTGAGACATTAACTGTGTTTTTAAATGGCTAAAATTGGAATTTATGTTTTAAGCATATGGCTATATTTATGGAGTTTCCTTGTGATCACTGTAATGCTAACTTTCTCAATTGATTTTCATCTGTCAATGGCAAATCATTTTACAAACCACAATTAAATCTCACAATAGCACTGACTGGCAGGTAATAACATCTGAACTCTGACATATTTGTTCTCTTGTGTTCTGTAAACATATATTAGTCAATTCATTGAGGTCTGAACCAGTTGACAGAATGGCAAGTTCAAGGAACCAAAACCGTCTACTTCCAAAATATTTCTTATAGGATTTAAGTAATCAAATACAGGACACCTATTGTAGTAAGATTTAAATTCTAGTTTCATACTACCATTAATTAAGGAGCAATAGGCTAACTTCTTTAATTATTCCAGTCTCAGTTTTCCAAACATGTGGACTGGAATAGGTGCTCTCAATACCTCTTCTTTCTCTAAGATGCCAGCAGTCATATATATATATATATATTAAGCAAATTTGATTCAGAGAAAGATCTGGCTCCTAGACATAAGAAATTGCAATTTAATACTAATTGAACCCAAATGTAAGTTAATATGAAGAGAAGCATCTTATTCACATTCTAGAACAAAGCAACTTACTTTATTTATGATCATATTAGATAATAGATGCCAGATTTGCCCTTCTATTGGAAACAACAAAACAAAATATATGAAAAAATATGAATATGAAATAATAATTTTCAAAACATTAGACATAAAGCAGTAAAATTCAATGATCTCTGAGAGACAGAAAACAAATTACTTTCCTAGCTAACTTCCAAGAGAAAGTTTCCAGGTCATAGTACAGAAAAAAAGAATCCAGGCAAAGTCTATCAGTCTCCTTGACTTGAGGTGATGAAGCTAGAAGTTGGTGAAGGCCAAGGCAGTTATAATTCTTAGGCACCAAAAACATAATCCATAAAAGAAATAATTGATAAGCTAGACTTCATTAAAATTAAAAACTACTGCTCTGAGAAAGACAAGGTCAAGAGAATGAGAAGATGCTACAGACTAGAAGAAAATAGACTACAAGAAACACAGACTACAAGAAACACATCTAATAAAGGACTGTTAATCCAAAATATATAAAGAACTCTTAAAACTCAACAGTAAGAAAATAAACAACCTAATTAAAGAATGGGACAAAAAAAATTAAAAAATAGAGAATGGGAGAAAGTCCCTAACAGATACCTCACAAAATAAGATTTATAGATGGCAAATAAACACATAAATAGATGTACCACATCATATGTCATCAGGGAAATGTAAATCAAAACAACTAAAGATACCAAGACTTACCTATTACAATGGTCAAAATCTAGAACTTTGATAACACCAAATGCTGGTGAGGATATGGAGTAACAGAAACACTCATTGATTGCTGGTGGGAATGCAAAATGGTTCAACCACTTTGGAAGGTACTTTGGTAGTTTCTTACAAAACTAAACATACACTTACCTTATGATCAATAATCACCCTCCTTTCTAGTTAGCAAAATGAGTTGAAAAGTTGTGTCCACATGAAAGCCTGCACATGGATATTTACAGCAGCTTTATTCATAATTGCCGAAGCTTGAAACCAAGATGTCCTTCGGTAGGTGAAATGATAAACTGTGGTGCTTTCAGATAATGAAATATACAGTGCTAAAAAGAAATGAGTTGTCAAGCCTTGAAAAGGTATGGAGGAATCTTACACGCATATAACTCAGTGAAAGAAGCCAATCTGAGAAGGCTACATACTGATGATTCCAACTATATGACATTCTGGAAAAGAAAAAACTATGCAAACAATAAAAAAAAATCAGCAGTTGACAGGAGTTGGGGGCTGATGGTGGGAAGAACAAGCAGAGCACAGAGGATTTTTACAGTAATGAAATACTCTGTATGATTCCATAATGAGGAACATGCCATTATACATTTGTGCAAACCCACAGAATGTGTAACACCGAGAATGAGCCATAATGTAAATTATAGACTTTGGGTGTTTATGATGTATCAACATAGGGTCATTGATTATAACACTTTGGTAGGGGATGTTGTTAATATGGGAGGCTATACTTGTGTGAGAACAGGGTGCATATGGAAAATCTCTGTGCCTTCTCAAGTTTGCTGTGAACTTTAAACTGTTCTTAAAACTAAAGTCTTAATAAAAAGTTCACCTGCAAAAAATAAAATAAAAACCTATCCAAAACCAACATAGATGTTAGAATTAGCAGCAAGTACATTTAAAAAGGTATAATAGCTGTATACTATGTGTGCAAGAATCCAGAGGAAAGACTGATAATGTTACAAAGACATGGAACATATTAAAAAAAAACACTTCAATAAAACTTGTAGGGATGAAGTTCAATGTGAGGGATAAAAAATACACTACTTGGAGTGTATTTGGATTAGCATTGGATTTGACATTACAGAAGAAAGAATTAGTGAAGCTGAGGATGTAATAAAAGCTATCCAAAAAGAGGCAAAGAGATTTTTTTAAAAAAAAGTTAAAAAGAATTGATGCATAAACAAAGCATCATTGAGTTTTGAGACAACTTCAAATGGCCGAATATATATACTCTGAGTTTCCAAATGATAGGAGAGAGGGAGATAGCAAAAAGAATTGAATAAAAACAGCCACATTGTTTCAAATTAGATAAAAACTATAAACCCAAAGATCAAGAAACTCAACAAAATCTAAGCACAAGAGTTATGAAGAAGGTTACTACAAGGGATATCACAATCAAATTGCTTAAAACCAGTGATAAAAGCAGCCAGGGTAAAAGAACACATTAACATGGGAAAACAATTCTCAATGGATCTCTCATGTCGCTTCATACCTTATAAGCTAGCTATTAAGTGCCCTTTATCATGGACTATTCCAAAAATGTTCATATAGTAAAAACCTTTGTCTCCACCCAGATGAAAGGAAAGTCATGCTTAATACTCATGATAAAAGAATTGGACTCCCTAAGCTGAGGGCCCCTCTCCTGTGACCCAGTACGATACACCTGCAGCTGTCATTTCCTTCTTCACATGACCTGTGGCAGTGGAGGTGCATGTACTGGCACAGAGATGCTGATACTCTGGCTACTGCTATTACTTTGAACAACAAATTGTCCTTGATCTTTGACACATGAACCCCTTGTTTTCTAAGAATATCTGTGAAAATATAGCCAACCAACATGTTAACTTGTAAGTTGGGTAAAATCTAAGACTCTTCACAGTTCTTGACAATTTTGTCCTAAAGCTGGAATATTGACAGAGATGTAGTTTTCTGGAAAAGGAAGGTTGACAGTTTCCCAGGCCAGTTATCTGGACTCAAGGGAAGACTGGGGAATGAGTAACAAATATATTGACCAAATTACATGGTTAATTGGGCAATAAATGCTCTTCCATGTTATTGCCTGCCAATGAGGGCAATTGAGGATGTGGTTGAAAGCTGAGTATCAAGAATTAGAGTAAAAAACAGCTGCCCAAATGTTGGCCTAACTCTCTCCTCCAGGTGAGTTCCTTGTTAACTTGGCAGTCAACATCAGGTATGCACACTGTAACAACTAGTATTTAGATTCATTCTCCGTAGATCAAAGATTTGGCCTTTTTATTAAGAGTTACAGAGATGTGCCGCTCCACTTGGAATGAAAAAAAGGAAATTAGAGATCACTGTGGATCTACCAGGCAAAAGGTTAGCTGTTTGGGGGCCCTGCAAGGAAATGAGGGGGTGGCGTCCATAATGTTTGTTAAAGAATGGCAACAAACATGTCATTTGATGGTTCAACTGGTCCTGCAGTCTGTCTGCCAGCTTTAGACCCATTTAGTGATAACAGTGAAAGTCTGAGGGTTGTTTTCCCCAGTGGATGCAGGCTACTGAAGGGTGCTTTGGTCCTCTTGGAAAGATTTCCCTAATACACACAAAGTTCCACAGAAAACCACACATGAGGCACTGGATGGTATTTGAGCCACTGCCATAGACTGGGTTTACAAAACTCAGGAGAAAATGACTGAACAGAATCTAGATAAATTCTTCTCTTTATTTCCACCATCTTGAAAACTCTCTTAGGCTTTGCTAAAACCTTGTGAAAACTTAAGAGATGTTATCATGATAATGGAATAGTAGAAACTACATATTAAAGGGAATTCCTTTAAAAAAAATTCTCTGTGCAAATCAAATCAACTCAGACAAAAGGAGCAAAATCCTTGGCCCCATACGGAATGCCATGTGGCTGCAGAATTAAGAGGTTCCCAAAGCTGAAATAAATGGTATCTACAAAAGACCTTTGTTTCCTAACAGAGATTTAGCTTGAATGAAAACATTTTAACTTTAGTTGGTTTAGGTACCCCACAGGAATCCAAAACTAAATGTGTCTTCCTTCCTGGTGTGGAGCTGCTCTCTCTCTCTCTCTCTAACACATGATCCCTCTCTCCCCCACTATTCCAAACACAACTGTGTTAAAGAAAAAGATGTTTGGGGTGGAGCTAACCTCTCCCTATCCCCAAGAACAGTGAGGACCATATGCACCTGTCCAATTATGCTCCAGAAATTCAGGGAAAAGAGGGACTCGAACTTTTATAGCTTTCTTGAATTTAAGCGAAGTCAGCATTCTACCCTGTCCCATAGCAGGAGAAAGTGTTGGATTTAACTGAGGAGGTTTGGACAAACTTTGCAGTAGAGAATAAAAGTTGAGGTACCTTTGTGACATGGCTCATTGGACTGAGTCAATGTACTGTTGTAGTTTCCACTACTTAATATAGAATTTGTATTACTTGCTCTTCTTGATGCAACAAATGTTAGAGGGGATCCTAAACTCTAAAACTTCTAGAAAAAATAAAGAAGAAAAGTTTTATGACCTGGAGTTAGGCAAATTTTTTTTTTAGATTCCATGCTAAAATATGAATTATAAAAGGAAAAAAGAAGGTAAATTGAGTTTCATCAAAACTAAGAATCCCTTCTCTTCAAAAGATACCATGCAGACAATGAAAAGACAAGCCACAGATGGGGGAGAAATATTTGCAGATCACATATGATGAAGGACTGGTAACCAGAATATACAAAGAACTTTCCAAATTCAACAATTAAAAAAGACACAATTTTTAAAATATGGAAAAGATTTGAACTATACCAAGGAAGACATTGATGGCAAATAAACATGAAGAAAGCTTAATGTCATTGTTATCAGGGGCATGAAAATTAAAATCACACGTGGAAACAATTTCATATTTACTAAAATGTCTGAAATCAAAAATACTGAGCATTCCAAGGATGTAGAACAACAGGAACTCTCACACTGTCAGTGAGAACATAAGGTGGTACAAACCCTTCAGAAAAAAGTTCAACAGATTTTTAAAAAGTTAAACATATCTACCATATGACCCAGTTATTTCATTCCTAGATATGGATCCAAGAGAAATGAAAGCACACGTTCATACAAAGTCTTATATGCAAATGTTCATAACAACTTTATTTATAATAGTACAAAACTGGAAACAGACCAATCTCAAGTGAATAGATAATCTCAGGTGAATGGATAAACAATGGTATATTAGTCAGTAATACTACTCAGTAATAAAAGAAGACACTATCAGTCCATACGACATAAGAAAAATCTCAAATAATTAAATTGAATGAAAGAAGTCAGACAAAAAAGAATGCCTACTATATGATAACAATTATAGAAATTCTAGTAAATACAAACAAACTTCTATTGATAGAATCCATGGTTCCCTTGAGGTGGGAAGCAGGAAGGGACAGTAGGGATTGCTTATAAGGGGACACATGGACTCTTTTGGTAGTGATACTTAGATTCACTATCTTGATTGTGGCAATGGTTTTATAGGTGTTATATATACATATACAGACATATGTATATATATATATGTCAAGTTTATCAAATATATATGTCAAATTTATCAAATAGTATGCTTTAAACATGAAAAATTTATTTTATGTCAATTATACCTCAATGATTTAAATAATTTAGAGGAATACTCATTTATCTCTACCTTCTTACCTTGGTTAATTTTCCCTAATCTTTTTTTCCTAATAATTTTTTAAAAGGCTGGCACCACAAAATGTATGGATAATAAAGTTATAATTTTATCGCATCTATTGCATTTACTTCAGACACTGCATCCAAGAACTTTACATACTTGATTCTATTTCATCCTCATAAGAACTATATTTAGGTCAGTTTTACAAAATTGAATCTGGGATCTAATGCACCTAACCATCCGACACTTTCTTTTCCAATCTCTAGATAACTAATCTACTAATATCTTGTTTTCTCTCTCATTGAACGTCCAACCTTTGCATCTACACATACCTGCACCCCCCCACACACACAGCAAACAGCTGCACCTATTACATTATTGTCATTGACCATTTAGATTGCCTCCAAATCTCCTAACTTACCTGTATCCATCTCTATATCTATATTCTGCGTCTTTGTCTTTACCAATTAAAAAGTATAGGTTTTATTGAAGGCCAAATACCCATTTCCCTCCTGCATCTTATCCCCTGTTACATATTTTAAGAGTTTGTCTTTTATAGTTCTTGCCTCTACCAGCTGCATCTAATTCCTCCAAATGCTTTTTGTGAATCATTCCTATCAATGTGCAAAGAGAGGTCCAACATATTAAAAACAAACCTCCCTTGGGTACCACATTCACCTGACCATTTTTCTTTTAATCATTATAGTCAAACTTTAAAAAGTTGCCTCTATTTTTTTCTGTATTATTTATTCATCTCCCGTTTCTTTTACTACTTCTTCACCTTCCAGTCATTCCTATGTTCTCTCTAATCCATCTGACTTCTCAATTTTACCTCAGACTGCTCTTGGCAAGGGTACCGATGATCTCCATGTCACCAATTTCGTCTGCCACTTCTGTTTTCATCTCACTGATCTCAGCAACATCCGCCAGTGCAAACTGCGCTCAGTCCCTTTTAAATACTTTACTAGGCTCCCATACCCCAAATGACTCATTTTCTTCCGATCCTAAGTGCTAGTCTTCCTCAAACTCACTTCCTGCCTCTTTTTTACTCTTCTCCACCTTTACCTTTTAGACAGTCCCAGGGTCTTTTTCTCTACCTACACATTCTCTCTAAGTGATGTTCTTCAGGCTCTGGCTTCAAATCCATCTTTATGCTGATAGTATTCAAGATTTTCTGCTCTTCATAATCCTTCCCTTAGGTCACAAAATGTGTATACAAACACCTGCCTATCATCTCTACTTGAATGTTGTACAGGTGCTTCAAATGTAACATGTTTGCAACAGAATTTTTTATTACCCTTAACTAATCCTCTGTCCCAGCTCTGTGCATCTGTTTCTCCTCCAGAATTCCCCATCACAGTAAATTACACTAAGTCCTATCTAGTGGTTCCATCCCCAAACTCAGGTTTATGCTTGATTCCTCCATTCCTTCAACCCTATATGTCATAATTAGTATTTATGATTAGTCCTACCGTCTAGTGGTTCTCCAAATATACCATGACTACAACTGCTTCTCTCCATCTCTACTATCAACACCAGTTACCACCACCCTCACTTTTTACCTTGACTAATACAACAGCTCTTTTCCTGATTTCACATCTACAAATATTATCCTCTGATAATCAGTTTCCTACACAGTAGACAGTGATCTTTTTAAAAATGTAAATCAGGTTATGCTACTCTGAATGACTTCCAATGACTTTCTTCAAGTCCTCTGCGTTAGCTGTCTCTCTGCATGTAAAATGCTTTCTAGTCACATGAATATTTCTCTCTCATTTAAAGTCTCAAATTTTATGCCACTACCACAGAGAAACTTTCAATAAAACCTAAATCATCTTCTATCACATTATCCTGATTTATTTTCTCCATGATACTTCCAACCACTGAGAGTATCATTTAATATTTCTTACATATTACTTCTTTCATATTATTATTCTGTATTTCTTCTATATGAAGCTATATTATATGAACAAGTTTCCCTGTAAACAAAGAGTTCAGACAACAGGAACATTAGAAGCTAGTTAGTAAGTCAAAATCCTTAATAGACCTGATAATATAATTCAGTTATATCTCCCAACTCTTTACTTTATTATTTCCTTCTGAACATATTGTCAGAAAAGGTCTTTACTCTCTGGTATGATCTGACACAGACTCTTGAACCGACACAGAATGGTAAGAAAAATAACAAAGATTCTTAATGTCTTTTCTCCTAAAGGACGATGATTTACCTTTCTTTTTCTTTTTTCCTTGCTCAATCTGTTTATTCTTATATCTAAAGAGTAAAATTTCCCTTCATTTTAGGTTGAAAAATCCTAATGACTTTTGGAGAGACTTAAAAAAAATGCATGCACACCACATTTTCACTGAAAACAGAACATTACCCAAGAAATACTAGTTTACATTTTTGCTTTCTGAAAGAATTTTTAGCAGCAAATGGGCCTGAACTGAAATGCATTTCTCAGATGACAAAGCAAAAGTTAACGTATAGATCTTGCTATATATCCTGTTGAAATGTTCAAATAACTGTCTCTTTTGGAAGAGAGAGAATGAGTTTAGAGAATGAGTACATTTTTTTTCCTGATCTCCCCTCTCCCCTTCTTCAAGCTCCACTCTCCCCCACCAGCATTTTTATTAGGATCACTGAAGGTGCAGCTAGTGGATCAAAACAGAGAAAAACACCTTTGCCTAAAGATTAGGTCAACAATGTCAGAAATTAACAGATAGGCTTTCAAATCCCTAAATATCTTCCTTCTGTTATAGAAGTCACCTGAGATTATTAGTCATAAACGGAGAAATTTATACCTGCTTCCATTAAACTCTTTGAATAACTTTTTTTACATGATTGATTGTTGCATTATAATTATTTCTCGACATATCAGACACGCCCACTCAACAGTAAGTTCCTCCAGGTCTAGGGNCTTTTTTTACATGATTGATTGTTGCATTATAATTATTTCTCGACATATCAGACACGCCCACTTAACAGTAAGGAAACTATAACCTAGAACATCTGAAGTGCTCCACAAATAATCTAGCAAACATGTGATGAATGAATTTTAACCTAAAATATAAGATAGTATTTTTTGCTTCTTTTTACCCTCCAGTAAAAGATTTGCATTGTAGGCTGTCTGGCTTCCTGATCATCAGTATTATCAGTTCTGAAGACTGGGTAATAAGATGGAATTGTTAGAAAAACTAACAGAATCATATTCATATTATCAGCACCTGCCATATTATTTCCATCTGCATCAATATTAATTGTTGAATTTCAACACAGGGAGAAATCTTATGAAATATTTTCCCATCTGTATATATGTTATGACATTTTCAGGATAAAAAAATGAATTTCAAAAGGGAAGTTGCATTCTAAAGAAATAGAGTATTTCTGAGCTTAACTTTGTAATGAGACTGTGAAATCTACGAAATATACTATCACTACTATCAACTGTAAATGGAGCATTTTAAGTTGAATTTCTGGGGGGAAAAAGAGAAGGGGCTATAGTTATGAGCACCCTCCATTCAGGCAATTTTGATGATACAACAAGAAAAAAGGATCATTAGTGTATTCAGGGTTATCTCAATGGAGAGATCTGAATACATATTTTATACACATTTTGTAAAAGATTTGAGGTCCAATGGCTGTTTTACAGTCTCTTCTGCTAGAAAAGGAATGTGTAAACAATTAATAGAATAGAATTTATTATGTCTAGAAGTGTACATATCAATTAAATGTACACATAGGAATCATGATTCCTCTTATAATAAGTCGTAGTAAGTTTTATAAAGGGACTTTTGAGTACTAAATAGGATTATGATATAATTATCATTGAAAAACTATGACAACAAATCTTATATTAAAGATACATACATACATACACTTGCATTGATCTCAACANATGATATAATTATCATTGAAAAACTATGACAACAAATCTTATATTAAAGATACATACATACACTTGCATTGATCTCAACTAAGTAAAATCCATATACAAAGAAGTAAATATTTCAAAAGTTAATGACATATTTTTCAGGGAGAAGGGGCTATTGGGATTGTGGGAAAGTTTTGCCCTCACCATATAATTTTCTATATTTTAAAGTCAAGTATATTTTATAATGAGAAAAAAATTCATTATAAACAGAGTGGCATGCCTCCAAATTAAATATATTACAAATTATTTACCATGACAAATTATGCACGAGACATGAACATAACTAAATTCATTTAAATAAACTTTTTGAACGGATGTCATGTGCTAGAATAAGAAAAGTAGTAAGTACAGACACATGACTGTATTTTTATTCCTGTTCAGTGAGTAATATGATTTTATGGAGCTCACAGTTCAGTGGGGGAAAATATGTATCTATTACTTTCTAACTATACTTTCCAATCAATATACTAATACTTCTAAAAACCCAGAGTGAGAAGAAATATTGAAAGTCCTCAGTACTTTCGAATACTATGTTTGAGTTCTCAGTCATTAAAGGGCTGCAGCTAAGTGACAGTCAGAAATTCTGTATTTTCAGGGTGCCTGGGTGCTCAGTGGGTTAAAGCCTCTGCCTTCAGCTCAGGTCATGATCTCAGGTTCCTGGGATCGAGGCCCGCATCGGGCTTCCTGCTGGGCAAGGAGCCTGCTTCCTCCTCTCTCTCTGCCTACTTGTGACTCTCTCTCTGTCAAATAAATAAAAATAAAATCTTTAAAAAAAGAAAGAAAGAAAGAAATTCTGTATCTTCAGTTGCCAGGGTCGCCTTCAGGCCATCCACACCTGCCATCTTTCTTTGTGAAGGAGTAACTCAAGAAGAATGTTTTCATGAGAAAGTTCCCCGTATTTAACCAAAGGCACTTCAGTTATTCTTTATTCTCTTAAATGAATCTTAGCTTCAACTGAGTGCTTGGGCATCTCAGTAGTTTTATCTTCCCTGTGGGAGGAGGGGTGTGGGTAGAGGGAGTAAATCGAAGACAGTTTTCCAGCACAGTATGTTTACTAGCACGTTTAACCAGTTTCTTGGACAATTCAAGTTCTTTTTCTTTTTATTAAGATATTATTTATTTGTCAGAGAAAGTGCAGGAGCACAAGCAGGAGGAGCAGCAGGCAGAGGGAGAAACAGGCTCCCAGCTGGGCAAGGAACCTGATAAGGACTCGATCCCAGCAACCTGGGATCATGAACTGAGCCAAAGGCAGATGTTTGACTGACTGAGCCACCCAGGCATCCCAGCAATTCGAGGTCTTAAATCAAGTATATGGAAAGGAATATATTTGCTCTATTTATGGATTAGCTTTAGGTTAAAGGTACAACTTCACTGACCTTTGTCTCTTACTTCACTTTTTTCTTCTTTTTCATTGGGGAAAAAAAATGCAGTCTGGTGTGTTGATGATATCTTATTTGTGGAATGGAGATAACAGACTTCTGATATAGATGCTGTTAACTATAGCTAGTAATAAGCCAACGAGAAAGAGTGAAAATATTGGCTATTAACATTTTTTTGCCTGAAACAATGACTTAATGTATGTGGATCTCAGATTAATTACACTTCATATTTATATTTTGTTTTACAAAGTAACATGTGTGCATAAAGTACAAGAAAGGGATATGATACTTATTATCTTGCTACAGAAAAAGCCTGTAAGAAAAAGCCTTGCTTAGTATCTTTTCTACCTATACCCACATATACATCCATAAATCTAAATTTTAATGAAATTTTGATCTATACATATCATTCAATAAATTATCCTTTTAATTTCACATGTCACTAAATATTAATTTACAAAGGCTTTCTTGTTGACTTAGAATTCTGTTTTATACCTGTACCATCCCTTACTTTACTAAATGCTTCCTTGGGGGCATTTATATCATTTATTTTCTTTTCTCTGAAAGTATTAGCATGAATATTCTAGTGAATTTTTTCTGCACTTCAATTATTTTTTTCCAATAACCTACTAGGTTACAAACGAAAATTTTAAGCCCAAATTTCCTTCCAAAAAATTTAAAGTGACATGTGCGTGACAATACAAAATCTTGAAAGTTTTAAGTATCTTTACCAAACTAATACACTTGCACGGCATACCATTTTAATTTGCGTTTTGATTATAAAAGATGCTAAGCATTCTTTCTTATATTTAATGGCTATTTGTTTTTCTTCCTCTGGGAATTATTTAGGTATATTAATTCACCAAACACTGTTAAAGATTTAATCAGCCGAAGACTACCAGGCACAAATTTGTGTCTGACAGAATCAGATTTACTGACCTGATTCAGCAAAAGAGGGCACTCTGGAGGAACTCTGGGATGACACATGACAAGAGAGAGCAAGAAAGCATCTTTTGTAAGGTTTTGGTTACTACTGAATGATTCAGAACCATGTCTAAAGGAAGAGGGCATTAATTGTGATTAGGTACTGCTTTTAAGAGAGATTAAGAGAAGCAAGGATTAACTATGAGTTGGGTGCTGTCATGAAGTGACAGCATTTCAGCAATTAGATGTCCCCAGTAATAGACAAAAAAAGAAAAAAAGAAAAAAAAAGAAATTCTGGGAGCATCACTGGTAAGCAAGCAGAAATCATGTGAAGAGAGGTTTGTTATGGCATTTTACTGCATGGCCTTAGGGAAATGTTTTCCATTAATTCAGAGACTACCTTTCTCTGTGTCCAGCATCCTACCCAGCCTGATTAATGGCAGAGCTATCTTTTCCTTTTCCAGTCTTAGTTGAAATTCATTCTTGCAGTCCTAGACAGGACTCCATTTCAAAATGGAGTTTACCACAGTTTAGGCATGTATGTTATTGGTTAATGGTCCAGAATTCTCAATTACGCATTCCTGAATCAGAGGCTTGGCATGTCTCCTTACTGACTGTGTCATTTTAGAAAAGATATTTAATCAGTCAGGTCTTGGTATCCGTGTTTGTAAAATGGAACCACCACACTACTTTTACTATCTAGCTTGTAGGACTATTGAGAAAATTAAATGTAATTATTTTTATAAAGCACTTATCAAAATGTCTGGCATAATGTAACTGCTCAAAAAGGAATAGTAACTAAAAGGGTATGTTTAATAAGGGTTTTTTTTGTGTGAACCAATTGATGGACACAATGAATGAAAAGATGATGATTAGAATGATTATATATATATATATGCCCATATGAGAATTGAAGGATATCAGTCTGTGTGGAAGTTTCTAATGAATATTCTATGAATTGGTAATTTGGTTTTTGTTTGATGATACCAGGTATCTGCAAAGGAAAGAGGAGCACAAGTTAGTAGATTTAATCTTACAGGCAGAATTCTCCTACTAGCCTAACAGGAAAGCTTAAGAGATCAGTGAGAAAGAGACTCAGACATTGCAGTCCAGCAGGCTGTAGTTCCCATTAAAGAAACAAGAATTTCCAGAATGTTCTCTGGAAGCAGAGTGAGGTTCTATCTCCATGGCTCTGGATATAACTTCATGCACGTAAAAGAGCATGCACATAATAACAAGAAAAGAAATGTTTCAGAGAACAGATTAACAAATTGAGAGGCAGAGGTATACCAGAAAGGAAGGAAGCATCAAGGACACAGGTGTTGAAATGCTAACTATCAGGTTAAAAAAGAGAAACATCCCAGAAGAGGAAGAGTATCAATCCAACATGATAGAAAAGAGACACGAGAAACCAAGTAGGTGTGAACTCAGAGCGAAAGTAATGACAGGCAGACGGGTTAGAATTAAATGTGGTGACACGGTTGATGTAAAGCACAGATGCAGTCAGTCTGCCCTAGGCTATGATGTACAGCAGTCTGGGATGGTGAAGAAATTGTGCACTCCATGCTAGAAGAAAACTTACTAAATCCAGTCAATAAAACAGCCGAAAGGCCACCGAGGGGGTCCTAGAAAGTATCTTTGTAGTAGTTAATACAAACCGGCTATTCTGGCTGCCACTCCAACACATGACCATGGGGAGACAGTGGCCTCAGTGACTTAAACACTGCAAATCACTGAGGAAACCAAGTTAATCAATGCAACAATCAACCTGCTATCGTCATGCGGCAATGGAGACACACAGTCTCGTTGCCAACTGAACAAAGCATAGAAAATGTTAGAGAAGTTGTGGATAAAGGAGGATGAATAAGTAAAATTTAGATATATTTGTTGCCTTTTTCAATAACTGGACAAGTCATAGAAAAAAATACCTAAATAAAAACTATGTCATTAATGTGGGATATCTGGTCAACTTTATCTAGGACCAGCTTATTTTAAAAGTTCTATTTTTAAAATTGAATAGGTCGACCTTTCCCAACGGTGAGTCATTGGCAGAACCAAATTTAACTAAATTCGGGCCACTGAACACCTGCTCTCATAATGTCTTTCTTACATGACTGCCGGGAAAGGGTTCTGTTCTTGTTTTTAATCCCAAATTTATCCTTTTTGTCTTATTCAACTTTTCTTTTTCAGTAAGGCTAAGAATATTTTGAATGGAAGAAAAACTACTCTATTTTAAACAAATCAAAAGAGACAATAGAGTTCCGGAGTCAGTTTCATTGTAAAAATTTGAAATGGACCTTTTGTTTTGTCATGACAAATTATAACAACTTCATACTATTTTGAACATTCTTCCTTTGCCCCATCTGATTTTTCAGACACCAACACAAGCATTATTTGCCTTGAGCAGCCATGGAACAACTGTTTAAACCTTATTTACAGATTTCTGCCAGTTTCCACCATGCTATTTTCAATTATTTGCAAACTATGCTAGGCAAATATTTCTTGGAGATGTTAGATATACAAATACATATAATGCATATTAAATTATTCTCCAAGAAATATGTATGTATATATTGTATATATGCATATATACATGAATATATATGTATATATGTGTGTATATATTTATACATGTATGCTAGTATGTGTGTATTTGGCATATATATACNTTTTGAATGGAAGAAAAACTACTCTATTTTAAACAAGTCAAAAGAGACAATAGAGTTCCGGAGTCAGTTTCATTGTAAAAATTTGAAATTAACCTTTTGTTTTGTCATGACAAATTATAACAACTTCATACTATTTTGAACATTCTTCCTTTGCCCCATCTGATTTTTCAGACACCAACACAAGCATTATTTGCCTTGAGCAGCCATGGAACAACTGTTTAAACCTTATTTACAGATTTCTGCCAGTTTCCACCATGCTATTTTCAAATATTTGCAAACCATGCTAGGCAAATATTTCTTGGAGATGTTAGATATACAAATACATATAATGTATATTAAATTATTCTCCAAGAAATATGTATGTATATATTGTATATATGCATATATACATGAATATATATGTGTGTGTGCATATATTTATACATGTATGCTGGTATGTGTGTATTTGGCATATATATATATATACACACACATATATATATACATACACACATACATATATACACACACACAAAAGGTTTAGAATACATTTGGAAGACATAAAATTCACTAATTTAATGTAAAAATTTCATTGGCAGAATTCAATGTCAAGCCAATTAAAAATACACTAAATACACGAGAAAACTTCTTAAACTAGGAAAAAAATGTAACTTCATTTCAGTAATGATATATTTTTATATTATATATTTAAATCATATAATAGATTCTATTTAATATTCCAAAAATCATTTCAAGAATTGTTTCACCTTGCTGTGACCGACACAGAGTCATAATTTTAAAAATCATTGTGTTTATATCTGTGCCTGGGTGACTCAGTCTGTTAAGTGTCTTACTTGGGCTCAAGTCATGATGCAAGGATCCTGGTATCAAGCCCCAGGATCTAGCCCCACATTGGGCAACCTGCTCAGCAGGGAGTCTGCTTCACCTCTGCCCTTCCCTCCCCACCCTGCTTGTGAGCTCCACCTCTCTCTCTCAAATAATAAGATCTTTAAGAAATAAAAAAATTAAAAAATAAAATGATTGTGTTTATAAAGTAAAATCACAAATATGCATTTAAGTGTGAGACATCTGCTTTAATTTTGAAAGCTTTATAATTTAACAAGCTATTAAAATAAGATATTCAAATCGTACTGGACGTTTCAGATCACAAAAAATAATTTGAAATTTTTCTCTTTAATTTTGGATAAAATGAAGGATTTCTATCCCATGAGCCAACGTAGGTGGAACCAAAACAAAAATAAAATATGATGAATGAAAAGTGAGAACATATATTTAATTTGTTGATTCTGCTGTAATAAGCACGCTCATCATTGGCTTTTATTTAGGCTATATATGAACATTTTTCCTTACTTCCATTATAATGTCCATAGTAACAAGAGATTGTCTGTGGATATTTAACAGTCATACTTACTGTCATTAATTGTCATTTTATACGGATTGTCATTTTATACTGCTTTTTCAATAAAATTAAGAAAAACATAATGGAACAGAGNGCTATTAAAATAAGATATTCAAATCGTACTGGACGTTTCAGATCACAAAAAATAATTTGAAATTTTTCTCTTTAATTTTGGATAAAATGAAGGATTTCTATCCCATGAGCCAACGTAGGTGGAACCAAAACAAAAATAAAATATGATGAATGAAAAGTGAGAACATATATTTAATTTGTTGATTCTGCTGTAATAAGCACGCTCATCATTGGCTTTTATTTAGGCTATATATGAACATTTTTCCTTACTTCCATTATAATGTCCATAGTAACAAGAGATTGTCTGTGGATATTTAACAGTCATACTTACTGTCATTAATTGTCATTTTATACGGATTAATTGTCATTTTATACTGTTTTTTCAATAAAATTAAGAAAAACATAATGGAACAGATAAAAATACTGAGAAGGCGATTGATAACAAAATTGTAAACAACTTTTATATAAAAAGTTAATGCAGAATTATTTTAAAATAAAATACAATTATGAGCAGAAGCAAGATATTAAAATGTACTCCTTAGATTTTTCTTAATCATTGTTATATATAAACTCAACAATTTGTCTTTCATGCTTTGAGACATTATTTTTACATTTCAACATTTGCATCTATATCCTGAGTCTAAAAATGATCATTCACTTTTAGAGAGCATTGAGAATAAATGTCGATAATCAGGAGTTAATCTATACATGAAGAAACTGAGAGACTAATAATTAATTCTCTCAATATACTCTCCTAGCAAGTGACAGAAATGAAATTTGAACTCAGGCTTCTCTGATTCTAAAGTTTTTCCCCTCCATCAGTAGATTCCAACATTTTTGATATATGGATCTCTACAATCTTTAAAAATTGTAAATGTTAATATATTTTAGAAATTAAGAAGTTGGCAATGGCATCAGGTTCTCTGGATTTGGATCTTAACCTTCCAGTCAAACTATATGGCCTTACATAAATGATTTACACTCCCTATGATTCAGTTTTCTAATATCAAAAAAGAGTATAATTATACCCTCAATATATTCTTATGAATAGGGACTAAATAATTCATGCTAAAATGATTGGTAGTCCCAGTCTTATAATTGCGAACCACGGCATGATACCTGTTATACCTTTTTTTTTTTTTTGAGGTATAATTGACATACAACATTCTATTACTTTTGGGTGTACACATAATGATTTGATATTTGTATACACTGCAAAATGATCACCACAGTAAGTCTACCTATCATCTCTCACCATACATAGTTAAAAAAAATTATTATTTNTGTATACACTGCAAAATGATCACCACAGTAAGTCTACCTATCATCTCTCACCATACATAGTTTAAAAAATTATTATTATTTTTTACAATGGTAACTTTTAGTATTAACTCTCTTGGCAACTTTCAAGTATATACTACATTATTTGCTATAGTTATTGTGTTGTGCATACATTATATCCCCATGATTTATTAATCATTGCAAGTCTGTACCTCTTGACTCCCTTCACCTGTTAAGCCCAACCCCAAATCCTCCTCCCCTCTGGTAATTATGTCTGTCCTCTGTATCTATGAATTTTGTTTTGTTTGTTCATTTGTTTTCTTAGATTCTACATATCAGTGAAATTATATGGTATTTGCTTTCTTCTATCTGACTTACTTCATGTAGCTAATTCCCTCAAGGTCCATTCATGTCACAAATGGCAAGATTTCTTTTTTTTTTTATGGTCNTTCATGTAGCTAATTCCCTCAAGGTCCATTCATGTCACAAATGGCAAGATTTCTTTTTTTTTATGGTTGATGTAAATGGCCTTTATGAACTATGGCTTTTATTATTTTGAGGTATGTTCCCCCTCTACTCAATCTGTTGAGAGTTTTTATCATAAATGAATGTTGAATTTTGTCAAATGATTTTTCTGCATCTACTGAGACGACCAGACAATTTTTATCCTTTGTTTTGTCAATGTGGTGTGTCACATTGATTGATTTGTTGCTATGAATCATCCTTGCATCCCAGGAATAAATACTACTTGATCTGGATATATGATTCTTTTAATGTATTATTGAATTTGGTTTACTAATATTTTGTTGAGATCTTTTGCATTTATTGTTAATCAGGGATATTTGTCTGTCATTTTCTTTCTTTGTGGTGTCCTTGTTTGCTTTTAATATCAGAGTAATGCTGACCTCATAAAATAAATTTGAAAGCATTCTCTCAATTTTTTGGAAAGAGTTTGAGAAGGATAAGTAATACGTTTTTTAATGTTTAATAGAATTCACCCAGGAAGCCGTATGATCCTGAATTATTTTTTGTTGTTGTTGTTGAGAGGTTTTTGATTACTGATTGAAACTCTTTACTGGTAATCAATATATGCAGATTCACTATTTCTTCATGATTCAGTCTTGGAAGATTTAATGTTTCGAGGACTTACTCCATTTCTTCTATATTGTCCAATTTGTTGTTCAATTTGCATATAATTGTTAATAGTAGTTTCTTATGATCCTTTGTATTTCTCTAGCNAGTCTTGGAAGATTTAATGTTTCGAGGACTTACTCCATTTCTTCTATATTGTCCAATTTGTTCAATTTGCATATAATTGTTAATAGTAGTTTCTTATGATCCTTTGTATTTCTCTAGTGTCAATGGTAACTTTATCTGTTTCATTACTGATTTTATTTATTTGAGCCTTCTCTCTTTTTTTCTTGCTTAATGTAGCTAAAGGCTTATCCATTTTGTTTATTTTTTCAAAGAACCAGTTCTTAGTTCCATTTATCTTTTCTATTTTTTTTTTTGGTGTCTATTTTATTCATTTCCACTCTGATCTTTTTTTTTTTTTTAACACTTACTTGTTTATTTAAGAGACAGAGAAAGAGAGAGAGCATGAGGAGGGATAGAGGGAGAGGGAAACAAGCAGACTCAGCACTGAGCGGGAAGTCCTACTCGGGGCTAGATCTCGCAACCCAGAGATCATGACCTGAGCTGAAATCAAGAGTCAGACACTTAACCGACTGAGACACCCAGCCACCCTTCCACTCCAAACTCCGATCTTTTTTATTTCCTTCCTTTGTTCCTTCCTTCTGCTAACATTAGGCTCAGTTTGTTCTTTTTCTATTTCCTTAAGGCAGAAGAAGGAGGTTATTTATTTGATCTTTCTTGAACTATGAAACTTGAGCTATCAACTTCCATTTTAGAACTGCTTCTGTTGCAAACCACAAGTTCTGGTATATTGTGTTTGCATCTTTGTCTCAAATTTTTTTTTCTCCTTTAATCCATTGGTTGTTCAGAAAGTATTGTTTAATTTCCATGTGCTTATAAATTTTCCAGTTTTCCTCTTGTTATTAATTTTTAGATTGATGTCATTGCTGTCAGAGAAGATACTTGGTATGATTTCAGTCTTCTTGAATTTACTAAGACTTGTTTTGTGGGGCACTTGTGTGGCTCTGCCCCTCCCCCTGCTTGTGTGCTCTCTCTCTCTCCTATAAAGAAATAATTTTTTTTAAAGACTTGTTCTGTGGCCTAACATATGGTCTACTCTAGAAAATGTTCCATGTGCTCTTGAGGAGAATGTGTATTTTGCTATTGCGGGATAGAATGTTCTGTATATGTCCACTAGGTTCATTTGTTCCAAATCCACTGTTTCCTTATTGATTCTCTGACTGGATGATCTACCCAATGTTGGAATGAGGTATTAAAGAATGCAACATTCATTGTATTACTATTTATTTCTCCTTACACTTCTGTTAGTTTTTGCTTTATGTATTTAGGTGCTCCAATTTGGGTGCATAAATATTTATGACTTATATATTCTTGCTGGATTGACCCCTTTATCAGTATATAATGACCTTCTTTGTCTCTTTTTACCACTTTGGCTTTAAAGCCCATTTTGTCTAATATAAATATAGCTATCCCTGCTCTCTTCTCCTCCCCCTCGTCCTCACCATTCTCCTTCACCTCCTCCTCCTCTTCTCCTCCTACTTCTTTTTCCTCTTCTTCTTCTTGTTACCATTTGCTTGAAATGTCTTTTTCTATCCTTTCACTCTCAGTCTATGTGTGTCTTTTAAGACTAACATGAGTTTCCTAAGTAAGTGGATCTTAATTTTTTAATCCATTTAGCCATTCTCTGTCTTTTGATTAGACAATTTAATCTGTTTACATTTAAAGTAATTATTGATAGATAATGGCTTACTATTGTTATTTTGTTGATTTATTTCTGGTTATTTTGTAGATCTGATATTCCTTGTTTTGTATCCTGTTGTCTTTGTGTGTGTGTGTGTTTTCAAGTCTTTTATCATAATTATGCTTTGACTTCTTTATTATGTTCTTTTGTGTAATTACAACAGGATTTTTCCTTGTAGTTACCAAGGGACCTACATAAAATAACTTAAACTTACAACACTATTTTAAACTGATAACTTAACTTCAATAGAATTTATAAACTTTATACTTTTACTTTTCCTGCCCCTCATATTTTAGGTTACTGCAGTTATAATTAACATGTTTTTATGTTGTATAATAATAGATATTTGTAGTTATGATTATGATTATTTTTTATATTCTTTTAAAAACACTTTAGAGTTGGTATATAAATTATTGCCACTATTACTTATTGCAGACTCTAACTGTGACTACATATTTATCATTACCAGTGAGATTAATGTGACCTTTTTGTGTTTTTTATGATGTTAATTAGTGTTGTTCTACTTTCACTCAAATAACTCCTTTTAGGATTTCTTGTAAGGCAGGTCTGGTAGTAACAAACTCCCTCAGCTTCTGTTTGTTCAGGAAAGTCTTTACCCTTTATTTCTGAAGGATAGTTTTGCCAAGTATAGAATTCTTGGCTGACAATTATTTTCCTTCAATAATTTGAACATGCCATCTCATTCTCCTGGCCTGAAAAGTTTCTGTTGAGAAATCCAATCACAGTTATGGAGGTTCCCTTGTATGTAAGTTCTCTCTTTTCTCTTACTGCTTTTAAAATTCTTTCATCTTTGACTTTTGACAATTTAATCATAATTTATCTAGATGTATCTGTATTTGAGGTCCTTTGAGCTCCATAGATCTGGATGTCCATTTCCTTCCTCAGGTTTAGGAAGTTTTAAAATATTAATCCCTTAAATCTATTTTTGTTCCTTTCTCTTTTTTTCTCTTTCTGAAATTTCCATAATGCAAATATTGTTCCTTTTCATTGTTCCCTATAATTCCTATAGGCTTTCTTCACTCTTTTTCATTCTTTTTCATTTTGCTCCTCTGACTGGGTAATTCCAATGTTCTATCTTCCAGGTTGCTGAGTCTTTCTTCTGCATAGATGAGTCTACTTTGAAACTCTCTCCTGAATCCTTCATTTCAATTATTATATTTTTCAACTCTAGGGTTTGTTTGTTTGTTTGATGATTAGTATTAATTTATCAGATTTATCCTTTTGTTTGTGCATTGTTTTCTTAATTTCATTTAGTTTTGGTTTTTTTGTTTGTTTGTTTGTTTTTGTAGTTCACTAAACTTCCTTAAGAAGATTATTCTGAATTCTTTGGCAATTTATAAATCTTTACTTCTTTAGAGTCAGTTATTAGAGCTTTATTAGTCTCTTTTAGTGGTGTCATACTTACCTGATTTTTTCATGAATCTTGAGATTCCTTACATTGGTATCTGCACATTTGAGTAATTGGGCTCCTCTTCCAAATCTTACAGGTATGTTTTGGCAGATACAGTTCTTCATTAGTCAGCTTAGTTTGGGCTTCTGGGTGTGTCTGCTGTTGAATTCATTATGCAGCTTCCTATGTGCTCTGGTTAGGTTCCCTTGTTGGACAAGTTGAAGGCTATATGCATCAATAAGTATGGTTATGGATTCAATTCCCTGCCTAAGTACAGCAGAAGAAGAAGTTCTAAAGCCAGTAAAGCTCCCTGTTGTCTAAACTCAAGCTGACCTGTACTCCAAGTTTCCTGACTGAACTGCCCAGTGACTTTGCTCTGCAAGTGATCAGTTCTACCAGGCCACCTCTTAGCTCAAGCACCCTTGGGCCACTTCCAGGAGTTTTTTCCAGCTCTTCTGGTCAGAGAGGGCTAAAGGATACTATCCAAGAGGCTGGGGCTATGTCACAGCTCTCTTACCTGGATGAAAGGGGCAGGGCCCCTCCAGGCCCCAACTTATCAAATAAGTCCTCTGGTTGAGAGTGGCCAGGTGCTACCTACAGCCATGGCTGTGAATCAATTCCTCTGCCTGTGCATAGGAAGACAATGCTCTATGCCTACTATAGGCTTTGCTCTGGGGTGATCAGCTCTGCCCACTCACCTTAAGCGAGAGTGTGTCAGGGCTGCACAGCTTCCAGGAGTTGTCACCAACCTTTCTGGTCAGACGGGATTGGAAGATGCTCTCCACAGCAGGTGGAGCTGTGAGCAAACCTGGTTTTAGTACTAGAAAAACTTCTTGAGTATCTGAATTGGGCACATCTGCACCCTGCCAAGTTCCCTGGTCAGAGCGAGCCTTGGACTTGTTTCTGCAGATAAGCAAAAAAACTATTGGGATTACTACCCGGGCACTGCAGGTATGAACACAGCCTGCCAAGATCTGTGTTCTGGTTGTTGCAAGCCCCTCCCCACTTTTCTATCAGCCAAATTCCCAGTGTTTGAGCCTTGCAGAGTTCCCTGAAATCCCTGAGGTGCAAGAGCAGAATAGTGGTTCCTGCAAAGTTATCCACAATGCTGGGGGTGGAGAGTGTGCTGGTTGTCTCCCTGGGTTCTTTTCCCACTGGAGGAACTAAAAGCTCAGGTGAAATCTCTCCACGTAGTGATGCACTAGCCTGGGGGAGGGGCAATGCAGTCCATATGTAGCCTACTTTTTACCCTTCTAATGCAGTCTGTCTTTCTTTGTGGTGCACAAAGGTGCTTCAGTCTCACTCCCATGTTCTTGGATTCTCCGTGGTGTCTTGTTCTTCAATAGTTGTTAGTTGTTCTTCTTGGAAAAGGGAGCAAAATCAGGACCAAACTATTTTACTATCTTTATCTACAGACCTACTATTAAGTTTCAAGTAATTGCTCAATTCTTGCATAACACGAGCTATTAAAATAGCTTATCATGTAGTGTGCCAGTATTGAATTTCCATCTGAGGGGTTATTTAGTAATGGCTTTGAAATAAAAAATGAAATCTGTAAACCCTGAGCAATATCACTGCTTTTACATGCTCTGCAGTCTGTAATAGGCTATTAGATAAAAGATAGTAATGTATTCTGGAAGAACAGGCCCATTGACAATGAATACAAGGCATGATTTTATTCTTGCTTCACAAATAATGATATCTGTATCCTTCTTAAAAGAATTATAATCTTCAAAAGCTGCCAGACTTACATTCTTTTGCAACTGGCATATAGCTCTTGTTCTATGCAATATCTTAAGAAGGAAAGCCAGAAGTATTTTAGAATATATGGAAAGGTACCCAGGGACATATATATTTTGAAATGTTAAAAGTACAAGAATTATAAGGTGATATTATTTTTACCTACATATCTAATGAAGAACAAGGAAGAAAGAAAATATTTCCTTAATAACATTTGTAAGATGTAGTACATATAATTTTTAAAATTTATTTTCCACTAGTAAAACAAATATTCACAACACGAATGTTTAACCATACATGTATGTATATTTCTTAGTTACTCAAATATTTAATATTGAGACAATTTCTTTATAAATATTGGTGAATTTTACTGTTTTAAATGCTTGAAAATAAATAGGCTAATAATTCTCAAAGGAACTGACTGACTCTCTCTGATTTCTCTATGATCGGCTAAGTACTCAAGGGCACTGCAGATAGAATTTTCAACATTTCTAAAAGCCAGATCTATCAGAACCCAAACCAAAGTCAAGCACGCTCTAGTTCTATAGCTGCTTTTACCCCCCAGCAGCTTTTGTAAGAGGGGATTTGAAGATGGCACTTTATTTATTTTTGTTTAAAAATCATAATGTAATTTTAAATTACTATAGTGATACTCCAGTAACTTGTGAGGATTTAAAAGTGTCGTGAGTTCCCGTTTTATAGTGATTATTTAAAATTCCTCTCTTACAAAGAAAAAAAATCATTGAATACATTTTAAAAATGTAACAACATTTGAAATATTGAGCAAAAGAAAAAAAAGAGTAAAGTACTTTCCATGCCCTTTACCAGCACAGAAATGATTCTGAATGTGATATTCCCCTTTGATTTGCAAAAACCATTCGGAATTCTAAATATTGAATTTCACTACAGCTTAGTGATATCTTTCAGTTTATGTTATTATAGGGCAAACTGTCTTTGATAGTTTGAAGAAGCTCGGCAAGTACTGGCAGTCAATGTTTTCAACTGGATCTGAAGAAGCAACATATATTCAGAGGAAAAATAACTATTTTGCTTATTTGAAGACAGATCATTGGGTTTATCAGAATACAGTCCACTAGTTTGAGAACAAAACCTCATTAAAAAAATCAGGAAAGGCATCACCGAAGCAACTGTTTTAAAACAAAAGAAAGGTGTCTTTTATTAAGGTGTCACACAGACTACAAAATAAGAAAACTAATTGACTGAGAAACAAGAATCTACCTGAATTTTAAAAGGAAAATTAAGCACAGGATCATGGTTTGCCCATCTATCACAGAAAAAAATGTTATTTTAGCAAAGTAATGGAAACAATGACCTTGTTTCCATGCAAAACCTGGAATGAGTTACTTTATAAATTCAGTCAGCTCCATTAACAGCAACAGCTACAGAAAGTTTGAAAATATATTCAACAAGCTTCTTGAAGTTGGCTGGTCTATCTTGTACATAAACAGTTGTTTGGTTTTTGAAATATTACATGTATTACAGATGCAAGTCCAGAACAAAAGCAGTTTTAAAGAAAGTTGGAAATGAAGATCTATTTGTCCTCTTGCAGTTTTAGCCTATAGCTGGGATATCCAAAAGTTCCTGAAATATAAGATTTATTTCAAGGCATTGTTTATGTGGGAGGTAAATAAACATCAATTTCCTTATCTTTTTTATCCCTCATTACCCACATCAAAGGTATCATCACAGCCAGCAAACTCACTGTGAAGATTCATTGCAGGTATAAAGGGTCAACTGAAAAAATTATATATCACTCATCACATGATATATCCCATGTGTTCATAATAGAACATTTCATTACTATTATTCAGAAAGGAGGTGTTTTTTTTTTTAATTTTATAATGAGACAGTTGTAAGAGATGACAATTGGCACAGACCTAATTTTGGGTGCTAATCTCAGTACCAATACCAACTATTTTCATTATATGGGAGACAATTTGCCTCTCCAGGTTTTCATTTCTTTACTTGTAAAAACAAATTTAACAGGGCATTTTATCTAAGAAGAAACCAAATTTAAAATTTTGTATTTGTTTGTTTATGGAACGAGTGGCTAATAACCCTTCTGAACATCTATTATAGAAGTTGAAATAGCTGGAGGTTTTGTATTTAGTTGCTTAAAGAATGAAAGAAGCTGTTGATTTTTTATTTTGTTTTATTTTATCCCACCTCACACAGAAGCACGTGATCAAAGAAGAAGGAGACCTGAGTTTTCATGTGCCGTTTACCCTCACCAGCATTCCCTATTTGACCCTACCAGGTTTGAGTGACTGATGTGAGGCACTGGAAAAAAAGAGAAGTAAAGATAAAAATAAGAAGTGTTTACAAAATGCTGAGAGAATCAGCTGTAAGATGTACCACTGGAGGGCCCTCCTTTGGGGTGGCTTCCTACCACCAGCACGGCACCATTAGCCCACACTCACAAACACACTCATACCTTCTACCACAGACCCCAGTACAAAAGGAGTGAGCAGGCACAAGACACAGCCATGCTCAAGAGAAGAGCATTCCCTGGAAAACACCTGAAAAAATATGGCCCTGATGGAGAATGAAGAAGAACACAAATGGCCTGTGATGTGTTTATACGGGAATGCTCCAAGTACCCGAGAAAATGTTGAGGAGGAGAATGGGTAGGGTAAGGTCTTGCATCAGGATGCAGGGGTACAATAACCAGTATTTTGTTTTCACTTTAATGAGACCTCATTTGTACCAGAGACTAGTGAGGTAAAACAGAGATTATAAAATAGTTCTTACCTGGCCATACAGAAAGTTTGTGGCTTGCCAAAACACTGCCCTTAAAGGTATCAGAACAGAGGGATTCCAGTTTTAGCGAGTGGCATGGAATGTAGGGCAATTTCCTGCTTCTAAGAGTTTAGTGTCTAGTGATTTATAGAGGGAAGAGAATCTTGGACACAATATGGAGACCTGAGCTATGGCTTTGAGTTTGAGGAACTGTCCCTTCTTCCTGTGGGCCTCCTCCTGCACTGCCCCAAAGCCTTAGCTTCCTTCTCTGTGAAATGAGGGGCCAAGCTCAATTAAATGAAGATCCTTTTACCACTATTATTGTAATACTCTGTTGAATGGACAAGACCTAGTAGAACAGAACCTAATTAAGACAGATAGAAAATAATGATCAACAATGCAAAGCCATATATAATGAAATAGGGTAAATTGTGTCCTGAAGACTAAGAGTATTTGTAAAGCTCATCGGTTTACCAGGTTACAATCTCTTTGAGGGCAGGGACTATGCCGAAGTCACCTTTCAAATACTGGTAACTAACACTGGTTCCTGACCCACAGAATCTTCTTAAATAAATCATGTTTACGTCTGCATAAAAAATCTACATAATAAATCATATTAAAAACACAAGTGGACAAGTAAGATTAATGTGTTTCCATAATTACTTATATTTTAGCAAAGTAACTTTAAAAAATCTAGATCCAATAAAAGCAAACTAACATTTAGTAAGTACTTACCACGTTCCAGGAACTGGGTGAGTATTTTTACATAAGTTTAAGCTTCACAGCTTCCTTAAAAGTTAGGTACTATTGTTACTATCTGTATTAGTCAGGGATCTCCAGAGAAACAGAACCACCAGAAGATATATATGTGAGCAGATTTATTGTAGAAATTGGCTCACATGCTTATCGATGCCTAGAACTCCCCACAACCTGTTCTCTGCAAGCTAAAGAACCAGGACAGCCGGTAGTGTAATTCAGTCTGAGTTGGAAGCCTAGAATCAGGGGAGTTGGTTGATGGTGTTACTCCCAGTGCAAGGCCACAGGCCTGATAAACAGAGGGACGGGGGTGGGGGGGTGGCTAAATTCTGAAGTCTGAAGGCCAGGAAACCAAGAGTTCTACTAAATAGGCATAGAGTTATGGTTAATTTTATGTGTCAACATGACTGGGCTAAGGGATGCCCACAGAGCTGGGACAGCCATTTTCTCCTACCTTCAGATAGCTCAAGAAGAGAGAGCAAGAATGTGCCCTTCCTTCTTTACCTTTTTGTTCCATTTGGGCTCTTTAAGGGATTGGATTTGATGCCCAACCACCTTGATAAGGATGGGTCTCTTTACTCAGCCTACTAATTCCAACGCTTATCTCTCCCAGAAGCATTCTCACAGACACACCTGAAAACAATGTTTTACCAGTTCTCTGGGCATCCCTTAACCCAGTCAAGTTGACACATAGAATTGACCATCATCATATCCCCATTTAATAGATGACACAGATGAGGTTAAGAAAGGACTTGAAACCCCATCTGAGTCTGAAGACAATGATCTTTCTATGTGACTTGTGTTCTCATTCCTGGTGATAACTTTCATTTGGCTTACCCATACCTCTTAATACTGAATTGAACTTACCTACTTTGGATAAACTTCCCATCCATTCTCTATTTGTAAGCATTTTCCCTCAATGTAATTCTTATAGAAAGTCTATCACTACATGGTGTAGTTTACCACATTACAGGAAAAACCCTAATTTCACACATAGTCCTATCCTTTGGACGTGAGCTTGACAGGAAAGTACAATTAAATTAAAAAAAATGTTGCTCAGTTGTTTTCCTGTTTCAGCATTTCCATTGCTCTCACAACTAAAAAAGGAGATTGTTTTCAGTGTCACATCAATTAAGTCCAATTTCTGCTTACTGAATGAATCACCTGCTCCCTGAGAGGATGGTATCTCTTTAGCTTCAGTTGTAGAAGTATTTGCTTATAATGAAAAGATGGTGAAGACATTTGTTTGCCCCAATCAGCCAATGAGGAAAAAAAAATCAAGATGTTTGCAGTATAACAATGCTTTTAAAAGAGAGAATTTAGTTCTTAAAATAGGTCATATACTATAAAGAATAGTATCCCAAAGCCATCTCCATTCCTACAGAGCTGAAATTCCTTTAGAAATGGTCTTAATTTGGTCTCTTCCCATTCATACCAAATGAAATGACTTAATTGGCTTAAGTTCAAAAAGAAAAATGATGATTAAAATATGTAGTACCACCCTGACCATGGTCTCACATAGCAAACCTCCTTTTACACAGCTAGGGATTCACCTTAAACTGCTAGACAGTATACAGAGGAGTGTAACCTTTCTGAAATGTATATCCCATTATAAAATATCTTTAAAATAGTAATATTCCTTAAAGTACTCCCAGAGAAGTTCTATTTTTAAAATATATGGACTGGGGCACCTGGGTGGCTCAGTCAGTTAAGCTCCTGGCTCTTGGTTTTGACTCAGATCTGATCTCAGGATCTTAGGATCAATCCCCAATGGCACGTTCCATGCTCAGTGCAGAACGTGCTTGGGTTTCTCTCTCCCTCGCTCTCTGCCCCTCCCCCTTCTCTCTCAAATAAATAAAATCTTTTAAAAAATGAAATGAGGGTGCCTGGGTGGCTCAGTGGGTTAAAGCCTCTGCTTTCGGCTCAGGTCATGATCTCAGGGTCCTGGGATTGAGCCCCGCATCGGGCACTCTGCTCAGCAGGGAGCCTGCTTCCTCCTCTCCCTGTCTCTCTGCCTGCCTCTCTGCCTACTTGTAATCTCTCTCTCTATGTCAAATAAATGAATAAAATCTTTAAAAAAATGAAATGAAATATGTGGACTAAGGAAATAATTGAAGATTAACTCAACCATTTAACAATGTGCATTTTTATATCTTCAATGGAGATCATGCCTAATTTCATAAATCCACCTACCTTTGCATCAACAATTTCACTTAGAAGACCTACATGTTTTTCAAATTCATTATGTTCCAAACTTGTTTTTATTTATTTCCCTTACAAATTCCTCCTTCTTTAACAATTTTACTATTTGGCTCTTCATTTTGTCACTTTCTCAATATAGTAAACTGGAAACTTTTTTTACTTCTCTCATCCTTATTCCCCACATCTGCCCCCAAACATAGGTTGGTTCTGTCTGTTTCTTTCCATATTCACTTCTACTACTCTAGTATAAGCCATCATCATTTCTGATCTGTATTACTAAAACAGCCTCCCTACTGGTCACTTGACTTCTAAAATAGTCTTCCACAAAGTTATTTTTGATTGCCAGCCAGAGTAATCTTTCACAGTTTGAAAAGTACTTTCCTACTTAAGTCTGTTTACATTTAACAGGATATACAAAATCCTAAAGAGAAGAAAGAAAGAAAGAGAAAAAGAAAGAAAGAAGAAAGAAAGACAGAAAGAAAGAAAGACAGAAAAAAAAGAAAGAAAGAAAAAAAAAGAAAGAGGTCCCTAAACTCCTTCAGGAACTGATACTAGCTGGCTTCTCCAACCTCATCTGACTCCAGTCCCCAACTACCACCTCTTACTGCATTTCAGCCACATTAGTCTTCTTTTGGTTACTAAAAAGTTCTTTCCTGCCCCAGGGCCTCTGTACTCCTCTTTCCTCTCCCTGGAATTCCTTCCCTTCTGTCTTTTCCTATTAATGATTTCTTTTCCTTTTAAAATATGTGCATGTATATACATTAATTTTTTGAAATTATTAACATTTAAATTTTATATAAAAACAAAATCCTTTAAAAGTAGTATCTTATTATTTTAGATTCACTAATTCAGCTTTAAGTATAATTTATATACTTTATAAAATATAAGTATAAAATAGAAAATATATAAAAGTATATAATATTTATAAAGTCTAAAATATAAAATATAAAAATACAACACACATATTAAAAGTGAACACCATGATGAGTTTTGACATATATATTTAGTCATGAAACCACCATTAGCTCAACTGTACCTTTATACCCATTGAACAACAGTCCTGATATCCTCTTCCCTCCATTCCCTGGTAACTACCATTCTGTTGTCTACTTCTATGTTTGACTATCTTAAATGCCTCATACAAGAAAAATCATGCAGTATTTGTCCTACTGTGACTGACTTATTTCACTTAACGTATGCCTTCCAGGTCCTTAATGTCTTACAGGTCCCTCCATGCTATCACAAATGGTAGAACTTTCTTCTATTTTTAAGGGTGAATAATAGTCTATTGTATATAACACTGTATACACTACATTTGTTTTATCCCTTTATCTGATGATGGACATTTGTGTTGTTTCCATATCCTGGCTACTGTAATGCCAAAATAATAATAGTAGTAATAATAATAATTAATAAAAATGCTACAATAAACATGGGATTATAACTATCTCTTCAAGATCCTGATTTCACTTCTATTAGATAAATACCCAGAACTGAGATTGCTGGATTATATAATGGTTTTATTTTTTTGAGGAATTTCCATATTGTTTTCCAGAACAGCCACACAAATTTACATATCCACAAACAGTGTGCTTAGTTTCCAATTTCTCGACACCTTTCTACCTCTCCAACACTTGTTATTTTCTTTTTACAATAAGCATCCTATTTTCCAGATGATTAACAAATTGAGTACCTTTTCATGAACCTGTTGGCCATCTGCATGTCTTCTTTGAAGAAGTGTCCATTCAGATGTTTTGCTCTTTTTCTTTTTTTAAAGAAATTTTGAATTCCGGATTTTTGCCACTTAAAAAAATTTGAACACTTAACATTTTTAGAGCAGTTTTAGGCTTACAATAGAATTGAGAGGAAGATATAAAGATTTCCTACAGACCCTTGCCCACAGACACACATAACTTCCCTCATTATCAACATCACTGACGAGAATGGCATATATTTTATAAAAATGAACCTGTGACATACCATAATCATCCAAAGTCCATGTTTATCTTAGGGTTCACTCTTGGTGTTACACATTCTATGGGTTTGGACAAATGTGTAATGACATCTATTCATCATTATATTATCATTCAGAGTATTTTCTCTGCCCTAAATATTCTTTGTGCTCTGCCTATGCATCCCTAACTCCCAACCCTGGCAACCACTGATCTTTTTTATTTTTTAAAGATTTTATTTATTTATTTGACAGAGAGAGATTACAAGTAGGCAGAGAGGCAGGCAGAGAGAGAGGAGGAAGCAGGCTCCCTGCTGAGCAGAAAGCCCGATGCAGGCCTCGATCCCAGGACCCTGAGATCATGACCTGAGCTGAAGGCAGAGGCTTTAACCCACTGAGCCACCCGGGCGCCCACCACTGATCTTTTTATTGCCTCTCTAGTTTCACCTTTTTCAGAACACCATATAGTTGAAATTATATAGTATGCAGCCTTTCAGCTTGGTTTCTTTCACTTAGCAATATGAATTTAAAGTTCTTCCATGTCTTATCATGGCTGAGAGCTCATCTCTTTTTAGTGCCTGAATAATATTCCACTGTCTGGATATACCATAGTTTATTTACTCAGTCACCTACTAAAGACATCTTGGTTACTTCCAAATTTTGGCAATTATGAATAAAGCTACTATAAACACACATGTCGTGACTTTTATATAGACAGTTTTTAACTTTTTTGTAAAAATACCAAGAGCACAATTGGTACATTATATGGCAAGAGTATATTTCATTTTGTAAGGAACAAGCTGTCTTCCAAAGTGGCTGTACCATTTTGTGCTCACACCAGCAATGAGTGAGAGAGTGTGTTGCTCCAAATCCTTGTCAGCATTTCGTGTGGTCAGTATTCTGGATTCCGGCTATTGTAATAGATGTGCAGCAGTATCTCATTGTTAATTTTTTTGCTCCCTTTTTTTCTGGTTGTTTTTGTTTGTTTGTTTCGAGTTGTAAGTGTTCCTGACATATTCTGGAAATTAACCCCTTATCAGATATATGGTTTGCAAATGTTTTCACCATATTAACAGAATAAAGAAAAAAAATTGCATCATTATCTCAATAGGTACAGAAAAAGCATTGAAGGGGCACCTGGGTGGCTCAGTGGGTTAAGCCTCTGCCTTCGG